>CM052702.1:89819643-89877820 GCA_028551405.1 Uromys caudimaculatus
AAAAAAAAAAACCCAAAAAAAAACAAAAAAAAAACAAAAAAACCAAACAAACAAACAAAAAAATTCTGATGTCATATAGGGAAGGACACTTTTTGAAAAAAAATATACAACATTGTTAGAATTATACCAGTCACTTATAGTTCCAGGTTTTTATGTTAGTTATGTTTGACTATAGAATTCATACCTTGTATGCTTACTTTTCTGTATAGCAGAATATGTTTTCAATTTGCAAGGCATTCTAGTACTAGAACAATACAGGTATATGTGTACATTTGTGTGTTCATGAACATAATTTGCATTTGACAATCTATGCTTTTTGATGAAGTTCTTGAAGTTCTTATGTTAAAATAAAAATACTCACTGAAAAAAAAAAAAAGAAGAAGACATAACCTTGGTTGCCGAAACCACTGAGGTTTTAAGTTTATCTCTTATTTCCTTAGCGCCTTCCACCCTATCCAAACTGGTCTACTTTATAACTGGCATAGCTCAGATGACTACAAATATCCTGACTCAAATCAGGGCTAAACTCACCAGAAGCAGAACAGCTGGTTCTATCTTGGTTGTGGCAAATCATCCAGCTAAGTTGAAATCTTCTGGTTCTGCCCTGAATCAACTCCATCCCACTTTATCCCTGTGATTTCATTTTGAGCCCTCAATACCCTGAGAGTCTATGCCAGCTCCTCCCAACCAGGCCTCTCACGAGGTAATTCTTAAGGTATAACTTCCAAAGCACTGGCTCACCTGTTCCCACAGATGCCTGTGGAGAACGTATTGTGCCACAAGTATTCACATGCATCTTTTCAGGCCTACCCTTCTTACAGGAGATACATCATACACTTCCTGGTGTTTGTTCCAGGAACATATGTTTAGTTTTGTCATCACCTGCCCTTTTAGTAGAGAGATTCATCAGGAAATTCTATAATGGTATAAAATCTACAGGAAATAACTGTACATACAATGATACTTTGTCCCAATGATGACTTAATTGTTGATGAAGTGGTTGAAAATCTTTCATTGCTGTAACTCTGGAGTGAAGTTCTCTCTTCCCAGCTTACTGTCCCTGTAATTCTTTTACATTTGTACAAAAATTTAGATGAGTATTCTGAAAAAAATGTTTCTCATGCCATATTTAAAACACAACTTTTATTTCTGAGTCTATGTACCAATATGAACAACTACTTATAATACTAACTAATATTGAGTAAATTCCTCATGGGAAAGCTTTGTTTTAAACCAATTTCCCATTTTGTCTTTACTACAAACCTAAACCATGATAATTATTGCCATCCCTCGATACACAGAGAACTTAAATAACTCAAGATCACAAGAAATGTATTGCCAAAGTTCTCAATCATAATTTTGTATTAACTAACAACATCAATAATCATGTGGTTGAATAGGAATGGCCCCATAGGCTCATATATTCTAATGATTGGTGTCTTAGGGTTTCTATTCCTGCACAAAACATCATGACCAAGATACAAGTTGGGGAGGAAAGGGTTTATTGAGCTTACACTTCCATGCTGCTGTTCATCACTAAAGGAAGTCAGACTGGAACTCAAGCAGGTCAGGAAGCAGGAGCTGATGCAGAGGCCATGGAGAGATGTTTCTTCATGGCTTGCTTCTGGCTTGTTCAGCCTGCTTTCTTATAGAGCCCAAGACTACCAGCCCACAGATGGTACCACCCACAAGGGGCCCTCCCCCCTTGATCACTAATTGAGACAATGCCTTACAGCTGGATCTCATGGAGGCATTTTCTCAACTGGAGCTCCTTTCTTTTTGATAACTCCAGCTTGTGTCAAGTTGACACAAAACTAGGCAGTACAATTGGTCATTAGGAAGTGGCACTACTTGACAGTTATTAGGAGGTATAGCCTCGTTTAAGGAAGTGTGTCACTGTGTGTGTGAGCTTTGAGGCTTCAAATGCTCAATCCAGGCTCAGGCTCACTCTCTCTCTCTCTCTCTCTCCCCCGCTGCCTGCAGATCTGGATGAAGAACTCTCATGTGTACCCATGCCACCATGTTTCCCAGCATGAGGCTAATGGTGTAAAACTGTCAGCAACTCAAACAGAGACCCAATTCAATGCTTTCCTTAATAAGAGTTGCCATGGTCACAGTGTCTCTTCACAGCAACAGAATATTGCCTAAGATGAATAATAACCACCTTTCTGGAATTTAAATTGCACATAAAACTTTCCTCATCTCACTCTGTCCTAATAGCCCTGGGAGTAAATAACACCCTCTTGTCTGCAGATGGAGAAACCAAGATTCCGAGACATTAAATAATTTGTTCACAATCAGATGATTGTAAGTGGCACTACACAACCCCATCTAAATGTCAAAGGTTATTTTAGAGTTCAGTGCAGTTGATCCTTTTAAGTTAGTGACAGGCAACAGAGGACGTCACTTTTGTACTACATGATGGTGATTTCTCCTGTGACTAGGAGAGAGAAGAACAGAGGCCACCTGAGTGAGAAAAGAGAACATAGATGCACAGAGCATAGGACCACCTCCTCTCACTCACTGAAAAAGCTTAGAAAGTGAGAAATTACCACAAGAAGGAGCTATGATCTTTACATTCTAGATGCACATTGTACTTGCAGAGCATGGGTTAGCAAATATCTCAGAAAAGGCCGTATGCTAAACATGATTGGCTTTGTGTATGATAAGGTCTCTGCCCCTGCTGTTACACAGCCTCATGTCATTATTACAAGGAACAGACACAGACAATGGTTGAGTGATGAGGCCAGGCTAGTCCTATTAAAGCCATGAAGACACACCATAAGATCTCTGCTACTGCTGTTCTACACTGCCAAGCCACTGTCACAAGGAAATAGTCATAGACCGTATGTGAATGGGGGCTGTACCCATTAATGCCAGAAGAGACAATTGTTTCTCCTTTATAATCTCCACTATCACTAGTTGAAGCACGTTCCTTGAGTCATATTCCACATGTCTGCCATTGTATCAACACATGTACTTATTGGGTCTTCTTCTATTATAAATATAGGATGCTTTCTGAATCTTCTTCTAGAAATCTTAACTTAAACTGAATCCCAATTTCAATAACCCCAAAACAGAAAAACAACGAGGACAATAACAACAACAACAACCAACAACAACAAACCCACTTTATAGTATTCATTCATGCACTGAACAACTAGTGACTCGGAGTTATGTCAGTGAGAATGCCCTTTCACTTCACATATATTAAGTCCCCGATTTCAACTGAGAAAACTGAGGCTTAAGAAGTATCTTAGTGAAACTGTTCATAAAGGGCAGAGTCAAAAGTCTAACATGTATCCAAGTCCCAGAACCCTGCTATATAAATAGGCATTGCTGCCCTATGAAAGGAGATGTAGCAGTGCCCAGCACACAGACACAGACCACATCTGCTGGTGGAGTTGTAGTTCAGTGGGAAGACAGCTCTGACTTTTCACTTTACCATGATTTTACCTTTTCACAAGAGTTTTAAATAGTATATACTGTTCCCATAGATCTGTTCCCTCAGATTGCTTCTCACAAATTTGACATCTCTCATAACCACACATTTATCAGTACTAATAAATTAGCATAGGCACAATACTGCCAATCAAACTACACATGCAAAAAGTTTTCCAAGGTTTTGATGCTCTAGCATCCAGTCCAGAAATGTCATATTGAACCTCTCCTTAGTGTCCACCAATCTGTGACAATCTCTTAGACGTCCTTTGTTCTCTATGAACTTGAAACTTTTGAAAATTATTGACCAGGTATTTTATAAAAAGCACCTAAGTTTGGTTATGTCTAATATGTTTCCATAATTACATTGCTGTGATGGTTTTTATGCTAACAGCAGAGAGAAAATTTCCATTGTCATCATATCTTCGGGGGAAAATGGCTGTTCATACAAGGCATTGTTGCTGTTGTTAAAGGTGACCATTTAGTCAGTGTGGTAGATTTCTCTGCACCAAGTTACTCTTTTGCCATTTTTATATTTTATTAATTAGAACTGAGTAATAAATTTAGATGGCACAGGGTAGTAATTAAGCAGTACTCCCTGGAGGAAGGAGTAATTACAGTGGATTCTACAAGAAATCATTGTGATTTCATTGTAATCACAATATCTATTATTTAGATTATAATCCTGTACTGTCATTCTGTATTTGCTCTTTGAACGTTTCAACTTTTGCCATTGGGAACTTTTGTATATTGGCTATTGTGTCTTGTTCATGCATATTCTTTTTATATTGCTTGTTTGCTTCATAAATGTTAAGAGCTCAGGTTTAGCTCTACACACTCTGCTGGCCTTTATCTTTGAATCATACTCTCCAACAAAGCATTGTAAGTAAAAATCACCACTTCTCTCATTTTTGAGACCTGTGCTTTCTTTCATTGCAAGATGCTACAGGCTCATCTCTGCTTACCTGCGACAGCCCTAGAGTCAGTCATTTCTGCAAAGAACTCTGGTTTTCTCATTGACAAATGGTACTTGAAATCAAGACCTAGATGCCAGGGCATTTTTAGGTCCTCTCAGGAAAGCAAATAGAAAATATATGTGTGTCAATATACATATGTCATATATATGTGACAACATTAAATGAATAAATAAATAATAAATAAATCCATTAATGTTTTTCATTACGAAAAATCACACAAAACTTAGTTAATATCTAATATAGACAGATATAACAAGTACATCAAAGTAGTCTTTGTAACAGAAGGAACACTAATGATAAAATCTACTAAGCAGTTAAGAATCATTCAGGTGAATGTGCAGGGAGAGGCCATTTCTGATGGAAGGGACATCACTGAAGAAGCAATATATAAGAGGAGAAAAATGAATGCAAAGAAGCAAACACAAGCACATGCTTGAAAGCCATAGAACAAAATCCAGATTGTCATTGTGCAGAGGGATGCCACCGAAAAGATTTTAATTCAGTAGAAGGGAATATTCTCCTTCACATAGAAATGAGAGCTCATGTCAAATGGGCTTTTCCTACCTCCTCAGTATCCCTTACTACCTCCACCTATAAACTTTTCTCATCTGATATACATCGATAGGAATTAATACAGCATCCTGCATCACTTTGGGGCACACTAGCATTTTTTTTATTAGCAGTCTTTGTATCTCATCAAGGTCATATCTATAAAGAAGACTCCCTTGAGATACTTTAATATCTTTGTTGTAAAATGTGCTACCACTTATTTGCATTATTTTCTCCTTCACCCAATCCTTGGATGATCTATAACTACAATTCTTAGAGAACTCTGGTCTTTTCTGAACACTGAAAAACATTGCCCTCTTTTTCCCATTTGGAAAAGGATCCATGGCCACATTTTATACTCTAGTACTTTTATTAATTGTGTGTTCTTGATCAAGAAAAAGAATCAGCAAGATGGCTGCTGAGAGAGAGATTTGTTTCACTGAGTACTTGAGGCAGTGGTGGGATATGATAGAGGCATTGCAGAGCACAGAGATAAATAATAACCTAGTAAATAAAAGACCGTCTCTTCTCTCAAGATCAACCATGAACTATGCACTTGTCAGTGAAATAGTTAGTTGAATACCCAAGAAAATATCTATATCACAGACACTGGACGTACTATCTACTGTAGAACTCTGTAACTCTTGCAGGCCCTGGGATCAATGTGAAGGGTTTTCAGTGTAGCACATCACTGTATTACTCTGGACAAAAACACAGCTCATGTTTTGTGTGCTTTTACTCAGGATCTTATTTTGAATCCTCTCCTACGATCCACAGTCCCAGGAATCATCTGGGGCTTGCAAATGTCCACAGAAAGTCATACAGCTTTGCCAATACTCCAAGTCTCCCAAAGCAGTCCTCTGGCATCTCTACCTATCTTTGAACTAGAAAACAGAAATCCATCCCTTCCTATGTACTTTCAAGTCGCGAGATTTTCCCTGTCCAATCATCTTAGGGCAGAGGGAGGCCTGTGATTGGGCAGGGAAAAGGGAGGCAGAGCTAAGAGTTGCAGAGATAGGGAGCATCTCAGGGGACAGGGAGGAAAGGAAGATGGCGGCAGCTGTGAAGCAGCCTGGCTATGACCAGCCACAGGTTGTTATGATATCATAAAAGTTAGAATATTGGGATAATTTGTCTAATCTAGGTGGGCAGCTTTTATCATTATCAATTGGTTCAGAAATTATTATATTGGCATCTTGTAAATTGAGAATTTATTGAGACATAAATCTGATTGGTTAATTATAATCTTCAAGAGTCTTGATTCTAGCGGGTAAATGGGTGTTGTGATGGCTGACTGTGGGGCGAGTGACTGTTGTGTGGGCCTGGCAGCAGAGATCCGCCAAGGGACTCCGAGCTCCAGCACAGAGAGACAGCCAAGCTGAGATCACCCTGCAGGAGCTCTAGGGCTGGCTAGTGCCAGCACTAGCTCGGGAATGTGTCGGTTCTCTTTTTTATTATTTCCCACAACACCTTCAGTCCAAGAATCAGTGATTCCTCAGAAGCTCAGTTCACAGATGCCCAGGAAGCAGTGAACTACAGCCTACCCTGATTGTCTTGATATACTCAGACTCTGAAGAAGGAAACCTTCCCTCCTGTAGACTATTCTTGGAAGGTGTACCAAAGTTCTGAGGAGAACTCCCCGAGTAAGTCAGTCCTGTGAAATCAGCAATTGTAATAGTTAATCTTCATTGTCAACTTCTTTGTATTGAGAGATCACTAGAAGATCTGTAAAGCTTATCACTGAGCATGTGCAGGCATTTTCAGAAATGAGATCATGAAGGCTGTAATCCAATTGGTCTTCCTGATTCAAACCTTGAGCCCAACCCCTATATCCTCTACCTGCAGAATGTCGTGTAGCCTTGGTGAGATTACAGGTTCAGCTTCCTTTCTCCTAATAAATACCTGTCCAGCAAGCTCCTGGAACTCCTGGACTGCCTTTCCATTCAAATGAAGCACTCTTATGTACTCTAAGGTCTAGCCAATGATACTTTCCAAACCTGGAAATTCCTACCTCCTTTTCAAAAAACATATAACCTTTGATTAAAGTTGAGCTGCTTCTCTGAAGCTGATCCTGGAAGTCTGTCATTTCTGTAGTACTCACTGGCCTTCCAAACCCTCTTCTTTGACTCTTCTCCCTTTGTTTTCATGGGCTGGTTGCCAACAGTTCCCAGGGACAAAAGAGGATAAGACTTCATAGTCATCAAAGTGTCCACTGGAAAATGAGGCATGATGAGCACACCTGTAATCATAGTGATCAGAAGGTTAAAGCAAAAGGAAAGTATGAGGTCAGCCTGGGCTATATAGTAAGACCTTATTTTATTTATTTATTTATTTAAAAAGATCTCAGTTGGAATCGAAGCCAATGTTGTATCATATCTAACCAATAAGTTAGGGCACATCACTAACTGCAAGTATTTTACTGGGAAAGCTACCCTATAAAATGGATATAGGCAGATGATCAACCTAATGCACAAATACTAATGTAGAGACACAGAAGCACAAAGAAACTGGGCTAATAGGACAACTGCAAATGAACACAATAATTCTTTAGCAGTCAGAGCACTCCAGATATAGCAAGAGACTCTATCTCAATAAAGTAGAGAGTAACCCAACTTTAGACCAGCACACGCACGCGCGTGCGTGCGCGCGCACACACACACACACACACACACACACACACACAAACATGCATGTCTCACAGAAATACACATGTGAAAATTCTTCTCAATAAATGATGCATCAATTATGAAAGGAAAGGGCAATGTAAAGAACAAACAAATAAAAATGTAAATAAAACTTAGCAAAACCCATGAAATTCTGCAAAAGAAGCAATAAATGCTTACATTCAACAACTAGAACTATTTCAATTTAATGACATACTGATACAACTCAATGAACTAAAAAACAAGAATAAACAATCCAAAATTAGTAGAAGAAAAGAAATAACAAAGATTGGATAATATTAGAAATAATCAATGGCATAAATTGATGCTTTTAAAATATAAAGAGTTTAAATTTTTATCTATATACCAACCTAGAAAAACAAAAATAAATAAAATCAGATTTGAAGAAGGAGATACTACCTCTGTCCTCATTATTTTTTATTGTCAACTGGACACAGGCTAGTGACCTGGAAGGGACAGGCTCAATTGGAGAATTGCTTCTGTCAGAATGGCCTGTGGCTGAGTCTGTGAGAAATTGTTTAGGTTGATGATGAATGGGTGAGTACCCAGCTCACTACTGTGGGCAGCACCAATATCTAGCCACATGGACCTTTGCTGTACCAAGAAAGCTAGCTGAACATGAGCCAGCAAGCAGCATTCCTCCATGGTTTGGTTTTAGATCCTGCTTGAGCTTCTGCTCTGACTCCCTCAGTGATGAACTGTTACCTGAAAATATAAGCAATTAAACCCTTCCTTCCCCCCCCCCCCACATTGGTTTTGGTTAGAGAGCTTTATCACAGCAATCAAACTAGAACAAACTATTAGAATCTCCCTAACTTTGAAAACCTAAAATAAATGAATCAGCATATCTATATCTTTATCTATATCTATATCTATCTTATATATAGATATAGACATCTATATCTATATATATAATCTCCCCTATCAAAATTGAACCACTAATCCATAGAAAATTTGAATTATCAAACACTAAAAGGAATTGAACCAGGAATGTAAAATCTTTCAACAAAGAAAAGCCCAGCTTACATGATGAAAAGCCCTCCACCTCATCTCTTTTGTTCTCTTTCTAGCCAATCAGAGACAATCACCCCCACTCTTTCTGGAGAAGCAACACCATCTTTTTTATCTTCCTGTGCTCGAACCTTTGAAATCGCCATGTGCTTTTTCTGTCTTTGCCTGATCCGGAGGCAGCCAGCTTATTCTTCTGGGGGTAAATATAGCTTCCTTGTGCTGAAAATTTGGTGTTTGGGTGTGTTCTGTACCAATTACAAGGCCCCGTCAAGAACTAACCCCAGTTCTTCCTAAATTATTCCTAAGGATTGACATGAAAAATCCTCAATGAAAAACTAACAAACTCAGGAGCACAAGCACATAGAACTCATTGTAAAAAATGGGATTTATCCAAAGAATGCATGAATGGTTCAACATATGCAAATTAATGTGCATAATACATCACCATCAAAATAATGAAGGACAGAAACCATATTATTATCTCAGTAGAAGCAGAACATAGCACTCAGAATTTGGGGATACAAAGAGTAGTTTGACCTTCTTTCACCTCGGATGATTCTCCATTGGGAAGGGTCAGAATCTGAACATTCTCCGAATTTCCATTTTCACTATCATAACTTAGAATATTTCTGAAGCATACATGGTTGAACTTTCCTAAACGCAGCTGGAAGGAACACGGGAAGTGCCCAGGTTGTCAGCTCAACCAAGGGAACCATCATGATCCTGAGCAAAAGTTATAGACTTCATGTCCTTTTGTCTACACAACAGTAGGTGAGGAATGACTGTTAAAGAATGGCTGAATGAGAGCAGTCATTCAGTCTGCACATTAACCACACAGAAGCAAGCTATTTTGATTATATGTATGCACATGTATTGTTAAAATTTTTTCTTAAAGTTTTACTTGTGGATTATAAGGTAATATACATAAAACCATAAAAATCTATAAATAGTCATAAAACTAAGAAATTACTATAATTACTAATATTTTGATTATGATTATAATCTCTGTGTAGCCCAGGCTGCCCTCCAATTCATATCTCTGCCTTCATGGGCCCCAGTTGAGGAATGGGGCCACCCACACATCTCAAAATTTTTAACCTAGAAATATTCCTGTATAAAGGAAAGACAGGGACAAAAACATGGAATAGAGACTGAAGGAAAGACCATCCAGAGATTGCCCCATCTAAGGATCCATCCTATCTGCACACACCAAACCCCCACACTATTGCTGATGCCATGGGGCACTTGCTGAAAGGAGCCTGGTATAGCTGTTCCCTGAGAGGCTGTGTCAGAGCCTGACCAATACAGATGCGGTTGCTTGCAGCCAACCATCGAACTGAGCATAGGGACCCCAATGGAGGAGTTAGGGGAAGGACTGAAGGAGCTGAAGGCATTTGCAACCCCATAAAAAGAACAATATCAACTAACTGGACCACCCAGTGCTCCCAGAGTCCAACCCAAGAGTATACATAGAGGGAGCCATGACTCCAGATACATACATCCAGCGGAGGATGACCTTATCTGACATTAATGGGAGGGGAGGGAGGGTTGATGCCCCAGCATAGGGGGATGCTAGAGGGGTGAGGCGGGAGTGGGTGAATGGGTGGAGGACACCCTCATAGAGGCAAAGGGGAGGGGGGAGAGAGGGGATGGAATGGGGGAGTTTGTGGAGGGGTAACCGGAAAGGGGGATATCATTTGAAATGTAAACAAATAAAATGATTATTAATAATAAATGTCTCTGCTTTCAAAGTGCTACAATTATAGGGATGTGTCATCATGCTTTAACCATTATTATCTAATAGGCAAAATTTCGTTTAAGGCACTCTCAAAAATTTTATTAAAGACTTTTGAAAGGAGCCTGAGTATTTGCTTGTGTAAATGAATTTCCCTCTCTTCTGGATGCTACAAAATACTGCTTCATGAGGATATGAGACCATGGATTTATGACCCTAGAGTCCTATTTCTATAGGATTACTGATACTAAGGAGGCCAAAGAGCCCTTTATCTCAGATGATAAAACTAAACAAATAGCACTTGCAAAAGTTGAGGTATCCTGTAAATTTGGTTCTGTAAAGAAAAGTTAGTTATTTGCATTGGGTATGTGTACACATTAGTATACAGCTATTTGCCTTTTACTTATGCACATAAAATATGAGAGCCAGTCTGATGATAAAGATTCTTATCACAAGCAAAAATTTTCACAGAAAGCTTTTAGGATGTCCTTTTCTTAACCATGGAAGCCACTCTCCACAGGGTATTTTATATTAAAGATCCTGAGATTAAGTTATGGATTATATTGCACTAAATATAGTAAATGTTTTCAACTCCACTGTCAATGCTAATTATGAGTGGTTTCTGGGAGCACTTAGTTGAAAAAGACTGTGGGATAATTTACTTTTCTTGTAGCTGTGACAAGACCTGGGCTTGTCAGTAAAGGGGTTTCCAGAGAGGATTCCCTGTGGCCCTGGGCTGAATAAAATAAGAAAATGAGTGGAGTATCAGTGTTCATCACTCTCTGGCTCCCACCTGGAGACAATGTGGCCAGCTGCCTCATTCTCATGCCGCCACCACGGCTACTCTGCTCTTATTGCCATGGTGGACTGTTTCTCTCAAACTGTGAGCCAACATGAACCTTTCAGTCCTTAAGTTGCTTTTGTAACGTTTTTGTTTCAGCAACTAGAAAAGTAACAAATATACATATCTAGCCATTTCTGAAATAATTAATAATTTTCAAATAATATTCCATCAAAAGGGAATATGTTAAGTCTTTTAAACACACACACACACACACACACACACACACACAAACCATTCACATATAATAATGATTAAGCAGCTGGACTTAGTGACACAGGCCTCAAATTTCAGCTACTTCAGAGGCTATGGTAGGGGCATCACAAGTACGAGTCCTGCTTGAGCTATTCAGAGTCAGTTCAAAGCCACCCTGGACAATTTAATGAAACTCTATCTTAAAATAAAAGGTGGTGGAGGGCTGGGATACAGCTCAGTGGTAAAGTATATTCATGCAGCCACTGGTTTAATTCTAGCACCACAAAGAATGACTCAAGTTCACAGGGAGCTGTCCTTTGTCTTGGGAATGTCCTTCAAAGACATTTGTCCATCTTGGTTCTACTGGGAGTTAGTGGAATATTCAAGTGACAGGGCTCATTGGCAGAGTTTAGGCGTTGGGGTGTGCCCTTTTGCGATAACTCTGGTCTGCTCCACCTCCTCCAATCCAACCCTTCTGTGAATTGGAGAAGCTGGACTATACCATGCATTGCTGAATTATCACAGGTCTCACAACATCATAGCCAGTGAATCGTAGTATGAAAGCTACAAGGCTGAACTAAAGCAAACCTTAACCTTCATGCTGGACAGCTCATGTGTCTGTTTGAGCAAAGGAAATGTAGAACAATGGATAGCCAACAAATTCTGATGTTATTCCTGAAATTACTGCTGTTAAATTATTTGCCTAGCTTCCTTTGTGAGAATATACTAGATGTGACACAGGTCAGAAGAGGCCCTTGTCCTCAAGTCCTTTTTATCAATAAAGCCTTCTTTTCTCCCCTTGGCTGCAAATTTTTACAGGACACTAGAAGTGAATTGAGAGCTTTTGTGCATAAATTGTTTTCATAATTAAACATAAAATAACCATAGGGTAGGGGAGAATATAAGAAGTAAAAGACTTATTAAGTGCAATGTTTTATCCATGTCCTCTGCTTCCAATTACATCCTGCTTTGATTTTAAGGTGTCGATTATTCTATTATTACAAACTTAATCAATGAAATAAAGGAGCAAAGACCAAAAATGAATGATGAAGTTTTAATTGCTTTTAATTTTTGACATGATCAGCTTGATTACTTTTTATGTGCACTCAAGAGTTTTGTATTTCAGAGGGAACTTTTCTTGAGATTGTTCATATGTCCCAGATGTGACCTACTTTCCTTCTGGGAAATGAATATTGAGTGTGTCACCAGCAAGTCAAGCAGGCATGGCTATTCAGGAGCTATTTATGTCACATGCTTATAGGAACCAAATATGCAAACCCAGCTGGCCACTGAAACCTTAACTGAGCTTGTACTATGTACTGAGTGATATTTCAGGGCTCCAAGTTGCAAAAACAAAGAACAAGTGCTGATGTTTGAGTAGTTCTTAAACTAGTTTAAAATAAAGACAATAAAATAGCCACAAGGTAAAAAGAAGCAAATGCAAAAAATAAAACCAGGGCAAACTGTAAACAATATTAGAAGCTAAAGAAAGGCAGAGAAGCACTCCATTCAATGTAGGCATTTGTTTTGTCTAAAGACAGTTCAGGAAAAGTTCACAAAGGTGGTACAATTAGAGCAAGCTAATGTTTAATTACAATATCAAATTAATTTAATTACAGTGTTAGCTATTGGTTTGTCATACTTAAATTGAAGACAACATAAAATAAAGATACCTGCACTTCTGAATTTACTGAGGCACAATTCACAATCACCAAGTAATGGAGTCAGACAAGATGTTTATCAACAGAAGAGTGGATAACGAAAATGGCCTGTGAATACATGATAAAGTATTATTATTAATCCATTGAGAAAGAGATGGACTTGGAGATTATTATGTTAAGTGTAATAGGTCAGATTCATAATGATAAGTGTTGGCTATTTTATTTCATCTGTGGAGTAATAATAACAAAGAGATATGAAGAGGAACATTGGTAGGAGGTTGAGGTGACTGGGATAAAAGAAGATGCCTATGATCAAAGCACTTCATATGCATGCATGAGAATGTTGTTATGAAGCACTGTGTGTGTGTCACATGCGCATACATACACACTCACACACACACACACACACACACACACACACACACAGAGAGAGAGAGAGAGAGAGAGAGAGAGAGAGAGAGAGAGAGAGAGAGAGAGAGATATTAATGCTTAAGTGGAAAGTCCTCTCGATTAAGTCATGACCTATTTATGGACAAATGTTCTACTTGTATCAGTGAAGAAAACAGACAATATGTGAAAAGGTCGGACATTAAATAAAAGTAGTTAAAATCTGTTATCTGTTTTTGTATCTTTTTTTTGTTTTGTTTGTTTGTTTGTTTTTTGAGACAGGGTCTCTCTGTGTAGCCCTGGCTGTCCTGGAACTCACCTGTAGACCAGGCTGGCCTCAAACTCAGAAATCCACCTGTCTCTGCCTTTTTGTATCTTTTAAAATATAAATTTCCCACAATGTTATTTCACCCTTTGCTTATTTTAAAGTGAGCAGTCTGGTAGTGTCTGTTGCATTCATGATACTTTGTATCCATTGGCATTATCTAATTCTAGATATCTAATTCTATAGTTGAGATGGCAACTTTTGGTTGTCAACTAGACTACACCTGGAATTAACTAAAACCCAAGCAGGTGGGCACATCTGCAAGGAGTTTTTCTTGGTTTGATTTCTTTGAGGTGGAAGATACCCTACATCTTGCCATACCAGAAAGGACATGGAAGAAGGGAGCTTTTACATTTTGTATGCTTCTTCTCATTCTCATTGGTAAGCTCATCTATCCTGACCTATTCCTTCTGTAGTGTTCTAGAATCCACTTCTTTGGCATTCTGATGTTGGTTTTCAGACTGAAAACTGGCAACTCTCTAGGAAAACCCTGAAACTATAGCATCAGCTGCAGACTGCTGACATGTCCAGTCTTGTGTACAGAACAACTACAGGATCCTCGGCCTGTCTTTTGGGAGATAGTTATTATTAGACTATATGGACCACAGTCTGTAACACACACACACACACACACACACACACACACAGAGAGAGAGAGAGAGAGAGAGAGAGAGAGAGAGAGAGAGAGAGAGAGAGATTATATGTATCTATCTATCACCCTCTCTATATATATACATATACATATAAGCTATGCCCATTAAAAAGCTATCATCATTAAGAAGCTCTTCATCCCTCCCACTATCACCTGGAAATCACTAAACTCCTTTATCTTTGCCTGTGTTGTACATTTGACACTAATATAATATTTTGACATATAATAGTTAATGTGATGGTTTCAAAAGTTATCCATGTGGATATATAATAGAGTACTTCATTATTATGTTTGCAATTAACACATTTTAGTCATCCATTGATGGGAATTAGTTTGCTTTTACATTTGTGAACTCTGAATAGCACCATTAATAGACTCTTCACACAAAGTTTCTTTCTGATCAACTGTTTTTGATTCTCATATGAACATACATTCCTACAAGTGGAGTTGCTGCTGCCTTCTAGATTAATTCTGTTGAACCTTCTGAGGAGCCACTACCTGTCTTTCTGTAGCTACAACATTAACAATCACATGATGAGTGTGTAATTTCTCTACAGCCCTTACCAATACAACCCTTGCTATTCATTTTTAAAAAAAGATTCCTGGGGCCAGCCAGTCAGTCTACATGAAAACTCAAACTGGAGGAGTGAGGATGATTATAGAAAAAGCAGAAAGAAGATGCAAGAGACAGATATAGGAGGGATGCAGGTCAATACCATGACAACAGTGAGTGTTTTTCAGTGTCTTTTAAAGGCAAGTAACAGAAAGCATGTCTAGGAAGTAAAGCAATGACCACAAATGCTTACGTGGAGAGTTTGTGGTACAGAGTATCTATATTTGACTAAGCCCATTTCCTTCAGGCTTGGGCAGTCTCTCAAGGATGTATTTGTAAGTGGAGGGACTTAGTACAATATAACTTATGTCTTAACTAAAAACAAAGACAGATGTCAGCAGACTCATTCATGATAAATCACAAGATCAGTCACGATGCAGGAAGTTGTGCCTGTCTTAGGTTGCCATATGAAAACAAAGCTCTTACCCATCATTGGCACATGAATAATATTGTATTTGTGTCCTGTCTTAGATTGAGAAGGTTTTCAAGATGATCTTACCCATCATTGACTACCAACTTCTGCTAGAGAAGATGTTGGAGCTTGAATTTATGTAACTCTGTTTTGACATCTGTAAAGGCTCTGATGATTTCTCTCAAAGGAAGAGGCAATAAACATGCTATAAAGAGGATCATAAAGCCAAGTCCTGCTATGTCCAATAATAGAGATGTAAACTAGGACCATAAAGAAACAATGGCATGTAAAATTTTCAGAATATCATTTGCAATACTAGCAGTGTCAAAGGACAAAGGGTTTGCATTTCTTAAACTTACAATCTCCTTATGTAGGGAGATAATAAATCTAAAGAAGTATTAGTATTATGCCATATAGCTTGAAAGTGTCCTTCTACTTTGATCTAAGTATGCTGACTCTCATTATACAATTTTGGAGTTATACAAATCCATAGACATTTAGCATGACAATTCCAAATGGTTTCTGACTTTCATTTCTTGTACCTCATTTCCCATGATCTGCACTATATCATATAGTATGTCAATTCTTTGTTCTAGCTGTCTATCTAATCCTCTTGTATACTTAGGGCATTGGTTACATTTTCAGCAAGATAAATAACAAAACTAGCTGCTTGTATCTCTTGTATTAAAGCTAACACAGAAGTAGTAGCACTAGTTTTAAGTGTCATGAGAGCAACAACACAGGCACTGTCTATGTGTGCCTAATGAATGTGAAGTCTAGAAGGCCTCAGATCCCCTGGAACTGAAGTTACAGATGGCTGTGATCCACCATGTGGGTGCTGGGAATCAAGCTCAGGTCCTCTGGAAGAGCAACCAGCCAGTACTCTTAAAGCGCAGAGCTTCCAGTTTCCACTTTTGATGAACTTTAGAGTCCCTGGTTACGTTTTCTTTTGTTATTGTTGTTTGCTCTTTTGGTATCATATTTAGGAAATCACTGCTTAGTCCAAGTTCATGAATATTAAGTCATAAGTTTCTTTTTAACCGTTACATTTTTAACATATTTAGAGTTTTCATCCAGTTTGAATCAACTTTTGCATATAGTGTGAGATACAGACCCAAACTTACTCATTTGCCTTTAGATATCCAGCTATCCCCAGCCACATTTGTTGCAAAGACTGTTCTTTCCCCAAGGAATGGTCTCAGCATCCTTACTAGACATCCTGACCCTAGGTGCATGGGTCTGTTTCTACACTTTCCACTATATTTCTTTGATATCTATGCCTCTATTTTTTTTCTGTGACTCTTCTTTCCTTATTGTCTTTTTTTAAAGTAGAGAAGTATTAAGCCTTCAGGTTATTTTTATTTTTTACTATTTTGGAAATCCGTATTCATAAAATTAAATATCAATTTGAGAATCAACTTGTACATTTATTCAAGAACATTTGCATTATTGATGTGTTTGCATTAACTAATCTGTGGATCAATTTGGAGGGTTTTGTCATCTGAATACTATTTCAACTCATGAACACGTGATGCTTGCATACTTTTCTGGGTGTCTTTATTTCAGCAGTGCATTCTGAAAATATGTAGTGGTATTATATCATTTTAGTTAAATGCATTTAGTACTTTATTGTGATATTTTAAATGTGATAACTTTATTTTTTGCAGACAGTTCACAGCCAGTATATAGACATAGAATGCATTTTCTTTGTGCTGATCTTATTCTGGCAATTTTGCTGAAGTCTTTTCTTAGTTTCAGTAGTTATGAAATGTATTGGAATACATATACATGAAATACAAATACACAAAGGTAGAACTAAGACAAGCTAAATACCATTGTATCATCTGTGATCAGAGGCAGTTTTTCTTCTTCCAGCCTGGATCTCTACCTCCCGCTCCCCTCCTTTATAGCTGCTTCTCTGTGTCTGTGCCTTTGCCTGTGCTTGTCTGTGTCTGGGCCTGTACCTGCATGTCTCACATTGCTTCACACTGCTTTCACATTGTTTATGATGTTGACTGTTACTCTTTTTTTTTTTAACTCCACCCATCTTTCCGTTAGTGTGTACATAAAATAGTGTCTCGTCTTTTAAATTTCAATTTGTTTTGTCTTTGAATTAAAATAAAATCTCATAGGCAACAAATGGGCAGAGTGTGATCTTTAATCCATTCTGCCAATATTTCTTCTTTTCACTGTTACATTTACAGCATGATAAGGTGGGCTTCCTACATGTTTGTTATTTTTTCTCTATGTCATATCTTTTTGTTTCTCACATCCTCTATTCCTGCCTTTTATTTTGTTAAATATACATTTTCTAATCTAACATTTTTATTACTTTTTGTTTTTCTCTACAGTTAAAGTTGTTTTGTTAGTTATAAACTGAGGATCACAACATTTTAAAATTTGAAGTAATCTATTTTTATGACTCACTTGTAGTTCTTCAAATCATATATACTGTGTTTGAGCGCAATTTTAATGAATCTAGACTTGCTAAACTCAGTTCATTGCCAGAAAAATATGCTCACAAAATATGCTTTTACTTTTTTCAAGATGAAATTTGACATGACATGTTGCAATCTGCTGTTTAGATTTTTTTGTTGTTGTTTGTTTTTTAGCCATTGTTGACAAAATGTATAATTCATTTTTAGATTGTGGTTTTTGTTGTTGTTGGTGGTGGTGTGGTAGTTGTTTTGTTTTGTTTTGACAGGATCTTACTATGTAGCCCTGGCTAATCTGGAACTCACTATATAGACCAGGCTGGCCTTGAATTCAGAGATCCACCTGCCTCTGCCAGGATCTAAGGCATATACAAGCATGGTTGCCTTTTAATTTAATTTTATTAATAAATCAATGACATAGTTTATCATATATTTTCTATCATTTTGTAGACTATGTCTATAATAGTGATGTGTTTTAAAAGTTTGCATCAAAAATATGCGCGTCAGAACTAGAGCCATGTGGTACGTCCCTTTAATCCCAGTACCCATGAGAGAGAGGCAGATTTCTCTAAGTTCAAGGCCAGCCTAGTCTACATAGTGAGTTCCAGGAAACCCAGGATTACAGATTACCCTGCCTAAAAATAGAAAAAAATGGGTGGAGCTGCAAAATTACATTTTGCTTCTACTTGTGAAATTGAGGTTTTCAGGGAACTTGACTCAAAGTTATCTATTTCCTAAATTCATGCAGATAGTTTTTTAAAAACTGGTTTGCTCACTACAAGTGCCTTCATTGCTCTGAAATATGTCCTTGCCCCTTTCCAAACCATAATAGCAAACCCGAGTCCCTAAAAAGTCCTATTATATACATCTAAGCACATTTTCTTTTTTGTTATGTTATAATTTGTTATATGTCAAATCTTTTTTCTTTATCATAAATTTTATATATAACTACTGTCATTCAACAACTATATACTCACATACAATCACCACTTACTGTCAACTCTTGTTATATAAATACTGAATCAACTTTGGTTAATATGAAGAATTTTCCTTATACATTTCATTTAGAATATAATATTTCTCTGTATGAAGGTATAAGTAGTTAAATAAATGACTACAACTATAAAATAAATATATATAACTTTTACCTATCTTTCAGTTAAAGTCCATTTATAGATTAAAAATGAGTTTGATAAATAGAAAATGGACAAGCTAATTTTAGTTAAACCAACTTAGTTTCAGTGAAATATGAAAAGTTTGCGTCCATGTGCTCCATGTCTTTACGTTATCTACACCAACATATTTTATACCTTGTACATGTCCCTGTGTAGCTTAATAATTATTGTCCAATTCAGGTATATTAAATCACTTAAAGAAATAATTGCAAGCCATAAACATAGAAATTCTGATTTTTATATATTGACCATTATAGTTTCATTTTCTATTCTTTATTTTTCTTGCTCATTCATTTATTCCTTTTCATTTTATTTATTAAAACATTGGTAGGAATAAAATAAAGTTACATTTCATTATTTCAAACGGGAAGTTTATAATGCCACTGAGATGTTCTCATGTCTTTGATATTTACATGGTGTGTTTTAAACAGGTATCTGTAATATTTATGTTATTGTATTTGCTTTTTAAGGGCTGGAGAGTTGTCTTGGTGCTTAAGAGAACTTGTTGCTTTTGCAGAGGACTTAGGTACAATTTCTAGCATCCACATAGCTCAAAATCATCTGAAACAGTAGTCTCAGGAGATCTGTCTGAGGACAAACATACATGCAGTCAGAGCACTCATCCACATAAAATAAACAAATCTTTACAATTAAAAATACTGCCTTTTATATCAAAGTTCTACAAACTAATTATACTGTTAGCAAAAGAGCAGACATTCACCTTTGTCTTTTTCCATGTTTCTTATGTCAAAGAAGATACTTCACAAAGAGAATATATTTAATATGTGGTCATTGACACTATGGAATCTGGTTTCCTCAGATGGGTAAACTAATATTACCTTCATTTACCGTAAGAAAATTAAGAAGAAAAGTAGCTCAGGAACTTGACCAGGGTCATAATAGTAGAGAAGAAGAAACAGCTTTCTATTTCAGTACCCCTCAAGAAACTTGCTGCTGCTATTTCTGACAAGCTTGCAACAGTCCTTCTTATAGTTTGCACTAACTTCTGGCAACAGACACTACTTGTAATGAATAATCCATCTGAGATACTCTTCATTTTGATATACTTTTCTTCTTTAAAAACACTAAATATGAATGAAATAGAAAAACTGTCTCCTATAAATTCCAGAGCAGTATGGAGAACATTAGAACCTTACTTTGGTTCAAAGGCAGCTGTGAAGGCAGCTCTACATAAAAGTCATAACAAAAGCTTCAAGTGGGACATACAGCAGCATTACCAGTTTGCTGATGTCACAACTCAGTGATTTGACTTCATCATTATCTCTGTGGGTAGCTTAAAAACTATGTAGGGGGCTGGTGAGATGCCTCAGTGGGCAATGGAGCTTGGGGCCAAACCTGGCATCCCCAGTTTAGTCTCTGGGACTCACATGGTTGGAGAGAACTGCCTGTTTCGAGTTGCACTTTGTCCTTCATCCACACATCACAACATACTAGTTGCACTCAGCAATAAATAAACAAATAACTACTATTATAATAGAAAGAGAAACAGAGGCATATGAAGATTTTTCCATATGCAAATAAGGCTGTTTTACAATTTTAATTTTGTGGTGATGATACTTGTCAAAATAAATTGCTATTAGCTTTATTTCTTCATCCAAGGAATCTCTTACTTCTCTCTTGCCAGGTATCCAGCACTCTCATTCTTTCAGCTTCTACACATTCAGCAGGCATAGGAGTATTTTCACTCTTTTGAATAAATTACTAGGTTAAATATTTTAGTTTTTACAAGAATGTCTCATCTTAACAGTGATTAAAACCCATACTCTAAGTAATAGGATTTTAGTAATGAAGAAGATTGAGGACAAGGCCAGGAAAAGTTCCTTGTGAAACCCACCTCAAGAAGTACAGAAGCATCATCACCAATAGAGATGTGGAAATGAAGAGATGCCACGAGTTCCTATGAGCACAACATGACCTATGATTACAAAGCAATAGAGATGGTAGGTGTAAATGCGTGGGTACACATTCATATTTCTAAACATTTAAAGTAAATGTAAGTCAAAAGGGAAAGCTCTTTTTAAAAGATCCATGTCAGCTGGCTCCACATTAGAACAAATGTGGAAGGAATCATGGAGACAGAAAAGCACTCTTCACACCCACCTAAGTGATACTTGCTTTCAACAAGAATTGTTAGTGGATGCTTAAAGCACTAGGTGGGAAAGTTTGGAGAACTAGGCACTGCAGAGTCTTAGGTTCCTCAGGTACTGCAGTGAAAAGCACTGTGACTATGGAGAAATCCAAAGAACACCATACCAAATTATAAAGTTTAATATTCCTAGTAATCAGACAATACAATACCTTGTTTCTTCTAATATGCTTAGAATGGGATCTTTCCTGCAAACTGTGAGCTAAATTTGATAATGAAGAAACACTCTGACTAATCTACCCGTCCCTTTCAAATATGTTGCTGCCATGAAAGATCATACACTTAGCAACTGACCTGCATTTGAGGAAAGAAAAACACATAATTATAAATATAATGCATGGTCCTTGATCTCTTGATTTTGCATATATGGAGGAAAAAAAGCAGAAGTGAGTAATTGGGAACAATTAAGTCAACTTAAGGAGTACGTATTAAATGATATTACATCAATGTTTGATTTCCTAAGTGCAAAAACAAACATTTATGTTGGACAAAACTGATTGTTAGGAGATATATACCAATTTTTTAAAAAGATTAACAGTATAATTGCTGTTCTTGAATTGTGTAAGTGTGGAGTAGTAGTAGGAGTAGTAGTAGTGTATATGTCTGTTTATGCATCCATTGAGAATATGGCAATTAAAATGAGGAAAATATTTTATATATAAATATTAAAATTTCAGGAGTAGGACAGTTCTTTAAAGTGGCCAATTTTGTTTTATAGAAAAAGTATGTTATGTTTATATGAAAAACTAGATAAACATAATAGTTTAAGAGGTGAGGTGTGCTTTTAATCTCAATACTCAGAAGCCAGAGTCAGGCAAATCTCTGAGTTTAAGGTCAGAGCTTCCTTAAAAGGAAACCCAGCTTAAAAATCTACTAACCAAACAGAACAAAACGCTATCACAAGCTTAATACATTCAAGGTCCCTGAATCAACAATTATACTTATTGATCCCCTTCATTCAGCAGATACTTTAACAAGTAGCAATTAATTTCATCCATTTGGACAAGATGGCTTTGCTTGCGAAACAGTGTTGAAGGAAAAGAACATGGACTATTTGAAGAAACATGTCTGCAACCACAGGAGATACAGAGTTGGTCAATGAAGGATCACACGGGCTGTTTGTTTTACAAAGTGATAGTCTGTAAAAATCTGCTCTCAACTCTCTCTTTACAGACTGTAAGAGAGATTTGCTGGAAACATACAGCTTATTAACATGGGGACCTCTTTATAAGCATGCTTGTTTGTTAATGAAAGTGGAAAATATCTTGTCAGATGGCTGAATTGATATGAGAGATGACCAGAGTGAACAAGTAAATTGGCATCTGTGAAGCACTTAGAGTGTGGTACAACACCTCGTTCTCATGGGCACTGTTGTCATTATAGCTTCAGGGCTATGCCAGTAAGCCTCCAGTAATGAAATGGAGTTTGGACTAAACCTTGTTGTGATTTCCTGCCCCCATTTTCTTTTTTCCCTTCTTGCCCTTTCACCGCCCCTCCCCTCTTTGTCTCTTGTTTTGATTTGTTTTCAGGACAGCTGGGAAATGTTTTCAGTTCACATTAAGACTCTTTAAAATTCAGTTAAACAGTACCACATATTCACTAGCCATAACTGGGTTTATGGGTATTTTCTGCGACGTACACAAATAAGCACGTCACATGTCTTCATAGGCAATTCTGCCTCCTTTGTTCTTATAGCCCAACTCATTATTGTTCCCAAGGAAATGAGTTTCCTCTTGTGTTCTTAAAGGACTTCCTGAATTCCTTCCTTTTAGCACTTTGGTATTTTAAAATATATTATATGTAACAGACAATAAACAAGATATCTTTCTGCAGGCAAGTTTCAATTTAATATATTCTCAATTCATCTATACAGAGAGTTCAGAATATCACATTTTAGGTATAAAATCATGTCAAATATAATTTTCTCTTATATTATAGAATAGAAGCAGTATTTCTAACACTGCAATGGCAGACTTTTTTAAAAATTTGGTTTTTATTAAGCCTGCTTAATATGAATTGTGAACATGTCTTTATTGTTTATGTTTCATTTAAGTTATATTCTTTGTTAAATTTAACACTCTTGGAAAAATAGGCAATAGCTTGATTAGTGATACTACACATAAAACTAGATTATTCTTGCTTTTTATAGACAAGCATCTGCGGATTATGTGCCACTGTTTGGTAGTTATTTTGAAACCTGCTTAACAGGATTAGAAGGAATTTTGTGCATAAAAATAGGTCACCAGTAAGAAGCATGAACTATTTCTTCTAACCAAGTGTAAAACGGTGACATATTTTATGAATCAATTAGGTAAATATAGAAATGAAATGTGCCTCTATTTACCTGTTGTTTTAAAATATTTGAAAAACTGACAGGTGTTTTTTCTCACTTGAGTTATTTGGGAGAAGATAAAATAGTCATTCACTTATACTAACATTAATGATTTTAATAAATGAAATAGTTATATTTTGTTTTATTCAACAAGCATCAGCCTTTTCTCTGAAAATTTAAGATGGGATTAAAAGGATTACAATGTTTCATAATTTACCTTTTGTTATTTTATTTGCTTAGGGTAGCAGAGTCTTAAATTCTTCAAGCCATCATTTATGTACTTATTTCACACTAACTTCTTTTGTGACACCATGGCTCTGGTTATGATCCAGGCTTGCTTTGGAACCTTCTCAATCTTAGAACTGGGGACGTCAATGTTTCTTTTCTATGACTACTTTAATTTTGTATTTAGGGTAATTTATTGATGCACTTATGATCACTCCCCCCTCCATTTCCTAAAATTCTGAGCGATGGACACTTCTACCCTCATCCAAAATGACTGCAGAGGCCCAACTGCTGAGAAGACTGGGATGTCCTTGGCTATTTCCACACCTGCAAGTGCTACCAGGAACCAGCCAAAGCCGCAGCATTTTCTTAGGCGAGGCTACCTCTCCAGGACATCCTACTCACCAAACTGATCTGTCTTCATTTAAACCCATGAAGACTTGGAAGGGAAATTCCAGCTGAGGCTGCCAGATGTGGACTTCACTGAGACTGTATCACACACACACAGCCTGCTTCTCCTTCTGCCCAATTCTGTGTAGTTCCTTTATCATTTCTCAGAATTCTTAGTAAAAAAACATGCAGTAGATCTGCATGCTAATCTCAGAGTCCCTTTTCCAGAAAACACTACTTTGTAAAGGATGCTATAACAAAATTCTTTGATGTTAATCTTTTCCCATATGTGGTAGTTAAGTCCCTTGCTCTGAAGACGTTCATCCTTCAGTAGCAGAGCTGCCTTTACCAGTACTTTGAGTTTGCACTTGGCTTGAAATTTGCATGGAAATCTTAGAACTCTCTTTGGGCAGTCCAACAAACTGGAGACAATATCAATGGCAAGCAATGAACTAAAATGTGTTAAAAGGAAGCTGTATGGGTGATATATCTCTGAAACTATTATCTACCAAAGTCTCAGACCAAAATTCCCACTGTCCTTTCTTGATCCCCAGTGAATACTGATTTCACAGCAGGCAAGAGTTCCCACCAGTGTGAATACATAGGTATAATCCTTCCTCTTTAGAGTGAAGGAAAACCCATATATTTGATTCTCCCTTTCCAGCCACTAAGTCAATATTCAACCCTGACTGAAAACATCCTTGGCAAGGAAGTTTGTCCCTGTCTTTCCAGACTGTTACTACTTAATATACACGCGAATTTGGTTTAAGACTGTTCCATTGTGTGTAGTAAATCTCAAGGATGGATTGAACAAATGTGGTAAGTTGGGATGTTCAAATGCAGAACATGAATTTGAGCCTTATCACAACTGTGTCAGCTTAGGAGGGCTGTTTCATCTTGTACTCACCCATCCTCTTCCACCCTCCCCGTCTGATTCACCTTGACCCTGCAGTATCAATAGATTAGCTCCTCTGGGCGTACTGTCCTTTTCTGGCCAAGGCTTGGGTACATATTCCAATTTAAGCAATCAGACAGATGACTTCCCTGAAATTTGAATCTTGAACATAATGACTCCCAGAGTGAGCAACCATTTTACTAATCTTATTCCACCTGGAGTGTCCTAAAACAAATCCCTCATTCTTTTGGCTACTGAGATTCAAGGAACTACCTCCCCCTTCCCCGTTGGATTTTTCAGTTCTTCCTCTGAATTGATGATGAATGTTCCATTTCATTCCAACAACATTAAAAATATGCCCAACTCACCATCAGAAATTCCAGAATAATGTAGAAACCTAGTGGCATTGTCCTAGTTCACAGCCACTAAAATTGGGATAACAAAATTAAGCAACTTGCTGAAAAGCACACAGATAATAAGAAAAGGAGTCGTCTCCATCACACCGAAGTTAGGTGGAGTTTTAAACAGTTCTCTTCGTGGATAGATATGTAGATGAATGTGTTTGTTCTTCACAGTTGAGTGCCTACCATAGTTAGAAAGAATTTCTAATATTTTTGAACTTTACATATTTTCTCTGAGAATAAGTTATAAAAGTTATATAAGTCAAGTAAAAGGATGTTAAAACTCACCCACTATTCTAGTGCCTGGACATGACAAAGCATCGCTATTAACATTTTCATCTCTATTTTTTTTTTGAATTTTCTCTTTCCATTCCCTCCCTCCCTCTCTCTCTCATACAGATCTATGCATAAGCAATACAGGAACAAATAGGGAATTTTGTAATGAGGCCCTTGTTTTATGTTCAGATTCAATTATCATATTTTTTTGAATTAGTATAGTTCAAAATGTATTAACAGAAAGATACATGTTAATCACTCTTTTTGTAAATATTTTATCAATGCCTGTTTTGAATGTTGATAAGTATCACTGTAATCTGTTTCTTAGAATCAATTCTGAAATTGAAACTATAGCTTTGAAAATTTCATAATCTTTTGAAATGTTACACTGTTTTCAGCAAGATTATGCCAATCTATACTTTTATAATCATTGCTTAAAATTAGATTTATTCAACTGTACAAACTTAGACATTAACTTAAAAATTAATGCCAAGTTGAAAGCTTAAAATAATAGCTCATGCTGTATTAGATGTTTCTTCTATTGTTCTGTCATAAATTACTACAAGCTAACTACAGAAGGATAAAAACACAGAGAACATAATAATTTCACCTATAAACATAATAGCTAAATAGGTACATATTAAAATATATATAAAATTATAAGATGTTGAGATGTTATGGTTGATTCTTTTATATCTAAAATTATATTTAATATAAATTATAACTTATTCATTGAGAACTTTTCTCTATTATTAAATATTCTCCATTGTTATTTTTAATTAGATACAATTCTCCTATAATATTCTTGCTTACTAGACTAGTAATTAACTATTACTTGCCATTGACCAATGTTGGACATATAATTGATCAATCAATACTTGTAATTGATTTGAAGTATGTCACTTCAGTCTATGACTGAATTTTTGATGATTTCACAAGTGGAATTATGGAATTATTCCAAAATGGAATCATGAGTTTAGATGATATGGCTATTTTAAAATTCCTTGGAGTTGGAGAGATGGCTCAAAGTTAAGGGTACTTGCTATTCTTGCAGAGGAATTCTGTTCTTAGCTACACAAAACTGCCTATAACTCCAGCTCCAAGAGATTTGATGCCCTCTTCTGGCCTTCAAGAGAACCTGTGCATATGTTGCAGATTCACATGAATAAAAATAAAAATAAAAATACATCTTTAAACTTTCCCAATAAATATATCAAAATTTCCTTGAAGTTTTACTTTAGATTTATATCCATTTCATACTTGTCAGAATTAGGGTTTTTTTTTTTTTTGCCATTTTATAGTGATGTGTTTTTCTAATTTTTCAAATTGGAAATAATTGAAATTTTAGTAGGTCAGTTATCTGTGGTTCTCAGTGATGTATAGCATCATGTCCTTTAAAGTATATATGGTTATAGTAATTCACATTGCAAAGATCGCAGTTTGCAGTTCACATTATTTTCACAATGTGTGCTTATATTTTAGCCAGAGTGATTTTTAGAAATGTAGAGGCTCGGGTCTCTACCATAAGATAACATTGAGAGCAACACTGGGTGCAGGGGTTGGGAGAGACTCAATACTGACTCTTCAATTTTTAAGGCCTGTAGTTTTAATGAAGTTACATTACTGTTTATAGTGTCTAGAATATTAAGCAACTCAAGACACTTTCCCAAAATTGTAAGATAATGTCAAAGGAGTCAACAAATACCCTCACTGTATTTTTAAAATTAAACTGATTCATAATAGGGTATGTATAATTTATCGACTGACAGTTTTGCTCAACGTCTAAATATAAAAATCACAGAGATTTAAATGAACCAGCTGCTTCTTAATACAGAGTATGAATTGATGGATTAATGAATGAGTGAAGAGGTGAGAACCAAGGGTTAATGTAGGAATACTGTATATCCCCTTCCAATAACAACACAAACCATCAGGTTGGCTTGCCACCTTCCAGATTTTATGCACCATGCCACCAACGTCCTCAGTGGACAAAGTTGGTTTTTTTGTTTGTTTGTTTGTTTTTTAACACAGAAAGAGGGGATAGGGTACACGGATAACGCCTATGCTTTTTGAACACTATTTAATTTTGCTATCTGGAAACGGCCTTCCCTTTAACCCAATTTAAGATGAAATAAGCCACAACCTGTGATTCTGTGAGGGCTTCTTTGACTTAGGCAGCATAGAGGTCTGTTTTTTTCCTTAGGAAACACATTTCTTGGTCATGTGGTTCCTCTTCCTCTGGGGGTTTCAATTCACGAGCACTCTCGTGGGGAATGAGAAGACGCTGGAAGCTGAGCGTGCGTCTGTACAGGTGCTAACCAGGAGGGAGGAGGACTGCCCTCTGATCCGCCTACTACCATTACACTTTGGCCATCCCAGATCGCGCAGGCGCACTCTCACCCACCCAGCCCCGCCCTCATTGCACCTGCCAGGTCATAAACCTCCGCCCACCCACACCCGCTTCTCCTGCGGTCTGGGCTTGCCCCTCCTTGATTGGCCAAGAGTCCCCGGAGCGCGTCCAATCAGCAGCTCTCCTGTGCGACCTATTCCCGCTCCTCCCGCCCTGCGGGCCTCGTTGGCACCCAGCTTCTTTGTGACTGGTGCTCGCCGAGGTCACTCAGCGTGCGGTGTGCGATCGGCGGGCGGGGCTGGCTCAGGTGCCGCGGCGTGGTACAGACGCGGTGGGCGAGGGGGTGGTCGCGCCGCGACGTCTGCGGCGTGAGGCTTCGCGTGTGAGCGGCGCGGGCGCCGGACCTGGCCGCCGAGCTCCAGTGGCGGACGCGGAGGTCGTTGACGCGGGCCCGGTTTGAGGCGCGTCTGTCGCTGTGAGTGCGGCGTCGAGGTTCTCGGACCATGGAGGACCCGCAGCCGCTTCCACAGCCTGAGCTGCCGCTGTGTGACAGCCTCATCATCTGGGTGAGTGTGACTCCGTGCTTGCTTGCGAGGCCACCTGCGTGGCTAGCCGAGCACGGAACTTCCCGCTGCCACGTACACCTACTCCACAGCCTTTCTGTCCGCGACTCTTGAGAGCTCCACTTCACATAGTTGGCCAGGAGGTTCTGGCCGCCTCGGTGCCCAGATCGCTGTCCCTTTGGGCCCACACAACACCCATGGTGGTTTAGACACAGCTTAAGAGACATGGCCAAGCTGCCTTTGACGTGGGAGCTCATTTTCATTTTTTTCTCTTCCTCCCCTTCCCTTCTTAATACCTTTCCTTTTTTAAAGTAAAAAAAGAATTGGCATTTTTGTTTGTTTACACGTGATCCATGTGCAGGATTTATTAGCGCAGATTGGCTCTGTCCTCAGATTTTTCCAGTATTCCGGT
Organism: Uromys caudimaculatus; assembly: GCA_028551405.1. Taxonomy (NCBI): domain Eukaryota; kingdom Metazoa; phylum Chordata; class Mammalia; order Rodentia; family Muridae; genus Uromys; species Uromys caudimaculatus. Next base: position 89,848,748 of record CM052702.1, read on the forward strand.
GAGCAAAATGGTTTCTAACCTGTTGAAATTGCCTAGATATGACAACTGGCATCCAGGTGTGATTCCTAACTCTTTATTGTGATACGATAATATTTGACGCCCTACAAATGGGTGTTGGTATGTCTGATGGCTCAACCCAGATGGATAATTTTGTAGAGAGTAGTCTGTCTGATTGGAATGTAAGTAGACTGGATCAGGAGGATTACATCTCCAAGAGATTGCCTAGCCATCTTCTAATTCGAGCAAATCCAAAGGACAAATAGGAAAGATCTCTGAATGTTTGAAATTTGTAGTAACTTTTGCACTTTAGACTTTAATAACATGTTTTAAGTAAAATGCCAGTATCTAGGATTTCAGGGTTAAAGCATTTAGCTCATTGTGGATCTGCATGTTTATTTAAATTACTATTTAGGTTTAGCTATTCTATTTAAGATTGTCAGGAACGAAGGCAGTATTACTTTTAATGATCTGCTTTGTTTAAAAACAAATGTCTAATCATAAGGTGTGTTCAGGTCTCCAATTTTGTGCTCTGATCATCTGACTGAAATGGTGAACTGGGTTCCTTATGATGTCACTGACTTCCTTGTGAGGTCACATGAAGTACAAGATTTTCTTAAACTGTACAGCAGTATTTCCAAATGTTCTGACCATAGCCTTTCTTTTTTTTTTTTTTTTTTTTTTTTGGTTTTTTCGAGACAGGGTTTCTCTGTATAGCTCTGGCTGTCCTGGAACTCACTCTGTAGACCAGGCTGGCCTCGAACTCAGAAATCCGCCTGCCTCTGGACCATAGCCTTTCTTAAGGCAGTATTTTAACTTTCTACTTTGTGCTGGGCTGTCAGGAATTCGTTTAACTAGCAGAGTTGTGTATCATTACAATGGAAGGCAAAGTTCCCCAAGATCTGAAAAAAAAAAACAAACAAAAAAGAACCAGATAAGGATTCATAGACAACAGAGGGTGGTTGTTTAGCTGTTGCTAATTGGCTCTTGCAGTGCTCTTCCAGGCTGCTGTACACTGGAGAAAATTGTATGGCAGAAAAACAGTTATTGCTTCTAATCATGCTGTAGATGCACTGTTCTCCCTGACACTGTCCGGCTCCCTGTTGGGCAATGACCTGGTAGTTATGATTCTTTTTAGGAAGCTTGGCACTCTGCTTGGCTCTTCTTGGAACTGAATCTTGACTTTCAGGCGCACAATACCTCCGCCTCATCTTTGGGTCTTCCTTTAATCTCTGTTCTTCTAACTCTTCTAGAGCATTGTTCTGTTACTTATTTTCTTTCTAACTCTTCTAGAGCATTGTCCTATCATTTATTTTCTTTTTGCTGCTGCTTCTGTCTAACCCTGACCACCAACTAAACAAGGGGTCTCTTCATGTGCTCTGCAGATGGAGCTGTACCCTCAACCTCCTTTTTACTTAAGTCAAGACATAGGCTAAGACTCCCAGGAATCTTAGCCTTGAGTTCAATATGGCTGACAAGCCTTGAATGGGTGAGACTTCTTGCACCTCCCAAGCAGCTGGGATTACAGGCTTGTGACAACAGTCACTGCTCTTTACAGCATATTTCAATTAGCCGTTTCCTTCATATGCTCACACTTAACTGTTTACTATTTTAAAAATAACTAAGGCACCACTCTAGCTACTCCATGTTGTGGTGTTTCCTCTTTCCCAATAAAGTTTCAACCCCTCACCTTAATACTTTTCATTTCCTTTCACTGCTCAGCCCATTATATTTGAATTTACTTTTTAAAAAAAATTAAATTATTTTATCTATTTACATTCCAAATGTTGCCCCTATTCTCAGTGCCCCCTCCCAGAGTTCACCGCATCCCCCTCCTCTTTGCTTTTGAGAGGGTGCTCAACCACACCCCTCACCTCTCCCCCCTTACCCCTCCCCCAGCAAACTTCACCTCACCCAACCTTGAGAATCCTCCTTCCCTGAAGCATCAAGTCTCTACAGAATTAGATACATTCTCTCCCACTGCAGCCAGACAAGGCAGCCTGTGCTGGACCACAGACCAGACCATGTATGCTCTTTGGTTGGTGCCTTAGTCTCTGAGAGCTCCAGGGGGAGAGGGGTAGTTGATACTGCTGGTCTTTCTATGGAGTTGCCATCCATTTCAGCTCCTTCAGTCCTTCCCTTAACTCTTCCATAGGAGTCTCCAACCTCAGTCCAATAGTTGGCTGTAACTATCTGCATCTGTCTCAGTCAGCTGCTGGTAGAGCCTCTCAGAGGACAGCGATGCTAGGCTCCTGTCTGCAAGCACACCATAGCATCAGTAATAGTGTCAGGGTTTGGTGCCTGGCCATGGGATGGATCTCAAGTTGTTAGGTCACTGGATGGCCTTTCCTTTAGTCTCTGCTCCACTTTTGTCCCTGTATTTCCTTTAGATAGGGTCAAAACTTTTGAAGATGGGTACATGGCCCCATCCAGCCACTTAGGCCCTGTCTATCTACTGGAGGTGGTCTCTTCCAGTTCCATCTCCCCACTTTTGGGTGTTTCGGCTGAGGTCATCCCCATTGAGTCCTGGGAGCCTCTCACATTCCAGGTCTCTGGGACTTTTCTAGAACACCCCCCCCCCCACCTCCTGTGGTTGCATATTTCCTTTCATTCTCCTGGCCCTCTGGACTTTTCTCTCTTATCCCCCCCCCCCATACCTGATCCTGCCCCTTTTTCCCTCCCCCTCTCACCCATGTCCTTCTCTCTCACCCTCTGCCTCCTGTGATTATTTGTTCCCCCTTATAAGTAGGATTGGAGCATCCTCATTTGGGCCTTCATTTTTCTTAAACTTCCTATGGTTTTTGAGTTGTGTCATGGGTATTCTGTACTTTTTGGCTAATATCCACTTATCAGTGAGTGCATACCATGCATGTCTTTTTTGGTCTGGGTTACCTAATTCAGAATGATATTTTCTAGTTCCATCCATTTGCCTACAAAATTCATAATGTCCTGGGTTTTAATAGGTAAATAGTATTCCATTATATAAATGAACAACATTTTCTGTATCCATTCTTCAGTTGAGGGATATCTGCATTGTTTCCAGCTTCTGGCTGTTACAAATAAGGCTGCTATGTCAACATAGTGGAGCCTATGTTCTTGTGGTATGGTGGGGCATCTTTTGAGTATATGCCCAATAGTAGTATAGCTGGGTCTTCAGGTAGAACTATTTCCAATTTTCTGAGAAACTACTAGATTGATTTCAAGAGTAGTTGTAACAGTTTGCAATTCCACCAGCAATGGAGAAGTGTTCTAATTTTCCACATCCTTGCCAGCATCTGCTGTTACTTGAGCTTTTGATCTTAGCCATTCGGATTGGTGTGAGGTAGAATCTCAGGGTCCTTTTGATTTTGCATTACCTTGATGACTAAGGATGTTGAATATTTCTTTAAGTGCTTCTCGGCTATTGGAGATCCCTCTGTTGAGAATTCTTTGTTTAGCTCTGTACTCCAATTTTTAATTGAGTTATTTGGTGTTTTGGAGTCTAACTTCTTGAGTTCTTTATATATTTTAGACATTTGTCCTCTATCAGGGTTAGTGAAGATATTTTCCCAATCTGTAGGTTGCCGTTTTGTCCTGTGTGACAGTGTCCTTTGCCTTACAGACACTTTTCAGTTTCATGAGATCTCATTTGTCAATTGTTGATCTTAGGTCTGAGGCATTGGTTGGTATTCTGTTCAGAAAATTTTCCCCTGTGTCAGTGCATTTGAGGCTCTTTCCCACTTTCTCTTCTATTAGATTCATTTGGTTTTATTTTGAGGTCCTTGATCCCCTTGAACTTGACCTTTGTACAAGGTGATAAATATGAATCAATTTTCATTCTTCTACATGCAGACTGCCAGTTAGACCACACTATTTATTGAAGATGCTTTCTTTTATCCACTGTATGGTTTTGGCTTTTTTGTCAAAGATCAAGTGTCCATAGGTATGTGAGTTTATTTCTGGGTCTTCAATTCTATTCCATTGTCTGTCTCTATACCAATACAGTTTGGTTTTTATTAGTATTGCTCACTAGTACAGCTTGAGGTCAGGAATGGTGATTCCTCCAGAAATTCTTTTATTGTTGAGAATTGCTCTTTCCATGTTTGTGAAGAACTGTGTTGGAATTTTGATGTGAATTGCATCGAATCTGTAGATTGCTTTTGGTAAGATGGCCATTTTTACTATATTAATCCTACTGATCCATGAACATGGGAGATCTTTCTATCTTCCTGAGGTCTTCTTCGATTTCTTTCTTCAGGGACTTGAAGTTCTTGTCATACAGATATTTCACTTGCTTGGTTAGAGTTATATCAAGATATTTTATATTATTTGTGGCTATTGTGAAGGGTATTGTTTCCCTAATTTCTTTCTTATCCTGTTTATACTTTGAGTAGAGGAAGACTATTGATTTGTTTGACTATCCAGCCACTTTGCTGGAGTTGTTTATCATCTATAGCAGTTCTCTGGTAGAATTTTTGGGGTCACTTATGCATACTATCATGTCGTCTGCAAATAGTGATTCCTTGACTTCTTCCTTTCCAATTTGTATCCCTTTAATCTCCTTTTGTTGTTTACTTGCTCTAGCTAGAACTTTGAGTACTGTATTGAATAGATAGATAGTGAGCAGCCTTGTGTAGTTCCTGATTTTAGTGGGAATGCTTCAAGTTTCTCTGTTTTTAATTTGATGTTGGCTGTTGGTTTGTTGTATATTGCTTTTATCATGTTTAGGTATGTGCCATGGATTCCTGATCTCTAAGACTTTTAACATGAAGGGGTGTTGCATTTTGTCAAAGGCTTTTTCAGAGATGATGTGATTTTTTTTTTTTTTGAGTTTGTTTATATAGTAGAGCATGCTGATAGATTTTTGTATGTTCAACCATTCCTGCATCCCTGGGATGAAGCCTACTGGATTATGGTGCATGATGGTATTGATATGTTCTTGGATTCCATTTTCAAGAATTTTATTGAGTATTTTTGCATGGATATTCATAAGGGAAATTGGTCTAAAGTTCTCTTACTTTGTTGGGTCTTTGTGTGGTTTAGGTATCAGAATAACATTGGCTTTATAGAATAAATCATATAGTGTTCTGTTTCTTCTGTTTCTATTTTGTGGAATAGTTTGAGAAGTATTGGTATTATCTCTTCTTTGAAGGTATGGTAGAATTCTGCACTAAAACCGCCTGGCCCTGGGCTAATTTGGATACTATCTTTGTGCCATTTAGTTTGAGTAATGGTTTTCTATCTTGTTGATTTTCTCAAAGAACCAGCTCTTGGTTTTGTTGATTCTTTGTATCATTCATTTTGTTTCTAACTGGTTGATTCCAGCCCTGGGTTTAACTATTTCCTGCCATCTATTCCTCTTACAAGTGTTTGCTGCTGCTGCTGCTGCTGCTGCTGCTGCTGCTGCTGCTGCTGCTGCTGCTGCTTTTTTTGCTAGAGCTTTCAGGTGCCCTGTTAAGTTGCTAGTATAGGATTTCTCCATTTTTTTTTAAGGGTATTCAGTGTTATGAAATTTCTTCTTAGCAAAGCTTTCGTTGTATCCCATAAGTTTGGATATGCTGTGCCTTCATTTTCATTGAATTCTAGGAAGTTTTTAGTTTCTTTATTTCTTCCCTGACCAAATTATCATTGAGCAAAGAATTGTTCATTTTCCATGAGTATGTGGGCTTTCTGTTGTTTTTGTTGTTAAAGAAGCCCAGCCATAGTCTGTAGTAATCTGATAGAATATAGGGGATTATTTCAATCTTCTTGTATCTGTTGAGGCTTGTTTTGTGTCTGATTATATGGTCAATTTGGAGAAGGTTCCACAAGAGGTGCTGAGAAGGTATATTTATTTTTTTGTTTTGTAGTCAAATGTTCTGTAGATAACTGTTAAATCCATTTGTTTCATAACTTCTGTTAGTTTCACTGTGTCTCTGCTTAGCTTCTGTTTCAATGACCTATCCATTGGTGACAGTGGGGTATTGAAGTTCCCACTATTATTGTGTAAGGTTCAATGTGTGTTTTGAGCGTTAGTAAAGTTTCTTTTATGAATGAGGTGCCCTTGTATTTGAGGCATAGATAGATGTTCAGAATTGAGAATGCATCTTGGTGGATTTTTCCTTTAATGAGTTTGAAGTGTCCTTCCCTATCTCTTTTTATTACTTTTGGTTGAAAGTCTATTTTATTAGATATTAGAATGGCGACTCCAGCTTGCTTCTTGGGACCATTTACTTGGAAAACTTTTTTTCCAGGCCTTTACTTTGAGGTAGTATCTGTCTTTGTTGCTGAGGTTTGTTTTTGCATGCAGCAAAATGATGGATCCTCTTTGCATATCCAGTCTGTTAACTTGTGTCTTTTTATTGGGGAATGGGATCCATTGATGTTCAGAGATATTAAAGACCAATAATGATTGTTAGAGCCTGTCATTTTTGTAGTTGGAGGTAGTGTTATGTGTGTGTGTGATTTTCTTCCTTTGGGTTTGTTGTGAAACAATTAATTTTTTGTGTTTTCTTGGGTGTAGTTACCCTCCTTGTGTTAGAGTTTTGGTTCTAGTATCCTCTATAGGAATGGATTAGTACAAAGATATTACTTCAATTTGGTTTTGTCATGGTTTCTTCATCAATGGTGATTGAGAGTTTTGCTGGCTGTAGTAGCCTGGGTTGGCATCTGTGATCTCTTAGGGTCTGGTATGACATCTGTCCAAGATCTTCTGTCTTTCAACATCTCTCTTTGAGAAGTCAGGTGTAATTCTGATTGATCTGCCTATATATATGTTACTTGGCCATTTTCCCTTACCACTTTTAATATTCTTTCTTTGTTCTGTACATTTAGTGTTTTTAATACTACATGGTGGGAGGTTTTTCTTTTCTGGCCTTGTCTATTTGGTGTTCTGTAGGCTTATTGTACATTTATTGCCTTCTCTTTCTTTAGGTTAGGGAAGTTTTCTTCTATGATTTTGTTGAATATGTTTTCTGGCCTTTTGATCTTGGAATCTTCATCCTTTCGTTTTCTATTATTCTTAGGTTTTGTCTTTTCATTGTGTCCCAAATTTCTTGCATGTTTTGGGTTAGGAACTTTTTACCTTTATATTTTCTTTAACTGGTATGTTGATATCTTTTATGGTATCTTCTGCACCTGAGATTCTTACTTCCATCTCTTGGATTCTGTTGGGTAATGCTTGCATCTGTAGTTCCCCATCCCTTTTCTGGGTTTTCTGTCTCCAGAGTTGCCTCCATTTGTGATTTCTTTATTGTTTTTATTTCCAGTTTTAGGTGTTGGACCATTTTGTTCAGTTCCTTCACCTGTTTGATTGTATTTTCTGGTATTTCTTTAAAAGATTTGTTTCTTCTACATGTTTGCCTGAGTTTTCCTATATTTCAGCTTTCGTGGGTATTGGGATGGGAGTCTCACCTGTGTTCCTGGTTATGGCAGGCTTCCTGGGAGCCAACATGTGGGGACTAGCAGACTTGCAGATCGGCCATAGTTTCAGGTGGAGATGTAAGCAGAGTAGGCTGAAAGAAAACTTTTAGACTTTTATTTTAGTCAGTTTGGCAGATCTAGTGAGTGTAAGGTGCAACAGCATCTGTCCTTTTATGACTTGAGATCTTTCTCCAACTTGTTTTTCAAGAACTTCATTCATACTTTTTTCTTTGCCAGATATACCATAATTGATCTTTCTAGATGTGCCTGAAGGCCACACACCTCTATGCCCAGCATGCTGCACTGATTTCACGTTCTGTAAAGAACTTGTGCTTTTAAATACACATTTATACTGGAGATTTGTATCTTCTCTTCCCTCTACCTAGAAATACTCTTTTAGCTCATCCATTGAGAGATGGGACAACTTGAAGGAGCTTCTTCTCCATGTGAGTTCCAGGAATTGAACTCATGGGAAGTTTGGTAGCAAGTGCTTGCTTTCTGCTGAGCCATCTCTCCGACTCCTGTCAGGATTGTTGTGCCTAATATTCGGAAGTTGATCTTTTAAAGCTACTAATCATACCTATTTTATACAATATTCATAAAACTTTAAGTTACACATGCAAAGTTAACATGTATATAGAAAATGTTGGCAAATTGCAGCCACAGTGTTTTCCTTTTAAAGGTGCCCTCTGTACTGAAGTGTCTCTTTCTTCTTCCCCACCCAGTTGCAGAATTGTTTCACATCTCATACAATCCATGCTGCCATGTGTCTCCATGCTGCTCATATTTTATAAACAGAATGGTTGCTTATACGCCGTATATCATTTCCCTTATACAAGCACATAAGCTATTCCGTATCTCTACTGGGTCTCTCTCTTCCTCACTGTAACTCCTTAGTGTTTCTTTATTTCTCTAAAGCCAAGATGTTTGAAAACTACTAGATTTAATGTTGCTGGGGATTTGAACATGCATTTTCCCGGTTCGGGAAAGCTTACCTTGTCCAGATTGTGCTAGTAGCCATTGAGCACATAACCACACAGCAGACACCTGATCTAATTAGGTCCCCTCCTTTTCTTAATTCTCCCAACTATCTTCTGTGGTAGAAACTTTTCCAGTGTTTCTGATTCCATAAATAGTTTTCCTAAGGATAAAATACAGTCCAAGCTGTTTCAGTCCTTTAGCATCCTAGCTCCTGCCTGTCTCTTCAATTGCTTTGGTTGACAGTCTTTTCTCGTCCTCCTCAGTACTGACAATCCAATGAGCCTGGGATGTATGCTCTTAAACATACTATGTTTTCTTTTGTATCTGTGTGATAAAAGTACTCACATCCTGATGCTTCCTTCCTCTGGCCATTAACTTCCAGCGCTTTGCTGCTTAACCCTCAGGACCTCCCATCCAGGAACATTCTACAAGAAGGCTTTCCTAAATTATAAATTTTAATTACATTTATTGACTGTTTTCTTTTTTCAAAAAATTGTATGTATACTGTTATTGTGAATTGTTTATGTTGTTTCATGTGACATGCCATTTTCTCTAATTCTTTTTTTTTAAATTTTTATTGGTTATTTTATTTATATTTCAAATGTTATCACCCTTCCTGGTTTTCCCTCTGCAAACCCCCTATCCCACCCTCCCTCCCCCTGCTTCTATGAGGGTGCTTCCCCATCCATCCACCCACTCCCGCTTCACCACCCTAGTATTTCTCTTCGCTGGGGCATTGAGCCTTCACAGGACCAAGGGCCTCCCCTCCCATTGATGTCTGACAAGGCCGTCCTCTGCTATATATGTAGCTGGAGCCATGGGTCCCTCCATGTGTACTCTTTGGTTGCTGGTTTAGTCCCTGGGAGTTCTAGGGGTTGCTTGTTGTTCTTCCTATGGGGTTACAATCCCCTTCAGCTCCTTCAGTCCTTCCTCTAACTCCTCCATTGGGGTCCCTGTCCTCAGCCTGATGGTTAGCTGCAAGCATCCTCATCTGTATCAATAAGGCTCTGGCAGAGCCTCTCAGGAGACAGCTATATCAGGCTCCTGTCAGCAAGCGCTTCTTGGCATCAGCAATAGTGACTGGGTTTGGTGTCTGCATGTGGGATGGATCCCCGAGTAAGGCAGTTTCTGGGCGGCCTTTCCTTCAGTCTCTGCCACTCTTTGTCCCTGCATTTCCTTTAGACAGGAGCGATTCTGGGTTAAATATTTGAGAAGGGTGGGCGGCCCCATCCCTTAACTGGGGAATGCCAGGAAAGCAAGAGGTTCCCAGGACCCAACGAGGATGACAAAGGGGAGAGAGAACCTGTAGAGACCATATTGAGAGTTGGGCACAGCACCCCCTTTTCTTAATTCTTAATGATAGCTACTTTGAAGGAGAACTGGTGAATTTCCCTTGTAATCCCATCAAATCTCAAAATGTACAGAATCATAGTGAATTATGCTGGAAGAAAATTCTATGATTTTAATAGTTAAATGGCAAACTTGAGGAAAGTAAGTGAGGATGAATGTTTAGGAAAAGGAATTCATAATACATTTAAGTATGGGTTGAGATTAGATTTCTATTAATTTATATGACCCATTTTAGGTTTTGCTTTGCTTTATAAATTTTTTGCTGTTTTGAGGAAGGTGTCACTATTTTACATCTTTCTTAAAGTACATATGAACATTTAAAAATTACATTAATTTTCTTATTTGTTGATTATGTTTGCATAATTATTTACATATGTGATATGGCTGGAGCATGGATATCAGAAGAACTTGCAGGAGTTGGTTCTCTCCTTCTACCATGTGGGTTCTGGAGGTTGAGCACAGGCTACTACCTTTAGCAGCAAGAACAGTGGGTAACACTGAGCCATCTTGCCAGCCTCATGAATACCTTTATAATCAAGATCTGAAATGGTAGTAGTAGCTGAAGCCATCCTAGATTGAAGCAGCTCAACAGTCTGTGCTCTCTGACTAGTTGTTGGCTAGTTCCTGTTTCCTTTGGAGTTCATTCATAAGGTATACATAGTTTTAGACCTAGCACTTTTAGCTTTTAATTTCTGATCAAGTAACTTCACTAAAATTTTAACTTATATATGTTCAGTTATCAAAGTTCTTTGATGTTCTCCTTACAGTAGGTATGTCTGAGTTTGTATTATTTAGAAATGCTGGATAATTTCATACATTAGCATCACTGTGTTTCACTATATTAGGTTTGATTTTATGTAATAATGTGTTTATTTCTAAACTAAATTTATACTTAAAAAAATAGCTTTGCATCTGTATTTAAACAAAATCAATTTTAGTTGCTGTCTATTTACTCTGTATTGTAAGAATAGTACAACAGTGAGGTGATTTGTTTTGTGTCATTTTAGCTGCAGACATTCAAGACTGCCTCACCCTGTCAAGATGTCAAACAGCTGACTAATGGAGTGGCCATGGCACAAGTTCTTCATCAAATGTGAGTGGTGACCAAAGTACTACCCATTACAGTGTAAATCCAGTAGCAGCTAGAATGCTTATATAAAGGTGATTGAACTTCCATTTTATCCAGTGGACATAGTCAGGCCTATGGCACCAAGGCATCCATTTACCTAGGGAACAAAACATTTTACCACCTCATGATTTCTTGCTTGTTTATGAAGATGCATTTAAACCAAACAATTGATAAAGATCCGTATTTCATTCTAGAGGAAAAGGCTAAATGAATGCTGTACTTGCCTACATTTCTTACTGATAAGGGTTGTCTTTTGGAGGACTCTTTATAGGGAGAGTCTTAGAGACTTTGCTACTTAAGTTTCTGGTCGTGGGTATGTTAGTGTATACTAAATAGTATTTACAAATTATGAGTTCAGAATTGGTCATTTGTGCTATTGAGGGTACAGTTTATATTGTAGAATACAATCTGAATCCCTGGACTATGGTTGGCAAATATTAAGAAATAATAGGTTTAAGAATTTTCAATATAATTATTTAAAAAGAGATCAGAATTCTATTTTGACTTCATTGTTCTCCAGTCAGATATTATATTGACTTCTTCCCATCATCTAGAAGATGAAACTGACTTCAAAAACCTCTATAGATGGAGCTGAAAAAACCTCTAAGTTGTTCCTAGAAAAACAGCTTAAAATTATTTCAACATCTTAATGATTTTGCATTTTCAAAATTATTTAATTTGAATATGCAGATTTTCTAGTTAACTCAAAACATGTTAACATTTTTTTTAGTCATTGAAAAATACTGTTTACTTCCCAACGTTCTTAAAATATTTCTTTAATGTTTTGTTTATATCTTGTTTTAAAACTCTCTATGTGACCAAAGCCATGCAGTCTAAACATGGTACTTCCTGGTTGATGATAGAATGTCTATCTTGCTGCTTCCATTGTGACCTTTTGGTTGGTATGAATGTAAGGCCTCCATCTATCCGTTCACTTACTTATCAGTGCTATCTTCATATGCACCCCTAAAACCTGGCCTGTTCTTTTCCTTTTTTTAAAAAAACACAGCTTCACTCTAATTTAGACTGTCAGGAATTTATTGTGTAGTTCAGGCTGCCCTCTGACTTAGAGCTGTCCTCCTGCTTCATCTTCTAGACTGCTAGGGTTATAGACATGAAATACATATTTTGCCAAAGACATCATTTTTGTTTGTATTGATAAGCTTTAACGGCTTTATGCTGTAGGCTTATTCCTTGGCGTGTCCTGTGTGACTGTTTGATCCCCTAGATTAGCCAGCATTGTTTTGATTAGCACTGAGTGCATTTTGTCTAAATGATATCTGGTATCTTCATCAACAGGTCCCCCCCCCCCATGGTTACATTTTTACTGTGTCTCTCTTCCTCTTTCTCCTCTCTCTCTCCCCCCCCTCTCTGTATGTGTGTAACTGTCTTCCAATAGCTTTTATTTTGCAGGGAAAATAAAATAGGTTAGCTATAATAAGAAAGGCTTTTTCATTAAATGACCAGTGACCCAAAATATGTCCAAGCCTGTCTGCCTGTCCCTACCAACACTCACCAACTTATTTCATTTGCCTGATTTAGTGTACTGTTTGTTGTTTTAGTCTCCTTATCATCTAAGGAACCTTTATTTTGTTATTTTGTTTTTTTTTAACTCTTTTCCAGAAGTCTGTATTTGGGGCAGTAAGACTTCCAAGAATACACTTTTATTTGGATCAAAGTATTAATAATCCTAATTTAAAAAAAGATGATTTCATTATATTTCTTTGTTTCAAAGCACAGTATTTGGAAACATTTATAATAAATTTTACCTGTGATTCATATCAAATCATATAAAATTAATAAATGTGAGATGATAAATTCTGCTTTTTAAAGAAAAGGCAACATTTAGACAATCATATCTGCTTATCTGAGGCAGGTACACATCTACATAATATCTTAAACAGTGGTCTAAGCTATGGGATTAGTCATGGAACGGACTTTGTAATGCATTCTGCAGTTCTTGTCCAGCTTGGATATGTAATATGTGCATCTCTTTCAAACATACGCGTAGACAGTTAAATTGTGAAAAGATCGTGGGGAAAATAAACCCCTAACTGTTAGTTTTCTAGGGCTGCTATAAGAGTGTCACAGGCTTTGTAGCTTAGCACAACACAGCTTTATTTTCTTACAGTTCTTGTGGTTGGAAGACTAAGTCAAAGTGTCAGATGGGCTGTCCTCATTCCAAAGCTTCAGGGAGAGGACCCCCTTTCCTTTTGCAGATTCTGCTGGTTTTGGATTTCTCTAGCGCCATTGTGCCGCTCTTTGGCTTTACTGTGTTTATACCTATTCCTGTTCCATTTAACGGCACTAGTCTTAATGGATCCATTCTAAGTCAGTATGATCTCTTCCTACCCTGATTGAGTCTGTGAAGAATCAATTTATTTTCTAAATAAGGTCACAATTTTAGGCACAGAGTTCAAAGAAACATATCTTTATGGGAAATGTGGTTCTGTATACTACCACCAAGAATGCATTCCACTTTTCCAGAAGAAAGGCTTAGCTTTGTCACTTGACCAGCTATATATATTCATGTATGTTTATTTTTATTGTTTTTGTCTGGATGTCTTTTACAAAAAGGAGTATGGTACAGAATTGAAATATTCAGGCTTTAGTCATCGTGCATTTTTCATTTTGTTGGTATTTGGATAGTTAAATGATAAACCGTGATAGTAGGCATCTTAGTATTTACTAACTATATCATGCTAGGTCCCCTTATATGTGTTATTTGTGTGTGATTGTCCATTTGCATGCTTATGGAAACCAAAGTTTGTGGTTGGATATTTTCCTCGATCATTCTTTACCTTATTTTTTGAAACAGGCCAGTCGGTGACCTGGAGCTCACCATTTTGGCTAGGCTGGTTGGCAGTGAGTTCCAGGATCTGCATGGCTTTGCCCTCTTCTTACCCCCAGACCTGGGGAAGACATGTGCTGCTGCACTCAACTTTTAAATGGGAGCTGCAGGTCTGAACTCCAGTACACATGTTTGTGCACTGAGCCATCTTCACAATCCTAATTGAACCTTCTCCTTTATCATCTGGGCATCATTATTTTTATGTCCAGTTTATCCATGAGGACTGAGGGTACAAAGAGCTAACAGTTCTTTTGGAAGCCAAACAGTGAAGCTGGAATTTGTATTAGTTTATTCTGACTCCAAAGCCAGTGCTTGATTCAGTTGTGACAGTAGAAATCCAGTACCTCGAATTCTTCTGATAGACTTTATTCCAATTTGTAGTATCAATTGGAGGCAATGTAATTATTATTAGTAAGTAGAAATAAAATTCAAGTTAGCTGCTTAAATTCTTGACAACATATCCTGCACAGAATGAAACAGAATAATATGATTTTTACTTAAGTTTTATGTGAAAATAATTAGGTTGTATTTTTCTTTACTAGCCCCTCCTTCAGTTATTTGTGCGCTTTACTTCCTTTAATAGCTATTTCTCTAAGAGTCAATAAGTAATCTCCATATTGGTCTCGTTCAGTCTCTTAGGCTTCCAAGTGCTCTAGAATACAGTCTGTTAATGTGCATTGTAGATGTTGCATGTTTAAAACTTTGTTACATTCATAACATTTTTGTGTGACAATTATTTGTCTTGACCTTCAGTATAAACAGAGAACCTTACTTCTCATGAAAACAGAAGTTTTCTTTAGTGTTTGGTGTTTTGCCATGTACCACCAGTACATTTGAGGCAGATTACATTGCTCTTCTCCTTTGTTGTCTAAATAGAGAGATTGAGCATATAACATATCTTTTGCCAAGTTACTGTGATATTTAAATGAAGTAATACCTCACACAGAATCAGTGCTTCATATACAATAGACACCTCAGAGTACTGGATTTCTTTGTACTTCTTTGGGGTTAGTACTTTAGATCTTTTACTAGCAGAATGCCTAGTGTCAAGCATTTAGTAAGTGCTTGTTAAATTGCAAGAGTTAATGACTTAAATTATATTGAAAGGAAATTCCAAACTACATATTTCAGAGTTACAAAAAATTAGTTTTTAAATCATTGCTAATCTCACTAAGGATAGCTTTTAAACAGTAAATAAATTAAATAATTAAAATGTTATAAAAACATGTTAAAGTTTAACCTTTATATTTTTGTTTTAGTGACGTAGCTTGGTTCAGCGAATCTTGGTTAAGCCGAATTAAAGATGATGTTGGAAACAACTGGAGAATAAAGGTATGCAGAAGTGGGTGGGTGTTGGGAGGGCCGCATGATGGAAGAATAGTCGCACTGAGCTCAACTCTGTTCTTTAAAAGTGAATTCGGGAGTGCATTGTTCCATCTGAATTAACACATATGGTGCTTTATACAAACCAGAGTTACTTTAGAGAACAGAACCTCTACTGAAGAGATGTCTCCATCAGATTGGCCTTGGAGGCATGTCTGGTTTTCTTTTTTTTTTTTTTGATTGTTGGTTGATATGAGAGGGCCAGCAGTGCCACCCCTGGGCAGGTGGTCCTGGGAAGTTTTAGAAAGCAGGCTGAATGAATGTCATGACCTGGAAGCAAGTCATTTAAGCAGCTATCCTTCCAGGTTTTGCTCTGCTGTTGCTTGAGTCCCTGCCCTGACACTTGTCAGTGCTTGGCTGTGACCAGGACTTGTCAGCCAGACAATCCCTTTCCTCCTCAACTCGCTTTGGCCGCTGTATTATCACGGCAGCGGGAAAGTAACTGGGACACCTGAGTTCTGTGCATAGATAAGTACCATTATACAAGTGCAGAGCATTTCTGCCAACTAAGGGCACATATACTTTGGTCTCTTTAGTTAATTCTCATCCAGTGACTGGCCTCTGATGGTCATAGATCTGCCACTAAAATTCTTATTTCAAAACTTCTACATAAATGCAACTAAACAGTATATACTGTTTGAGTATAAGTCTTCATTTACTCAGTATAATGGTTTTGAGATTCATCTATATTGCTTGTAATAATAATTATCTCTTTATTATCATGTACTGTATTGATTAAATCATATTTGTTCAACTAGTCACATGATGACACATTTGAATTGTGGCAATAAACTCCATGCACAAATCTTTGCTTAGATTTTTGTTTCTTTGGGGGAAGTACCTTGGTGGAATGGATGAATTATGTATATATGTTTAACTTTATGAGACTGCAAAAATAATTTTGTTTTTACAACTGTCTTACTGCTTTTGGTTTTCTTGTGTCTTGTGGGGGCCTGTGTTTGTTCTGTAAAGGCTGTCTAATTTCTGTGATATATTTACTAGCAGTGCTACTGGAATACTATGCTGATGAATACACACACACACACACACACACACACAAATTTTTAAATTATTGTCACTTTGTATATGTGAGTGTTTTGTCTGTATGTCTGTCTGGACACCATGTGCAAGCCTTGTGTATGTAGAAGTGAGAAGAAGGCATTTCCCTTGGAAATGGAGCAACAACCAGTTGTGGGATGTCAGGAATGCTGGGAAATGAACCCCAGTCCTCTGCAAGATCAGCCAGTATTCTTAACCACTGAGTTTTCTCTACAGTCCATGTATATAATCTATAAATGATGTCTTAATATTCTTTCTTTCAGTAAAAACATTTTTCCTGATATTGAAAATTTGTTGTTTGTATTTTTCCCTCAATTACATCTAGCTTATTATTTTTCAGATTTATAGTATAAAATAATTTATTTCATTATTTTCTCACTGACTTTTTCTTTTTTCTGTTTACACCTGCTCTTTATCTTGCCTCTTGAAGAGGCTTGGATAATAAAAGTTAGGCCTGCTTTTTCTCCTAATATTAAAACTGCCTCAGTCATTTTATATGCTATAAAATATTTTATTACTGTGCATGTGCTGTGTATGGAAGTGTGCACATACTACATTGTGTGTTTGGAGGTCAGAGAACACATTTGTGAAGCATGATCTCCCTTCCCATCTTATCTGGGTTTGGGGAGAAGCACATATAAGGCCCTTGAGGTCGTCCAGCAAGTGCTTCATTTGTGGCACTCTCCCGCCCACAGCCCACATAGACATTTTGATATACTGTGCTTTTATTTTCATTTAACCCAAAATATGTGTTCATTTTACTTGTGAATGTGTTTTTGATTTGTGGACAGATTAGAAGTAACTAATTCAAAATCTAAATACTTGTTATTTATAAAATTTTGATTTAGTTCCAGTTTTGTAAGTAAGTAAAAACATCACACACCAAATGAACGTACATATAGTTAGAAATGACATTTGTAACAGAAACAGTGAAGCTTCACATTAAATCCTATATTTTAATATCCTATATATTTATTCTCTTATCTACTACTAGAAACAAACAAACAAAAAAAAACCATGACAGAATTAGAACTAAAAAAGCAATTAGCATTATATCTTCTTTCATAACTTATGTTATTGACCTGCATTTGGTGATGTTTTTATTTATAAGTTTTTAAAAATAAAGTTTATAAACTAAAACCCACTTTTGTCCTAAGAACATACTTACCGTTAGAGTATTTTTCATTTACATTGATTTATTTTCATATTTATATTGCGACTTAGTTAATTCTCAAGTGCAACTGAAAGCAATATTTGTTATGCCAAATTTGTTGACAGTGCAGTGTGTATTTCATGAATGTTCTGTTTGCTTTTCCTATCAGCTTCATAGGGAGGACCCTTCTGTCTACCAATGATTCTGATGTTTCTTTCAGTTCTGATCAATTTTATTTGAATTTGCATTATTAGGCTTACTACACATTTTTCCTCTCGGTGAAGAATTCAACAATGTTTTGTTATTTTTCTTGGAAAGGTGATTATTTCTCTCCTTTATGTATGTCTTTCAGTATTAACATGAAACAAAGGTATTTATTTCCTCTTTTTGTTCTACTTTAGGCTAGTAACCTAAAGAAGGTCCTCCATGGAATTACAAGTTACTATCATGAGGTACAGAAAACACCTGATTTTAAACAAAAATGCCAGTAGTTTGACTGCTTGTTTAGCATCGTATTGGAATGAAATTCGTAATTATAATAATGATGTTGTCACTTACAGAGCACATAAAACTTGTGAAAATGAAGAGGTCTAAGGATTAAATGCATTGGATTACCAAAGGAAAAGAAAGAAGATAGCACTCACTTTGAAACTCTGAATTGATTACTCTTATAAATAGAATTTATTGCATAATAACTGGTGGCCTTTGAACTGATTTTGTTAGTAAAGATTTTTTTCTTTTTTTTAATATTTCAGCATTACAGAAATAAACCTAAAACTTTCTTGGAAGTTTTAATACTATGAGAATTTTCAGTGCTTTACACATCCAGTGTCTTTAGAAACTTAATAAATAGAGAAAAGGCCAGAAAAAGTCAAAGCCATTGCATTTGTTATTCATTTGTGAAACTGAAGTTTATATTATGAATCTTAGTGATATATACTGTCACAAACTTTGTTCAGATAGTCTGGCTTCCTTTTAGGTTGGATAAATAATTTTGCCTATCTTCTGGGCTAACATAATCCTTTTTACTGTTTCATAGGCAAGCATTTCTATGATAGGAAAATAGCCTGGGTCCTCCTTAACAAATTTTTTGATATGACGTCAGGTAAACATCAAATACAATCAACCAGAATTTTGAGAAGGGACCAGAATATTGCTGACTTAGTTTTTTAGTCAGTATTAGTGACTCGTGATTTCTTAATTTATTTGAGTTATTTCATGAAGTTATTTTGAATTAATTATTCTTTAAATAACAATATAAATTCTTTGTAGCCTACATAAATGTGTAATCTAATTTATTTTTTTTAATTCTTCAGTTTTTGGGGCAGCAGATTTCTGAAGAACTTATCCCTGATTTAAATCAAATAACTGAGTGTTCGGATCCTGTGGAGCTTGGGAGGTTGCTTCAGCTAATTCTAGGATGTGCAGTCAACTGTGAAAAGAAGCAAGGTAATGCGCGAGTTCTAGTCTCTTGAGGTTTGTACTTTCTAGGAATAATCTACACTGCAAGTTCTTGGTGCTGGCATTTACAGGAGGATGTTATCTTTCTGCTGCTGTGTGGCTGAAATCACCCTACTGTATAAATTAGATCTAAGTTCTAGACCTCCCTGTCATTAGTAATGAATGCTGCAGTGCTTAACTGTCCAATATTCTGGTGGTCAGAGGCTATATTTAGCATATTTAGTTGAAATAAGTTAATAAATAGTGCTTGGGATACATTATGTAGTCAATAAGATAGACTCTTGGGTAAATATTTTTCATAATAAAATATTCAGTTACTAAATTATAATAGAAACTTTCTTCAAATTATATGCTATTCTGTTTAGAAAAACAACTGTTCTCTTTTGAGAAATGGACAGTGGTATTAATGGAATCTGTGCATTATACTAGTATACATAAGCATAGTAATCTATGTGCTTCTGAGCACAAAACGTCATAAAAATAAATTGGGTAGACTTGAGTCTCCTTCCCAATGGGAGCTTGAGTAGGCTTGTGTGGGGAGAGCTTTGACCCTGCTTCTGTGTGCTTTACCCGGGTCTTAGCCTTAGTTTTCCTCCTTCATAAAAACTTCTGAATGTTCAAGAAAGGATACAGGACAGGTAAATTTAATAAGAACAAGCTCAAGAAATATAAAATAACATGAAATCATCTGTGGTTTATAAAATAGATGCGTGCACACACGCGCGTGTGCACACACACGCACACACACGCGCCATAAACCTTCCTTATCCCAGTATCTGCCATTCAGTAGTTACATTTTCATGGGACAAGCAGTCAGTCTTTCTGTATTACTTCCAGAGGACGTTAAAATCTATATGTTTTTATTTTATGAAACTTAAGAAGTTTTACTCATGCAGGTTAAAATGTACCTAGCTATTACAAATTCACAAGGAATAATTAAGGTTTAAACTAGTACTTTTTGTTACAGTTGTGGTTCTTTTATTCAGTGATTAATACTTTTCTTCTATTCTAGTTTCTGGTTATTTTAACATATTTTTTTTGCATGATTTATGTTTCCAAATATTACAGACATAATTCATTTTCAGAGAAGTAACATTTCCCTTTAATTCTTTTTCATTCTGGTATTATTTAATTTGTTGTATTGCATTCTTTCATTTTCTTATGAGTATATCATGCTTATATTATAAGCCATAATTGACAGTTTAAGCTACAATTTTCCTTGAAGTTGATTTTGTTGCACCCTGAAAATTTTACTACACTATCTCATTCATAATTTAGTCTAAGCATTATTAAGTATTCGCATCTTCATATTTTTTAAAGGAAATTCAGTTTCTGGACATATAAGTGATTAATAAGGATTTCATATAAAGAAACAGTTTCTTTCGAAGTGTGATTGAGTTAAATCTTAGGTTTGAAGAGCTAAATAAAAACTGCTAGTTTAGTAGTAGAACTTTCAATTATCATATATGGAGCCCTGGATTCCATCCTCAGAGCTGCAAAAACGATTTAAAATTGGAAAAAGATAACCAAAAATTCTCAAGAAATGAACCCCCTAAATTTATGGTTATAAAACAACTTCTGCACTTTTATGAAAATTGGCTTGATTATTAATAATGTCCTTTTCAAAGGGGATGACTATTTTTTGTGTAGATTTCATCAGACTTGAATCAGTTCATCATCTAGGTTATTAAAGGAAACCATTGTCTTCGGTACATTTTTCAGCTAATTCTCTTTCTCCTTCGTAGCATTTAGTGGTCATATGCATACCATAATGCTTTAGACTCTTAGCATCACAAAAGAAAGGAAGATTTAAAGGAGTTACCAGGAGTCTCTATAACAATCAGTAAAACCCAAAAGTATTAGGTAAATTTGAGGGTTCAGGGCAATGGTCGTGGGAAGATGGTACAGGTGAAGTGGACTTAGGTCTGCAGATACCTGAGACATTCTTAAGGTCCTCATTGCCTGTGTGAGTGAATCACCCTTACGTATTGTATGTGTTTGTGGAAAGCTTTAAAATCTTGCGAGAATTAGTGGATGCCAACCAGCTGTTGCAGAATGCTGCATATGTACCTTTGAAAGCCTTCCTGGATATAATGGAACAACAAAAGTTTCTAGATTTAAAAGTGGATAGTTACGACTGATAGTTTTAGTATTACTTGCAGTACTTTTTCTTGCACCAAAAAACTAAAGGGTTTCTTTTTTGACCAAAAAATTTAAATTACTAAGGTAAATGTTTTCATCTTGCTGTTATTATGCAATTAGTGAATTAGTATATTTGTATGAAAAATCACTTATAGGTATTTAATTTTTACACTTTGATTATTGAGTAGTTAAGAAATTGCATAGGACAGTTTTTTATTACAAATTTAATATTTTTAAATTATAGAACATATTAAAAACATAATGACCCTGGAAGAATCTGTTCAACATGTGGTCATGACTGCAATTCAGGAGGTAAGTAATACCATGTTCATGTGAATATGAAGACCCTGAACCAAATTATGTTAAACTTCTTGTAAATTTTTTAGCAATTAAAAATAAGCTAAAACCCTTCAAGTCCAGTTTAGAACCCCTAATTCTAAAAGCCAGTTGATATTTAATATTTCAAAGTACTTTTATTTTATTTTGGAGCTCAGCACCAAACCCAGGGTCTAGTAATTACATGTTCTACCATGGAACTAAATCCCTAGTCCCTGAAAGTACCTTTCAGTACCTTCCACTACTAAGTCATCAACTCTACTGCATGTAGAACTTGCCATTTCTTCTCTTCTCCCTGCCAGCTAGAACAGTGTCCTTGACACACTCGTATATCTGGATCAGGTACATTTAGAACTTTAGACTTGTGAAAACATAGATTTTGGAGCCAAATAATCTGAATTTAAGACTATGATTATATCAGACATAAGAGAAGGGATACCAAATACTTGAAGTGTAGTATTGGCTCTTAATACCAGTTAGAAATCTTGGGTAGAGAGTGTTAATATATGATATTTGACTTTGAATCATATTTATGAGGGGCATGACGGCACACCCTGTAGGTCTAACATTGTCCATGAAGATCACAAGCTTGAAATCAGCTTAGTCTACCTCATGAGAATTCTGACTAGGAAGAGAAAAAGATAAAAGAAATGAAACATTCCTCCACTCAAATATGTCCATTGTTAATAGTAATCCTCCATTGCTAATAATAGTAATATGTCCCCAAAAGCTTGCATCATAATTTATTCTTAATCTTAATACTAACATGCTTGAAGATTCTTACTTGGTTCTACCTCTAATAAAAATTTTTACTTGGCTAATGTTCTAAGGATCATTAAATTAAGGCAAGACAAAGCTAAATAGAAATCAATTTACTTTTATGTAAATAGGTTTTCTAAACATTACACTATTGTATTTAACTTTGCTATTTTTATTTTCCTAGTTGATGAGTAAAGAAATAGTGATCTCTCCTGCAAGTGACACGGTGGGAGAATTAGAGCAGCAGGTAAGACTTCATTGCATGAGGAGACAGTTGACAATGTTGACATGATACCTCTACCAGCTACTTTACAAGACTTAATTGTGTATGGTATTACCTTCTGTGGAACTGATTTTGACTTACTATAAGATTACACTTGGATATTAAAACGTATTTCCTAATGAATGTAAGCAGTCATAGTGTTTACTGTTTCCTATTATCATACTCAAAAGGCAGTGTCACTAAATATTCTACCTGACCCTTCATGTGGCCCATTCTATGTGGTTATATCATTAAGCAGTAGATAACTTTTAAAAATCTGGAAAAGTTTTATTATGGTTTCAGTACACACACACACACACAATTTCTATCCTTTTGTCTAAGACTGAAGAAAGAGCTCAGACTCAAGATACTATGACAACACATTTTACTAGGGAAAACGACTCTTCTCTCTATATATAACCTAATCTAGGTGGTCCAGAGACAATAAAAGGAGAGGTCAAATGCATTTTTAAGTATTTCATTTATAGACATCCAGCTTCTCCTCCCTCATCGGCAATATTAGCTATCTTTCCCCCCATTTATTTATATACTTCATAGCCCAATCACTGAATCCCCCTTCTCCTGGACCCCCCTAACATAGTCCCTTCCTCAAGCTCCTCTGAGAGGGTGGAAGCTCCTCTTGCCCCCATATTATCCCACACTCTGGCACATCAGATCTCTATAGGGCTAGGTGCATCCTCTCCCACTGAGGCCAGACAAGGCAGCCCAGTTAGGGGAATAGGATCCACAGACAGGCAACAGGTTTAGGGAGACTGGGGGACCCACATAAAGATTGAGCTGTACATCTGCTACATTTGTATTGGGTTCTAGGTTCAGCCTGTGTATGCTCTTTGGTTAGTGGTTCAGTCTCTGAGAGCCCCCAACGGTCCAGGTTAGTTGACTCTGTTGGTCTTCCTGTGGAGTTCCTATTCTGGGGCCCTCAGCTCTTCTCCCAAATCTTCCATAATATTGTCTGAGTTCCATCCAATATTTGGCTGTAGGTCTCTGCATCTGTTTTAGTCAGCTGCTGGGTGGAGCCTCTTAGAGGGCAGTTATGCTAGGCTCCTGTCTGCAAGCATAACAAAAGTATCATTAATAGTGTCAGGAATTGGTGCTTGCCCATGAGATGGGTCTCAAGTTGGATCAGTTATTTATTGGTTGGCCATTCCCTCAGTCTCTGCTCCCTCTTGGTCTCTACATTTCTTGTAGACAGAACAGATTTTAGGTCGAAAGTTTTGTGGGTGAATTGGTGTCCTTATCTGTCCACTGGGGGTTCTGCCTGGCTACAGGAGGTGGCCACTTCAGGTCCCATGTCCCCATTGCTAGGATTCTCAGTTAAAGTCATCCCCATAGAATTGGAGCCTTCCCCATCCCAGGTCTCTGGCATGTTCTATAGATGTCCTCGCCACTCCCAGCCACTGATCGCCATTTATTCTTTTGGCCCTCTGACCCTCTTTCGTGTTTCTCCCCACACCTGATCCTGAGCCTCCTAGACATCTAAAGAAAGCATACTGTTTTTTAAACGCATTTTCTGTAATAACATTAAAAATACAATCTAATAACTTTTAAAATATGTTCTCAAATTTTTCATAAAGTTCTATTTCTGTGAGACCTTATCTTTAACTATTAAATGTCACACCAAGGCAACACATGAAGACTCATTAGTTAAAAGGTGAATTTTAAACATAATTTCTAATATCATTATACATTTGTTGACAGAAGGATTTATTTTAATTTGCTAAACATGGTCTATTG
Source organism: Uromys caudimaculatus (assembly GCA_028551405.1). NCBI lineage: Eukaryota > Metazoa > Chordata > Mammalia > Rodentia > Muridae > Uromys > Uromys caudimaculatus. The sequence continues at coordinate 89,872,746 of CM052702.1, forward strand.
AGAATTATGTTTTTGGTTTCAGCTTAAAAGGGCTTTAGAAGAGCTTCAGGATGCCATAGCAGAAAAGGAAGAGCTGAAGCAGAGGTGCCAGGAACTGGATATGCAGGTATGGACAGAGAAACCTGAGTGGACAAGAGGTCTCTGTAAATAATTAAAACTACCAACACGCTCTGAAGGTTGGTTCTCATTTCATGGAAGTGATGTCAAAATGATTCCTTAACATTTAAACAGAAGTTTTATAAATATTTTTTTCTGTTTCGTTGGCTTGATTATCCTTTAAGAATACCATTATATTAATTGAAGACTTTCATGATGAGGATTCAATTTTATATGTTGTAAGAATGGAATTTTAATTTATGCTATAATAAGTTTTGAATATTAAATGAAGTAATTTAATGTTGTATGACCTGCTAATAGAGTGTATATTATCTCTGGTTCATTTGTGTGTGTGTGTGTGTGTGTGTGTGTGTGTAGTGTCATGTTTGTTCTCATTGTCATATATATGTCATATGTAATTCCTGTATTAAGCAAATGTGGTATGATCAAATGTTGGGGCCCACTGAGTAAAGATCAGCTGTTCAGGTATGGCAAAGCTGGCCTGCAACTGTATCCATGTGCTCTAAGGAGGGGACCTGGCTGTATTCAGTACTGATATGAGCAAAGTAGTAATATGAAAGGTTTTCATTTATCAAGTGAGAATGTATGTCTCCTCTTACCTCTATAAAAAATAACTTTCACAATTATCATTAAGCAGGAAAAGTGAGCATAGTAGTGTGTGTGTGTGTGCTCATGTACATGCTTACATCTGTCTGTATTTCTGTCTGTGTATGTATACATATATATGTGTGTATTTTGCACTGGTGAGTATTAAAACCAGATGTCTGTAAGTGCATTCTATGTCTCTCAGGTTCTGTGCCACTGAGCTACTGCTCCATACTCCTGGAAGTTTTTAATGTCTACAACAAGGCTCTTATTTATTCATATATTGACTAATGGTAAAAGAGCAACAATATTTCTAAATCAAGGTGATTATGATGATAATAATAGGGATGAAGATGTTAATACTGCAAAAAAGTACATGAAAAGGCCTAAGTGAAGAATGAGAGCAGCATATGTTTTGTACCATGATACAAACTCAAGTCCGTTAATAAAATCAGAGAAACATATGACTCTGGAAGAAGCCATCCAGCAGTATGCCTCCTTATCTCAGGGAGGACCCACTTCCTGCTCTCTCAGATGCTTCTGGTGTTTCTTCTTAAAAACAAAATTAAAATAATCAGAAAATAGCACATGATTACGTTCTCATCGGAACACAACATCACTGCCATTAGCAGTTGTGGCACGTCAGTGTGGCCATTGCCACTGAAGTGCTGCTGTGGTTTCTCGTGGTGCGACCGTGCTGGCTACTCAGGCCAAGCGTGGCGCTAGCGGTATGTTAGTGTGTCAGGTATCTTACTATGTGTGTGCAGATATCGCCAGATCTTAAATGCTCACAGTCGGGATCCTCGACCTGTATTCTTTGACTCTATAGTGTTTATATCAGAATAACTCCTGCACCCCTTACATAAATACTTATATCAATACTCTTAGGGTCATAGCCTTTTTGATATTAGAATCACTTAGAATTTGTGACAGGTAGGTAGTCACTGAATTATGTGACAAATATGGCTGAATACATTGCCTTTAGAACAGAAAGTCACTTTTTAATGTTGTTCTCCTAGTGTCAAGTTCTCAGCCTATCTGTAGTCCTCATTTGTATCTGTTACAAAGTAAACTGGAGCACTTTTTCATTTTCAAAGTAAGAGTCATGCATTAGGGATTTCCAAAACTGGAATTAGTTCAGGAACTCCACTGAGGAAAAACATCGGGGAGGCTGCCGGTGAAGGAATAGAATAAAGTCAAGGAAGCTGCGAGAAATGACTCAATCGGTAAAGCTTGGGGACCTGAGTCAATCCGTAGAGCCTATGAAAAGGGAGGAGGGGACTGACTCCACGAAGGTAGCCTCTAAACACCTGTACTCAGTGGAATGCCCACCCATACTATATTTGTGTGAGTGTATATATAATATACATATGTATACATATATATTTTCCTACTATGAACCCAAAATGGAAGCTTTGATCGAGAAAAATAATCACATTCTAAAAATTAGCTTAGATCTCAAATTCTATCTTTACTTTTAGATTTAGAAACATTGATTTGATTTTCCCTGTTTGATCTAAAACTCCTATAATCAGAATTTTAGTGTTGGAAGAATCCTTTAAGTAATCTTATCTGTTAGTCACAGTGTTCATTCCTCAGTCAGAATTAGAATACAGAAGTTGTACCTCTTCAGTGGTTGTTTTGCTATTGATGTTTGTCTCAGGTAACTGCACTACAGGATGAGAAGAATTCACTGGTCTCCGAGAATGAGATGATGAACGAAAAGCTTGACCAGTTGGATGGCTCTTTTGATGATCCAAATACCATGGTCGCAAAGAAATATTTTCACGTACAGCTACAACTAGAACAATTGCAAGAAGAAAACTACAGGTAGTATTTTTAAACTAAGATCTAAAGCATTATAAACATCAAACGCTGATGACTGAGAATTATACATGCTTAAGCCATTGATTAAAGTACATCTAACAAAAATATCAAATGTCAGTGGTGCCTTCCTCACAGGGTTCAGTCAGGTAAAGCAGGTAGGATATGTACATTAAAATAAATGCATTCATAGGTATAAGCCAGATGTTGGCCAGAGGCAGTAAGAGTTCAGGGGAGGGGTCCTGAGGTCTTGGAGAGAGGGCCTCAATAGAAGTAAATTCTAAAGAAAGAATGTCCATCTTAGGATGAAAGATGCTTTTCGGGTGTCCAGGTTAATTGAGACTAGGAGGATCAGCAGTCTCAATTAACCTGGACCCTTGAGATCTCTCAAACACTGGACCACCAACCAGGTAGCATACACCAGATGGTATGAGGCCCCCAACACATACACAGCAGAGGACTCTGGGTCTGGTTTCTGTCAGAGAGGATGCACCTAACTCACAAGAGACTGGAGGCCCCAGGGCGTTTAGAGGTCTGGTGGGGTGAGTAGTGGATGATGGGGACATCCTTGTGGAGACAGAGGGTGCGGGGAGGAGATTTGGGATGTGGAACAATCAGAGGATGGACCAGGAGGGGAATAAAATCTGGAGTGTAAAAAAGTAAATAAAGGTTTTTTAAAAAGCTGCTTTTCACTCTACCATTTTGCTCTTTGAAATAAACATCAAAGCTTTTGTGTTTAGTAAATTTGCTTGTTTCCAGTGGGTTGACTACTGAGCAAGATGCAGATTCTTTAGCCCCTTTAAGCTTCAGCACGTTTCCTAAAAACAGCAAACTACAGCATAATGATGATAATTTGGAAGTTTTTCACTGACAGGGTGTTCTTACCTAAATTTCAAATTCAATTAGTTTTCTCAATTTCTTTATAATTTTTCCCTACCAAAATTGAGTCCAGGATGTTTTGCTAACTGGTTCGTCCTCAGTGGATGCTAAGTCTGGTCTGTTGCTCTCATTTTATTTTGATGCTCTGCTCTCCTAGATTTGGCCAAGTTGACTTCTGTATTCTTTAAATGTCATCTTTTTAGTACTTACTTTCTGACACAGCAATATGCCTTAGACTAATTGTCTTTAATTTGTCATTCTGCTGAGATTTAATATTTGCCTCTGTACACCTTATGCATTAACAATAATTACTATCTGCTTTTTCTCTATCTTTGCCAACTAAAATTTCTGTTAAAAACTGATAAAGAAAACCCAGAGCACCATTTACCTCTCAGTTGTTTCCATATTAACAGCCATGAGTTACATTTTTCTTTTAATTTTTCTTCTGAAGGTGGAATTTATCTATATCATACCAACTTCATATCAGTGTGAAGACAAAGAATGGAAACTATTTTAAAAATTATTTGCTTTCTTCTTTTAAGGCTTGAGGCTGCAAAAGATGATTACCGTGTTCACTGTGAGGAACTTGAAAAGCAGTTGATTGAATTTCAGCACAGGAATGATGAGCTGACGAGCCTTGCTGAAGAGACCAGAGCACTAAAAGATGAGATAGATGTTCTTAGGTATGGCTTCTATGGGTCACTGTGCTACTTCTAAGTTTTTGTTTGAATAATAATTTGAGTGATTTGTAGTCTTACCAGAGCTCTTAATATCATCCCTGTGTATTGATCAGTGATCACTTTATCAAGACTTCTAGTCATCTTCTGTGCTCATTAATTAGAACTGCAGTTTAAAGATACAATGTTTAGTTCTTGTTAGGACAGTTTCAGATCAAAATCTAAAAAACCCAAAAATGTGTAGCCCAGGCTGGACTCAGACTCGTGGTCCTCCTGCCTCTGCCTCCGTCAGCAAATCCTACCGGCCTGTGCCACACATCCCTGACCTCAAGCTGTACTACAGAGCAGTAGTGATAAAAACTGCATGGTATTGGTACAGTGACAGGCAGGTAGATCAATGGAATAGAACTGAAGACCCAGAAATGAACCCACACACATATGGTCACTTGATTTTCGACAAAGGCACTAAAACCATCCAGTGGAAAAAAGACAGCGTTTTCAACAAATGGTGCTGGTTCAACTGGTGGTCTACACGTAGAAGAATGCAAATGGATCCATTCCTATCTCCCTGTACAAAGCTCAAGTCCAAGTGGATCAAGGACCTCCACATAAAACCAGTTACACTGAAACTAATAGAAGAGAAAGTGGGGAAAAGTTAACACCTGGGCACAGGGGAAAAGTTCCTGAACAGAACACCAACGGCTTATGCTCTAAGATCAAGAATCGACAAATGGGACCTCATGAAATTGCAAAGCTTCTGTAAGGCAAAGGACACCGTCAATAGGTCAAAATGACAACCAACAGATTGGGAAAAGATCTTTACCTATCCTATGTCCGATAGAGGGCCAATATCTAATATATACAAAGAACTCAAGAAGTTAGACTCCAGAGAACCAAATAATGCTATCAAAAAATGGGGAACAGAGCTAAACAGAGAATTCTCAATTGAAGAAATTCCTAAGGCTAAGAAGCACCTAAAGAAATGTTCAACAT
>CM052702.1:89877920-89947920 GCA_028551405.1 Uromys caudimaculatus
ATACAGAAAATGTGCTACATTTACACAATGGAATACTACTCAGCTATTAAAAACAATGACTTCATGAAATTCGCAGGCAAATGGATGGAACTTGAAAATATCATCCTGAGCGAGGTAACTCAGTCACAAAAGAACAAACATGGTATGTACTCGCTGATAAGTGGATATTAGCCCAAAAGTTCGGAATACCCAAGTTTCACTTCACAGTAACTGTTGGACTGAGTGTGAGGTCCCAGATGGAGAAGTTGGAGAAGGGACTGAAGGAGCTGAGGGAGTTTGCAGCCCCATGGAGGGAGCAACAGTATCAACTGGCCCGATACCCCCTGGTCCTCCTGGAGGCTGGACCACCAACCAAAGAATACACATGGAGGGACCCATGGTTCGGACCACATATGTGGCAGAGGAGGGCCTTGTTGGCCATCAGGGGGAGGAGAGGCCCTTGAGGTCTGAGGGTGTTAGAGGCCCCAGTATAGGGGAATGCCAAGGTGGGAAGATGGGAGTGAGTGGGTGAATACCCTCATAGAGGCAGGGGGAGGAGGGAGGGGATAGGGGATTTCCAAAGTGGAGACCTGGAAAGGGGGAAGTACTTGAAATGTAAATAAAGTATCAAAAAATAAAAATTAAAAAAAAAACCCAAAATGATATATTCTTAGAATTTTGTAAATGATACATTATCACATTTTGGGAAATTAAGCATAGGTAATAATTTTAATGTTTATTTCAGGAAGGATTGTCAGTGAGATATAAAATGTATGCTTAGTGGCTGTCTGTGATCTATTTGGGAGAACACCTTGTAGAAATTGACTCTCTTCCCCCCTGTGAGTTCTGGTGACTAAACTCATGTGTCCGGCTGGAGGGGAACATCTTCAATCACTTGGTCATCTTGCTAGGCCTCTGTTATTTTTATGTGACTTTTATGTTTTAAATGCACATTTGAGAAGAAAAAATTATAGCTATTACTTAGTGATTTGATTTTTTTTAGTTCATTTTTGCTTTAGCTCAGTAAATGTAGTTCTAAAGAAAAATGCTTCACCAGGCAAATTTGTCAATTGAGTCAACTTTGTAAGCATGTAGAACATGTATATTTTGATAAGTTGTATACCCAGTTTTCTGGGGAATTGCAGATAGCTGAGAATTGTTTAATCATGTGTACAAAATTTTGATACATTGTGCTAAAAGTCTATCAATCTGCCACATTTGAAGTATTTTAGTATTTGATGACTATAGCATAAATAATGAAGTTGAAATGGTTTTAGGCCTATGTCTTTGTTACTGTTTATAAGATTTATTTTAGAGCTGGAAAAAAAAGTGTGCATACATGTTTTATTATTGTAGGGCTACCTCAGACAAAGCAAATAAACTGGAGTCAACAGTGGAGGTATATCGTCAGAAGCTTCAAGATCTCAATGACCTCCGCAAGCAGGTGAAATCTTTACAGGAGACAAACATGATGTACATGCATAACACCGTGAGCTTAGAAGAAGAGCTGAAGAAGGCCAATGCAGCACGTGCACAGCTAGAGACCTATAAGCGCCAGGTGAGACATGTCTGAATAGCTCGTTGATGCAGTTAGAAATTCAATATTGTGATTTTGTTTGCTTTTTTCAGAGTAATTCAGAAGTTAAGACGCATCAAGTGTAGTTTATTGTGTGCTTCTGGTGAATTGCTTCTTTCTACAATTGTCCTTTAAGTGATGGCTAAAGAATCTGACTTTCCTGCATCCTTCACCTTTTTACTGCCTTCTGAGCTCTTCAGGTTTTCCTGTTGAACTTTTATTGTTTGTCAGTGTTTTGTTATTTGGACAGACAATGGTAGAGAATGTAGCTCTACCTTCAGATATTCAGTTGTGCCATTTATCAAACAACCTAGAGAAATATTAAAATAAAACCTACTTTTAAATATTATTAAATTATTTAAATAAATTAAATATTTTAATACTGCCACTAATAAATTAAGTATACTAAATATATTAAAATAATATTGTGTTGAATATTATGTAATTCCTATTTTGGTGTTCTGTTTTTCTAAATACTTAGAATTAGACATTAATATTAAACATTTTATTTCTAATCAGGCTTTTTATTTATTCAACCCTGAAAGTTTATGAGTATTATGAACTGTTTTCCTTCACTTTCTTTCTCCCCAAAGGTTCAGGACCTTCACACTAAGCTTTCCTCTGAATCCAAAAGGGCAGATACACTAGCATTTGAAATGAAGAGGCTTGAAGAAAAACATGAAACTTTACTCAAGGAAAAAGAGGTGATCATAAATATTTGATGTGAAATGTATTGGTTTTTTTTTTAATTTTTGATTGCCCTAATCCTAATCCTTAACCACTAACCTGACACCTGAGCATATTTTCTTCCTAATGATTTTCTAGTTCCTTGCCTTAAGTTTTTAATCCCTTTTTAGTTGGTATGTCAGTACATAGAAGTATAGGTTTATTTTTAAAAATTTTCTTTTGGCAACAGTAATTAAGAGACTCCTTTTTCTTCAATATGTAAGTTTTTGTTGTTTTGATAAAGTGTGTGTTGACTATAAAGGATTGGATTTATTCATGGTATTTGTGTTCCATTCCACCAGTCAGTTTGTCGCTTTTTGCCAGTACTATGGTTCTGGTTGCCATAGCTCTGAGGTTTGATTTAATGTCAAGTATTGTGATGCTTTCATTGTTTACTTGGCTCAGGATTGCTTTGGCTATTCAGGATCTCTTGTGATTTCATAGGAATTCTAGCTTTTTCCCATTCATTTTTTTGTGAAAATGTTTTCATTCCTTCTATGGAGTTTTTACTGAATATGAATAATTTTGGGTGGATTAGACATTATAGCAATATCCAGTGATTTTTATATAGAATATTAAAGAGTATTAGAATTGAGAAATTCAGTAAAGTTGTAGGACAAAATTAGTAGCTGTTTTATGCACCAATAGTGAGATTATTGCAAAGAAATCATGAAAAAAATCAGTGACAATAGCTACAAAATAAAATACTTAGTACTAAGCTTAACCAAGAGAATATAAGATCTCTGTGATGAAAGTTAGAAGACATTGATGATAGGAACTGATGGTGACATATAATGGAATGGAAAGTTCCCCATTTTCACACATCCTTTATTCAATTTCATTAGCTTTCGTCAAGAGGGATAATGAAGTAGCAGTCACAGGTCCTTTGTCTTGGTGCATGTTTTCTAAGTAGCGATTTTCAGCCAGCCACTTTAAAGCAAGGACCATAACCAGGTTTATTAGCATATATAACCATCCCATGTCTTCTACTTCTTTACAAATATGCTGTTCTAAGGGTGTCCTCTAGCTCTTTGCTATGACAGGATATCTGGCATATATGCAGACAGGAAAGATATTTTAGCTTACCAGTTATTATAGTTTTAGTTCATAATGGCTCCTTCTTTTGGTAGGCCTGTGGCATATTGGACAACATGAAAGTAGTGATATTTTAGAGGAGTGAATTTTACACCCAGTGGTGGATGGTAGGTAGAGAGGGAGCACAGGAGGCCTCAGAACAAGTGCTAAGTCCCCAGTGACGTGGCCCCAGCAGTCTGTTTCCTCCGGTTAACCTCGAGCTTCTATTCATCCTCATCTAATGCCGTGGCCTTGGGATCTACCAGGGATTAATCCATGCACTGGTTCAGGGCTCTCATTACTTAATCATCTCTGAAGTGCCACCCCGCCAACCACTTATTTGTGCTTTGCTGGTATTCTAGACATAGTTCAGTGGAGTTAACAATTAAAATGAACCATCACACATAGCTTTAATATATATCCACAGAATTGAGCCGCCACTACCACCGCTAAGTACTGTATGGTAAAGTCCCCTGTCTGTCATTTTCAGCATGTTTATATATATTTGCTGTCTCTACATTTTTCTGGCCTGTCTAGAGCGTGCAGTGACATGACTGTATGTATGTTTTGTGATTATCTTGTTCAATGTCATCCGTACTTTTGCTCAAGCTCTATATGGTGTATGCCAGGACCTGCCTGGCATTTGTTCTCTCTGGAAGGTAGCAGTGGGGCATAGTAGTGGTAGTTTTCAGGAGGCAAAACTTGGCTTTGGGAGAGTAATAGTTGCTTACTATCAATAATATTTATCTTACTTAATTCTTTGCTATGCTGTGGCCAGAAACTGCTGGCTTCTTGAGATTAAAACCTGTTGTTTAGCAGCAGAGGGTTAAGTAAAGCAACAGTTGTTCTGGCTTTTTGTTCTTTTCTCCCTAAATCCTCTCATTGATCAGGAGTTCTGAGTTAGTTAACTCCTTGAGAGCCAGGAAAAGAATGTCATGTATGCATGCATGCATACATGCAGAAAGAAACTTGTATGCAGACAATATGCACAGAAAAAATTTTCATACACACACCCATTCTTGTGTAGCCCGAGCACGTGTCTAATCGACTCCACAAGGTTTGTGCATATTTACATACACAAACCTATACTTACATATGCATATATATTGCACATATATATAATTTTATTTTGGTGGATGGGGCAAAAGCTCCCATGAGCAAATTTCATTGAACAAACACTAACGCAGAAAAACTCACTCATTCTGGATGAAAAATAACCTCCAACTTTTATTGCTCAGAGAAAGAAAAAAACTTCTACCTCTTTATCGCTGAATGTCAGGAAAAAACCTTATGCTCTTTATCGCTGAAAGAAACAGAACCTCATCTCTCTATTGGTGAAAGAAAAGCCTTTTCCTATTTATTAGTGACTTAAACAAGTCTTCCTGTAAGAAGAAAAGCCTCTCCCTATTGTTGTTCTTAGTACTTGTATTTTCTCAGGAGAATCGATTACATGGTTTTCAGGCATCTTTATATCCAAAAAAGGTTCATTGCAAGTTCAAAACATTAATTCAAGTCAATAAATCGAATAAGGAGTTTGAGCAGGAATGTTTACATGTGTTTCCATTAATACTTCCATTAAGTATCGAACTAAACATTATTTGTCACTAGCTCCACAAGTTCGTTACAAGTTTAAAGCAATAGGTCTTATGTCACGAGATAGCATGGTTTTATCAAGAGGCAGATCATCTGCCTGTGTCTCATTAGTTTTGAAGTTTTGTATAGATTAATCCAGCCAATTTTTTTTTGTTCTTGTACTTAAAATAAATTGTCCATCTCAGTTTAGGGACCTTTAGTTATCAGATAATGGTTTCACAGCTAGCCTAGAAGTTTCCCTGATCATAAATTTGTCCCAAGCCTGTTTATCCTAGTGTAATTACCTCATGAAACGTGAAGATTTACAGAACTCAAATTGTAGTATTTTTCTATAGAGGGCTTCAAATTACTCATATAAATTTAGGAATTCTATAGAATCATAATTATGAATTATGAAATCACCAATTTGTGACATAGCGTTACTGCAAGAAAGTACATCTTCATTTATCTATAGAAAATCTTCCCAGTAGGGTGGGCTAATGCCTAGGAATTATTAGACTAATTTAATAATGGCAGGAAAGACATAACAATAACAAGAATCAATCCCAAGATGAGTTCTCTTGAAGGCATTGCACTTTAGAGTTTTGCCCATTGGAGCCATGCAAAACTATGGCCCATCTCCAGGAAAGTCACCTGCTAGCCTTAGGCTCTCCTAGATCAGCCCTGACAGGTGTACTGTCTATCCTTGAGTGATGCCCACTGTGTTGATGCAGCATGTTCTAGTGTCTAGTCATCAGTGTGTGGACACTGGGACTCAAGCCATTTTTGGACTTTTGATGCTGGTTTGTTCACATGTTTTTATGTGGGTGTTTTTTCATTTCTCCAGAATATACGAAGAAAGGTGGCATAGTGACATATAATAAGTATATTTAATATTTTTCTATGTCCTTGCCAATACTTTTCTGTCGTCTTGGTTTAGTTTAGCTATCCTACTGAATGTGAAGTGGTATGTCAATTTTTACTTGTATTTTCATAATGACTAAGGACACTGAGCAAGTATGTGTACTTTATAGCTGTTTGCCTATATAGTACTTCTTATAGAAGGGCTCTTAAGATCCTTCCCATGTTTTATTTCATTTGTTGGCTTTTATTATGTAAGGATTTTTTAATGTATTCTGGATGTTAAGTGTAGTGACAATTTTGGAATTTTGGTTTCTTTAAAAAGCCATAGAAATATTATAGGAATATGGTTTTGTTTTAATCCCAGGTATGGGGATACGGGGCTGCTTTAGACTGTCCACAGTAACTGACTATGATTTGCATTGTGCTCTAGCAGTGACATGGTCTTGCCAGCTGCAGATAGTTTCTGTGACTCTGTGACATTTGGAATTCTGAGAACTTTCAGAGGGTATATAAAATGTGAGAGCCCCAAAATTGTGGTTGTTTGTTGCTCAGGGATTTTGGATGCAGTTTGTTAGTAGTCATGTTCAAAGATGAAACAAAAGGAAAGAAATTAGATCCAGGCATCTCTCTCTCCCCCCTCTCTATCCTTCTTTCTTTCCTATCTACTGTTAGGGGGAGAATTTGGATGGGGGAGATAAAAGTTAGGAAAAGAAAAACCCACAAACTATATCGAGACGCTACAGTTAAGTCTATAAAAATAACTGATTCAACAGATGTAATTGTCTCAGAGGCTTACTGCTGATGTCTCAGGGGCCTACTGCTGAATAAGCTCACCCTTTCTAGTTATTTCTGAACTTTGGCTGTCTAGTTGTACTCAGCTGTTCTAACTCAAACCTCTCTACGTGCTGACTGTATCAATCTGGCTTCTCTCAGCTTCTCACTGAATTGCTCTGCTTAGCCTCAAACTAACTAGCAATTTATTCTAATCTGCTTCCTTCTTATTCTCTGGCTTCAACTGCCTCTGCTGATGTGCAGTAAGCAGCATGAACTCACAAAGAACTCAACTCCACTGTACTGAACATAAACTCACACACACACACACACACACACACACACACACACACACACACACACACACACACACAGTTGCTGTTGTTATGGTTGTTATGGGGTTATAACTGCTGATACAACAATTCTTTTCTAGCGATTGATAGAGCAGCGTGACACTCTGAAAGAGACAAACGAGGAGCTGCGATGCTCAAAAGCACAGCAAGACCACCTAAACCAAGCCGGTGAGTTGGGTAAATTTAGCTTTACTTTTCTAACGACTAAAATATACTGATGACACACTAATTGATTTTCATTGCTTAGATGCATCTGCTACAAAAAGTTATGAAAATCTTGCTGCTGAGATCATGCCAGTGGAATACAGGTAAATTTGTACTTATTGATAATCCATATCTGATAGTACAAGCGCCAGTTCATTTTTTCTGTCCTTTTTTTACAATTATCTTTAAACTTTAGTAAAAGTTTAATTATTTAATAAAAGTTTATTACCAGAGAACTGAAAACAACTTTAATTTTTTACTCCAGCAATTTAAAAAATTATCAGAAGTTAAATTTTATAAAAAGACAGTAACAGTTTAGTTTATATGACATGGTCTATATTATATTGAAACTATTTTTTATTTTTTTTTAATTCTGAAAACCTCTTAATATATGACATTCAAATCCATGTGAGTAAAATTGAAAAGTTGTCAGTGGCAGTGGGAAAATTAAACAAAATATAAATGTAGGTGATGCCCCCTCAGTCCATCTTTCATCCTTGTGTTTACGGTGAATTAGGTATTTTACCTATCCACTTGTAAAATATTTCCCCAGCTTTTGCAAGAGGCAGGATTTATTTGTTAAAACTCAAATTATTCCTTGTTTAGTTTTATTAAGATATAATTCATCCACTTAAAAATAGTTGGCTGTTTCTGACTGTATTCACAGTTGTCACTGTCACACTGTGACCGTCACCATTATTATCTGACATAAACTCAGTAGCCATTGTTATCCATCCCCGCCACCCCCATCTTATCCCTGGATGAGTACCAGCTGCTTTTTATTAATACTTTATATACAAGCAGTATTTAAAAGGTAACTTTTAAATAGGTAACTTTTAGGAACCCAAATCTTTTTTTTCAGAGTATTATAGACAGATAATACTGAAGTTCTCTTTGGCACATTTAAACTTTATAAACAAGACTACAAAATTTTTGTCAGTACGACAAAAATTTAAAAACCTATCTGAAGCAAAATCCCAGAAACTAATGATCCAAATTTGTAACCTGATTTTTCTTGCTAGGTTGTAAGACCATGTGCTTTGTGCCTAAAATTCGTATAGCAAAATTTGCTTTACTGTACACTTTCAGTAACTCGTTTTAAGCCATATGATATAAGACAAAAAAGCAGTATCATTATAAGCCTCTGAATAGTGAGAATTGCTTTTTTTGTTGTTGAGTCGATCATTATGCTAAAATCAGTTTTTCAAAGCTGTAGAACTTAATTTTTAGATTGTTGCTGTTGCCATTTACAACAATAAAAATTTGGATTTGTTGAAAGTAGTTGCTTTGGGAGTATGAGATTTGGAAAAAGGAGAAAGTATATGTTTTCTATTTAATATTAGAATAAACTTTGTATTTTTGCATCTCAATAAGAAAAGTCCACTAAAACCTTTATATGAACCATTAATATAATTTAAAAATATTTAATATTCCATATATGTGTGCTATATTTATACCATTTCCTGACTCTCTATAACCCCTGTGTACCCCTTCTCATTCATTTAGCTCTCTTTCTTTACTTGCCATTGTTGCATATGTATTTAAACAAATAAATATTACCTGCTGAGTCCATTTAGTGTTGCTGATATGTGTGTGCTTTGGGTTCTGACCACTTGGAATCTTCCTGGAGAAGACTGACACTCAGCAATATCTCAATATCATCTTTGTCTTGTGAGATTTCCCTGTCCAGCTGATGGTGTCATTGTTCAGGTCTTGTTCAGGCAGTCAAAAAGTTGAGATTTCATGTACGCAGCTTCCCTGACTTATATCAGAGATAGATCTCTCAGCAGACATATCCTGGTCCTCTGGCTCATGCAATTTTCCCAGCACATTTTCTGCAATGTTTCCTGAAGCTTAGATGGAGGATTGTTTGTAGATGTATGAGTTGGGGCTGAGCACCCTGCAATCAGTTGTCATCAGCCTTTTGACAATTTCTTGCTTCCTGTAATGGTTTTCTGCAATAGCAAAAAGAAGTTTCTTGGATAGGGACAAGAGGTACACTTATCTGTGGGCATAGGGATAAGTATTAAAAATGCATTTAAAAGCTAAGTCTGGTATCTCATGCTTTTAATTCCAGTGCTTTGGTGGCAGAGGCAGGAAGATCTCCTTGAGTTCTAGGGCAGTCCAAGCTACAGTACATATTGAGGCCCTGTCTAAAAGGAAAAAAGAAAAAGAATGCAGTTATAAGTTATGTTCACTTGGGGGCATGGCAGTAGTAGGTCTGTTTAGTTACCGAGTATGTAAGTGCCAGTATTGCACCCTTTGGACTGTCTTGCCTTGCTGGTGACTGTGGTTCATAGGTATCGTACTGAATAGGACGACTGATGGGGTTTTCCCTTGGTACCGTAGAGTACTATAAAATCTAGTCCTCATGGAGACTTTTGGGTCAGACCCTGCTGGATTTCTCTTAAGTCCAAAGTGCCTAGTGTCTTCTACAGTAGGGACCTACCTTCAACCTCATGAGAGGCAACCAAGTGCAGCAGCAATGGCTTATATTGCTTTAGGAATCTCCTAGATACCTCTTACCAACAGCTAGAAAGGTTTATCATATCTACAATGTTTTGGTTTGGGTTTTGGTTTTGGCATTTTGGGTTTTTGTTTTGTTTTGTTTTGTTCTGTTTTGTTTTATCTTTGGTTCTTGGGGAAAACATAATCACACCAAGTGGTGTAACTTCATTTAAGAAAAAGTACACATACCCACACACAGTTATCCCACCTGAAAATATCCTTAGTATATTGATCCCTCCTGTCTCCTTTCACTGTCTGTCTGTCTGTGTCAGTCTGTCTCTGTCTTTCTCAGCACTTTGCTATTCTATTCCTCCCAACTTATTTCTCTGCCCATTTTTCCCATTTTACTCCTCCATAGCACCTATGTCCTGCTGTTCTCTCTAGAGTTTGTGTCTTCCATGGTCCCTTTACTTTCCAGGTTTCTGTGCTTACTCCTGTTTGATCCTCACTCCTGGAGAGTCAGAGCTGGGAACTACATATAAGAGAAATGGAGCATTTGTATTTCTGGATCTGAGTTACCTCAGGATTTTTCTACTTACAACTCTTTTCCTGCTAATTTTATTATTCCATTTTTCTTTACAACCTAATAATTTCATAAAGTTAAAAATAAACTATTCCTTGGCATATGTCCAAAGGATTGAACATCCCAATAGCTAAGAAATGAAAACAACGGAATGTCCTTCAACTGATGGGTGAATAATGAAAATGTGATATATACACAAAGATTTTCTTAAAAGAAAAAATATAAACAGACTAATGATCATAAGAATATTTAAAGTTTTTAGACAAACTTTTTCTTACATTTAGTTGTTTTGATTATATGTATCTTAAGAATATATACTACATTTTCTGAAGTTGCTAAAATTTAAAAGTGAAGTCATATTGTCTAGGGACTTGCAGAATTATTTAGTGGTCTAAGTCATGGTCATTTACTGCTAACCTTTAACAGTTTTCTTTTGAGGTATGACCTTGCAGGACATAAAATGTTTCTTTTAAAACTTTCAGAAGTTTTGATCATATTTTTAAATTTAGAGTTATTGAGTAGGTACAAATTCCCTTAAAACAATATGGTGGTTCCAGTGAGATAGCTTAATGGGCTAAGGTGCTTGCTGCCAACCCTGTCTTTTTGTGCTATTCCTGGAGCCACATAGTGAAGGAGCAAACTGACTTCACAAGTAGCTCTACATGGCTACCCTGGAACATGTGTGCACAATGCATATATGTACTTATACACACAAATAAGTAAATGTAGCAACAATTTGAAAAGAATATAGTGGTTTTTAATTTTAAAAACTGAAAAACAAAATTGCTTTTAAATATTAGAGAGGTGTTCATTCGACTCCAGCATGAAAACAAAATGCTTCGCCTGCAGCAAGAAGGGACGGAGAATGAGCGCATCGAGCAGCTGCAGGAGCAACTGGAGCAGAAGCACCGCAAGATGAATGAGTTGGAAACTGAGCAAAGGTGACTGCTGCCTTTAGATGTCATGTGACTCCATTACCTAAAAGTGGGATACAGTACTGTGGTCTGAATAAATAGCTAAGCAGATGTTTCTCACCTCTGTATTCAGGAAAGAATTCAAGGAATTTAGTCGAGTGATACCATCATAAAATATATGAGTGATATGTTCATGTAACAGTCTGTTTAGCCAGGCTACTTATTCCTGAATTCACTAAATATCCTCACAACTCAAAGAAAACAAGTGAGTAAATAATGGTCTGACAGCTACTACAGTTGGGTGTATAGATAGGACACAGATTGTATAGTCAAGATTTTAAAATTCTTACACTGAAGTTTGTGTAATTTCAATAATAATATATGAAACAAAACCTAACACAGATCAAAACTTAAATTTTTAAATAGAGTTAAATGCTTTACTGAGATTTATATTGGTGAGGTGAATTTTCTCAAAAAATTCACTTATATTTTAATACTATTGGTCATTCTACAATCTTGAACATGGAAATGGCATATTAGTGATAAAATTTTACGTGAGAATAGAAACAATGCAGTATGTTAACATTGGCAAAGTTTCACTTCTGCTTCATGCAGTCAGTTTCTTAAATTCAAGTCACTTAAATTCAGACTCTGTTCAACTAGCCACAGGAAAAAATCTGTGTAATGTAGCAGCAAATAAGGTATTCCCTGGTCCTACTGAAATGTTTAAGACTTGTATAATCATAAAAAAACCAATACTCACACCTGGCTTTTATGGATTTCCTGTCAGAATCTTCCATAATACCCTTCTATGCTTTAAACTTGTTTTTTCAGTGTTAGAAGCTCAAGCCCGGGGTTCCTACATGGCAAGTAAGCAAGCAAGCAAGCTTTCTGCTGAGCTATCTCTCCACCCTCATACGTGATAGTTACATACAAGCACTTTTGGGGACTACTTACGTTCAATCCTTACTTTGAATTAGTAACTATGATCATACCTTTTCCGTAGATAATAAGGACGTGGAGATAGAGGGTCAGAAACTTACTGAAGTTAGTTAGACAGCTTATAAACTCTGGTTTTCACTTTGAAAGCATCTGTTGATCTGACTGCTGAGTGTCTCTAACTTACCTCATCAACAGGGTACTCGTTCCCGAGACACTTGTAGCTGGACAGTTTGCTGATCCAGCTTTTACCAGATCTTACAGAGACCAA
This sequence comes from Uromys caudimaculatus, assembly GCA_028551405.1. Classification (NCBI taxonomy): domain Eukaryota; kingdom Metazoa; phylum Chordata; class Mammalia; order Rodentia; family Muridae; genus Uromys; species Uromys caudimaculatus. The sequence continues at coordinate 89,890,195 of CM052702.1, forward strand.
TGGAGTTTCAGACACTTGAACTTTTTTTCTGTGAGCAAAATGGAGACTTGACTATTACTGACTGGCTAACCCTGTAAATGCTAGGTTTCAGCTTGTAGTGAACTGATAAGAAGTGATAAACCTGTGACTACATTCAGCATGTGCACATCCATGCTTTAAGAGAAGAGAAATTACATCCTGGTCTACCTATTGTGCTTGTCACAGATAATCACCTTGTACTTCTTTCTGCTAGCATTTCCATTAAATACGTGAATGCACTTTTATAACTCCATAACTGCTTGGACTTTAAATATGAGTAGATAAATACCAACTCATGTCGCAATAGGTTGAGCAAAGAGCGCATTGGAGAACTACAGCAGCAAATTGAGGACCTCCAGAAGTCCTTACAAGAACAGGGCTCTAAGTCTGAAGGTGAAAGTGTAAGTAACAAAGCCCATGACTTATATGTTAATTCTCTAATAGTTTCTGCTACCCATTTTATCTGCATTTGAAAGCTACCCTTCTCCTTAAGGGTACATTCAAATACCGTATATATCTGCATAGCAGATGCATTGATTTGCCAACTTGAATTATAATAGGTTATTCATATGTATCATAAGATGATTTCTATCTGTGCTGCTCAGCATCTATACTTGAATTCTAAGTCTTGGCTTAAGAGAGTGGTACACTTTGAGACCAGTCGGATCTGCTGGGATTTCACTAAGACTGGCCTGAAGAAAAGCAAAGATGAGAAAAACCTTCCTACTAGGAAAATGAGAATGAAACAAGTGATTACAACTAACAGGTCATTCAAGCAATCATAGCAAGTGTGCAGGACATTAAGACAGTTTGAAGGCAGCACTCCTATTGTTTCCCCTCTCACAGACCATGCCAAAGCCTTTCAGACAATGTGGGCTAAGATAAGAAAACTTGAAAAGAGGTAGATTTAATAATTTTGACATATCTAGCAGATTTTCCATACTTTACCGGTATATGTGGGGAAGAAAAGAATTGAGAGAGATGTATGTAGTTGGTTAAAAGAACAACTAGGTAGACCTGCATGTATTAGCAGATACCAGTTGATAGAAAGTACTGGTGGGGGAGTTCCAAAGCTAAGAGAGAGAGGAAAGCAAATGGAAAGGGCTGCATTTCCTTTCTGCCTTTTGCATACTTTATGTGGTTTTCTCTTTCTTCCCTGGGGACTTGGAACATAGAAGTCATCTCATGCATGGCGGCATCTCATATGTGCATATATACGGTATTGTACCCTCTTTGATACAGATAGCACTAGGCTGCATTAGGGAAGACTTTTAATATGGCTCTTGTTCAGCCGACTACATTTTGGGTTACAGTGCTTTGAAGAGTAATTCTTTCATGTTTTGTTTTTAACTTATTAATGTCCACGTTATCAGATTGTGTCTTTTAAATTTTATAAGTATTTAGTAGATGTAGACCTGCTGTTATGATTTAAAGTACTACTTTTAAAAGAGAAAACTTGCTATTTTATACTTGTTTTTGACAAAAATCCAGTTGTCTTATTTTAATGTTGATATTAAAGTTCTTCATTTACAATAATAGTTTTATAAGATAACTATTAAAATCTGTAGTTTTCAATAGTTGTTATCTAGATACTGAAATGTTTGATACTCCTTAATATATCACATTCAGCTTGGATTTGCTATTTTTCTTCAAGTTGAAGTTTAATTTTTACTGTGTTCAAAAATGTGCAGAATTTTTTGTTCCGGTTTTTTTACTTCATTTCCTATTCTCGTTTCCTTTCCCTTTTGATATAGAAATTATACCTAAAATTTTAGGTTTTAGAAACTGTGCTGTTACATGTTTTGAAGACTATTTTTATATAATATACCTTTAAAAGAGGTGCAGAGATTTATATGTTTGGGCAATTTACTCTTTGCAAGTAAGTCATCATAACAGCAACTATTTTAATTTTATAGTCCAGCAAACTAAAGCAGAAGTTGGAAGCTCATATGTAAGTAAAACTGATGTTTCATTTCAAAGGGGAAGGGTTGTAGAAGCTTCTGGAAAATGTTCTTTTCTGACTTGGTGAATGAGTGCGTAGGCCCTGATGTTACCAGACTACTCAGCATTGCTACCAAAAGCAAAAGAAAACGTGTTTAGCTGCTCATGCCTGGCAGCCAGCCCAATGCCTGTAGTTTTAAACAGCTAATATCATCTGACGCGTTTAACCAAGAGAGCATTACCACCTTGCTTATATGGTTGCTAACTCTCTAGAGCACTTCCTTTCTCTTGAATAGGAAGTGGAGGTGCTGAGGGAAAAGCCTACAGTTTGGAATGCTCTGTGTGTCAGGTGCATGAACATCCTCACAGCAGCCAATATAGTTAGGGAAATATGTTCCCGTTTTACCTGTGGCAAACTAAGGACCAGACAGATTCTTGCCCTAAGTCCAAAAATTTTTGTGGCGAAGACCAGTTTTCATCCTCAAGTCTGTTTGACACCAAGATCCATGCTCTTTCTACTACTCAGGGAAAAACTAACAGAAGTCCATGAAGAATTACAGAAGAAACAGGAGCTCATTGAAGACCTTCAGCCAGATATAAGTCAGAATGGTGAGTGTTCATTAAAATCTGGATCATCCCTCACAGGGCCCGCCCCTCTAGTGAAGCCGATAGGAGCAGGTCTGCCTTTACACAGTGTGTCATTACCCCGCACAGGGCCTGCCCCTCTAGTGAAGCCGATAGGAGCAGGTCTGCCTTTACACAGTGTGTCATTTTGCACATTGCATAAGACCATGCTATTTTTCAATACTCAGTTCATTTGCATATTATAGAATTTTAAAGCAAAAACCAGTTTAATGTGATGAACTGATTGATATAAAGGAGTATCAAACATTGTATATGCTAGTCAAGCTAATACTATAGAATCTGAGTAAAGTAATTTCAGGATGGATTAAAATAAGCTTCAGATCAGGCAGTGGTTTCTTCTTTCATGTGAACAGTACTCGTTTCTGTGATGCTTGCTAGAAAGGACAGAAGCAGCTAGGTTATAGAGAATGCCTGAGGTACATTACTTGTAGTTCACAAGGTTTTCATAAGAATAAATGACAAAGAAGAAGGGTTTTCTTGGAAGATCTTACCAGTCATTGGACAATAAATTTGATAAATACAATTTTTGTGTGTAAATCAAGTATTTTAATAAGTAATAATGATTTCATTTTATATTCACAAATAGCCCAAAAGATCAATGAACTTGAAGCGGCTCTTCAGAAGAAAGATGAAGACATGAAAGCGATGGAGGAGAGATACAAAATGTATTTAGAGAAAGCCAGGAATGTGAGTGACACACTCCCTCAGCCAGTCCCTGTGCCCATGTTCTCATCATACTTGGTTCTGAGTGCACTGCCACTTGGTGTTGAACCTAGTCGTGTTGCTGTTCTCTGCCTTGCCTTGCCTGTGAGGTCCTGGCATCCTCTATGTGACTCCTGCATACTCAGTTACATTCTAACTTAGTGTCGGGTAAATATGACCGTAGGAACAACTTGAACATCAGTCGAAAGGAGTGAACTTACTAGAGAAAGTGCCGGTGTAATAGAAAGTCTTTTTCTTCAGAACAGTGAACTTAAGCTTTTGTGCTAGTGTTTGTCCAGACAATGCCATGTGTATGAAATGCACAGGGAAAGTGCATGTCTGAAGAAATGTCCAATTCTCTTCCTCTATAAAATGTTGCTGTGTTTATTCAAAAGAAGCTCTCACCATGCTTGAGTCCTCTTGCATTGCATGGCAGAAGTATGCTTTATTTTCATCTTTTGGTGTATGTTGAAGAACCTTGGGGATGCAGAAGTCTGTCTTGCATTTCTGGTAGCCCAGCATTAGATATTTTGTAAATCAGAGGCTGGACTTGCAACTGTATTGGTAACCCATCTTAGTCTTCATCTCTCGTTTTTGATTCTTGGACTGGGTTTGTCCAAAATAAGGAGACTTGATTGGATAATCTTTGATAATTTTACTGGAATGTTAGCAAAATGAACAAAATTGTTCACCTTTTGGGGGCATCTCTTAGAATGAATCCAGTCAGCTTTATTTATAGTTCAGAGATTTAAACTCCATCCTGATGTTCACCAGGCTAAAGTCTTTTTTTCCTTATTGTATTTTTTAACTCAATTATCTGTGAAAATACATTTCACAGTCTTATTTTCATATAAATATTCTCTCAGAATGTTAATACATTCTTTTTATTTAATAAATTAAGGATTTCATGGTGGTGCAACTTAACATAATGGTAGTGTATTATCTTAATATTTAGATTCCATATATTTACTAGTTAAGATGTCAATGTGAACTGTAGCAAAAGTTGAACCCCAAATCTCAAGGCTTCACATGTTAGAAATTTCTTTCCTAATTGGAGTGTATCTAATCATTAAGTGGAGAGTCTCTGAAATACAGTTATTCAGGTTTCAACTTTGGAGCCCGAGGTTTACTTAACATTGTCAAAGTACTAGATGAAGAGAGATAATATAACCTTCTGAGGAAATATGTAATAGGCCAGGGCTGGAAACAGCAAAACTCAGGGGCAGAGCTCACAGATAGGGCCACATAAACATCTAAGACAAAAGGATATAACATAGGTATATTTCAGAAGTAAAAAGCGAATAGGTTTGATAAACCTGATGGACCTGGGTTTGATTTCTAGCACCCATCTGGTGGCTCACAACCATTTGCACCTCCAGTCCCAGGGAATCAGATAACATCTTCTGGTCTCTGTAGGCACAAAGTATACATATGGTACATATACATACATGTAGACAGATGCCTAGAGATGAGGTCAAGAAGGTAGTGAAAGCCCTTTATTCAGGGTTACCTTTTATTTGGAGTAAAGTAGAAAGCAGAAGGCTTCTGGCATGATCTGACTTAAGTTGTTATGGAGCCATGACCAGGTCACCTCGAAAATAGCACTCAGACAAAATAAAACTAATAAATCTAATTCTAAAAAGCTAAACAATCAAACCTCAGTGCTCAAAGTTTAAGTAACAGAAGGACTAAGTAGCTGTCATTGAAGACGTACCATTTGATTTGGTTGTAAACAAATTCCTAATGACTTTGTGGATAATCTATGTTAATAATTTTTATAAAGCATGCTCTTATGTTTTTGATACTTGTAAAGTCAAAATGGACTTTTTTTCTTTATGTAGGTAATAAAAACTTTAGATCCCAAATTAAATCCAGCATCAGCAGAAATAATGCTACTCAGAAAGCAGCTGGCAGAGAAGGAACGAAGAATTGAGATTCTAGAGGTAATGCGTCCACATCCACTCAGCTCCTCACCCCCCACGGGGTCCTGGGCATTAACCTCTGTCGTATTTGCCGCTCATGAAACCTTTGTTAACCATGGTGTGATCCTGATAACTGGTTGAGGTCTTGGCTTTTTTTCTTACACAACTTTTATACTAGTTCTTATATCATTTTTATAAATAAAGGTGGATGTGGTATTGTACAGTTTTAAGTAAGATCCCTTAATTGCTTTTTTAGTTTCTATGGTAAAATGTTTTACAGGACTACTATTTTCAAGAGTTGCTGCTGTTTTTTAAATGGATACATACTCCTTTAGAGGCCATGCTGAGCTGTGTTCTCTGGCTTCCCCCATGAACTATGACTGGCTTCTTCTCACAGAACTAGAACAGTCTGTTCATACCCTTTGCCTTGTATGATTTCCCACTAAGTCATTATGAGCTGTGATGGAATCATTTTCACTCGAAACTTTCAGCATGTCCTCTTTCCTGCATCTAGAATATATATACCAGGCTGATGTGTGCCTGCTATCAGCATTTGTCCAGACAATGCCATGTGTATAAGAAAGTACATGTTTGAAGAAATGTGTTATTTTTTTCAGGTTCTAACTCAAACATCCAACTCTCTTCCTCTATAAAATGTTGCCTGTATTTACAGAACAGAAGCTTTCACCATGCAAGTTCTCTTGCATTGCATGGCAGAAGTATGCTTTATATTTTCATCTTTTGATATATGTTGAAGTATCTTGAGGATGCAGAAGTCTGTATTGCGTTTCTATAGTCCAGCATTAGATATTTTGTAAATCTGAGGCTGGACTTGGAGCTGTATTGGTAACCCATCTTAGTCACTTGTTTTTGATTCTTAAACTGGGTTTGTCCAAAATAAGGATACTTGACTGGATAATTTTTGAAATCTTCGTTTTCCAAGTGTGTTAACCATTCATTTTACAGAGGAAGCCAATGTACACCATTACCAGTATTCAAAGTATATTCCAAAAAGATCAATGACACAGTGGTGCCACTCACTAGAGGATTCTGAAGGAAAATCTTCGATTAACTCAAAGCGTATGGTTGCTTAATTCTTGCTCATTCATCCTTTGTGTGTAAGAAAAAGAAGTTGAGTTGCAGGGACTGTTCTCCAAGTTTTTGGGCCTGCATATTCTGTCCTGTGAACCTAATTTTTAGGGAAGATGCAAGCATTCAGTGTTAAGTGTATTTTTTATGAGTGTCACCTATATCTTCTGCTTATCAGAATTATAGATCTGACTATTAGAATAATAAAAGTACATCAGTTTGTACAATGGTGCATGGATACAGTCATAGTCTGGTAAATAAGCTGCCAAGAAGAAACAGGAAAAGTTGTGCTGAGGAGCCTAGCAGTTTGTTTGCCGTGTCCTTTCTCCTCAGTTTTGACTCCTTAGATGCAGCACCATGTTGATATTTCTGCTACTTGCTTTTGTCTCAAGCCATGAGAACTAGTAGCACAGGAGTTGATCACAGAGGGTGTGTTGTATATGTGTTTACGTTGCTATTCTGAGTAACATTTCTAAAATGAAGTTTAATCACATTCTTTGTGTTTCTAAAAGATGTTTTGATTGTGTTCTGCATAGTTCACTCCTTTATTTTTAGTAATTTATGTACCTCATAAATGCATGTTTTTCTATTCTCCCAGGAATGAGATAGTATGGAATTTACTTTGTTTTCAGTAATTTGGAGAAACTATCAATATCTTAATTGTCTTAATTATTCTTTTCTATTGCAGAGTGAATGTAAAGTAGCAAAATTCAGGGATTATGAGGAAAAACTCATTGTTTCTGCTTGGTATAACAAGGTGTGTTGAGTTTCAGTGGTGAGTGGGTTTAAACCCTGTTGATCACTTCTGTGACCAGAATAATAGAAAGAAGTATGTTTTATATCAGTACAATATAGTTGTGTTACAAGGTCTACTGACAGATTAATACCTTCTCTCATCAGAAAGCCAGTAGACCAAGCTAGTTTGTTCAGGTAGCATTATACCCACCTGCACCTTCCAGATCTGTTTATCTAGGCTCTATTGTGAACACACACATAATTGCTTTGGAATTTTTTTTGTTATAATTAATCTTAGTTCTGGCATGCTGTTTATGGCTGCTGTTTTCAATGATACAGAATTTAATGGATTAAAAGAGGACACCGAATTTTGTGCCCTCTTCCTAGTGTTGTCTGACATGGAAGAATTGGCTTTTGAATCCTTAATTTTTTTCTCAGGAAAGCAGGAAACCATTAGCCTGCTAGTATAATTGCATTACATTTATTGTGTTATTTATCTGTTTCTTCATTTCAGAGCTTGGCGTTTCAGAAATTGGGCATGGAGTCTCGGCTCGTGGGTGGCGCTAGTGCTTGCAAAGACAGCATTGCTGTGGCTGCTCCTGCACGCTCCTTCTTAGCGCAGCAGCGGCATATCACCAGTACCCGAAGAAACCTCTCAGTGAAAGTCCCAGCTGCAGCATCTGACTAGTCTGCAAAGCAAACACAACAGAAGTGCCTCAGAATGTCTGTACCCCAAGAAACTACCAGATAGAAAACAAAGGTTAAGATGCTTGGTAGCAGCTAGTTTTGTTTTGGTTTCGCTTTGAGACAGGGTCCCTTAACCCTAAGCTGGCATGGAATTTACAATGTATTCAAGGATGACCTTGAACATCTGATCAGTTCTTCCTGCAGTTTCTGCGCATTGGGATTAACAGACAATAGTTGTAGACCACCATATCAGGTTTATATAGTTCTAGGGATCAAAATCAGATGCTCTATTAATTGAGCTACATTCCTAACCTCAGAATCAACTATATTTAAATCAAAATATATCAAATTAACATTTCCAGCTTACTTGGAAAACAAAATACAGAATCGGCTCTCTCTGGGCAGCACATTTGAGTGGTTGGAAGTGTGAGGAGCAAATACTTGTCTCGAGATGGCGTTATGTGTGGGGAAGCAAATGCATATTCCAACTCTATAGTTTTAGTTGTAACAGCAAGTCATCTGGTTTACAAAAAGTAATCAGTAGTTTCTCATTTAATATCCAGATTTGCTTTATTTAAAGCAGTCTCCAATTAGGCATGTGGAGAAAAACTGTGCAAGGTGAGTTCCTTAAGCTGGCGTGTACAGTTTCCTCTACTTGCTAATTCTGCCCTCTCTAGGATGCTTCAGCATGCTGTGGAAGCTATAATACTTGTAAAACTTGGCTGTTGGAGTGGCTTTCTCCTGTAAAAGTGACTCACTAGAAATTTGCAGCTTCTCTGAGATGTATGCCAGTTTGACCATGTACTGCTGTCAATGAGGACTGAAGCATTAGGATGGGAAATAATCTTACATTTGTATTTCTGATGAAAAGCAAGCTACACTTTGCAATGTCCACATGCTCTTAAGCATGGTATTCTTGTGGGCTTTGCTTTCTAAGGAGGGGTATATCATGTATAATTTTGCCTCTTTATTGAAAAGAAACAACATTGAAACAGCTTATCACCAGTTTGCTTTCTGCTTGCTCTAAGGAGTGTCTGGAGCGGTATGTGTGGCTTTCAGTTCATTTCTGCTCAAGGTAGTTTTATCCAGAGGTGTTACTTTCCAATTTGGGGTCACTTTTTAAAGTCACAGCTTTGGAATATTAGTTGTTAAATCAGTATTGCTTAATGTAGCCACAAGCGGTTCAGTCTTGAGTCAGCCACACTTCCAACACTTCGTAGCCACATGTCTCCATCACTGTGGAGAGTTCTTGTGCAGTGAGTCACAGTAAATCCTTGTTTTGGTAACTTGAAAAAATTCTTTGATCCTTAGACTACAAATGTAAGAAGTGTACATCCATTTCAGATGTACAGAGGAATCAGATGAGGACGAGTGCAGCAGACACAGGGGAGACAGCATTGCGTCGACCCCCAGCATTTCCAGTCATTATGTGGAGGAGCAAACTTGTGGGCTGCATGATCCTGGTTGGATCAGCTCCTCACCCCTGCCCTCATAGCATGAAAGAAGGGATATGTAATATGTAAACGAAATGGGGGTGGGGGTGGCTGAGTAAGCCCGATTGAGCTGGCCGGCTGTGGAGCTGTGGTCTACATTTTATTCGTAGTCCTTGGTAAATATGAGTACTGTTACATTTGCAGTGTTAACTCATTTAGATAACTGTCTAGAATCCTTGCCCAGTAATTTTTAACCACTTATAATATAAGAATTTCACAGTGATTTGGGGTCTTTGAGATTAGTGGCATCTGCCAGGATATTTTGTTTTATCAGGGTTCCGTCTGTTGACTACCTCTTAGATTTTGATGATTCTTGTCTGCATTTTACACTGTTGGTTTGTATTTTTGTATGTTCTTACGGTGTCTGCTTGCCTGTGTCTTTTAGTGAAATAAAACTTTGAAATTACTTAGCATGTTGTTTAACATTTTCTAAAAATTATGACATTTGGGTATATTTTTGTCAAGACATTGATGGTAGTGTTTGTATTTGCTTATAATTGAGATTTTACAAGTTCCCTTTCAATGGAACTGACTGTAAAACATCAACTTCAGTAAATTTATGTGTCCAGTACAACTGCTCATAAATTTCTAAGTAAGCAATATAGCATACATAAGGACATAAGGATAGTTTCTTTTTTTCTTAATTAAAAAAAGCAAATTTTCTGATTTTTCTAGTTTTAAAGTAGAATTTCAAATGTTTGATACATGTTTATACAAAACTAGTGTAAAGTTCTCTATCATCTAGATTAATCACAGAAATTCAGGCTGTGATCAGGGTGAGATTCTATCCTTGTATAGTTTATGCAGTGAGACTGGTGCCCTGCCAGGTAGAAATCAGATCTGGAACCATGATTTCTCCAAGTGTATCGAAAGGAAGACTTAATGCATAAAAAGGATTTGACAAAAACTTTATGTCACAGTGACTATAAAGTTAGAAACAACCTTGAATTTCAAGTGGTTGGCTTTGGAATGATATTGATATTTCTTTCTCTTTTTGGATATAATTATGACACTGATGTTTATCTTGGGATTAACTTAATGTATTGAGAAATATTTGAAGTTTGTTCTATTTTTTTAATGATTCAATTAATGATTTACTATAAGTAAAAATGTCATGCCTAGCAACCTTTAGCTGAGTATCCCTTAGTAATATCTGGTCTTTAATGACTGGATGTTAAACACTTCATGACCACACATACTTCTGTATAATGGTATAGCTGGCATTTTGGCAGTGATGATGGTTTAGGCCAGAGTACTGACATTTTGTGTAAAAATGAAAGTAAATGGCTTGTTATACATGCAGTCTTACTGTGATCCTGTTTGTTGCACAGCAATAGTTTGGACATTTATAAAGCACAAGTCATCAGAGAAAATTGTGTATAGTTATTAAACTTGAGGAAGTTTCAGTGTAGTGTTTAGTTTATTAAAAAGGTCCTTTCTATTTTCTATGGCAAATGCTGTCACACTTGAAAACTAGAAGAAGCAATACTTGATTTATTTTTGTAAGTATTTAGAATATTATTTTAAATAAATAATTGTCAATATAATTGTGAAATGTTTTAAGTAAATAAACTTCTGCTTCTGAATCAGTTTGCTGTGGTGTTTTAGTGGCTACAAGTGCACATTTATTTTCCAATTTAGTGAAGGACTAAACCCATTTCGACTGGTAAGCAAAATTACATGAATTCAAGCTTATTTTTTGTGTGTAATCAGCATACATAAAAGTGATTTTTGTGTGTTCTTTATCTCTAGTTTCACCATTAGAATGTAGATGTCTTTTTAATGTGGAATCCAGAACATTTCTAGGCAAATAATTCGAGTTATATTGAGGGCTAACCTTAATATCCATTCTTGAATTATCTCTTAATAGTTTCCTTAATATAATTCCTTCATTAGTAATTTATTGCATTACCTTGGTCATGGACCTCACAACTTTTCTTCCTTGTGACTAGGTGGCAGGACCACATGAGTTATGGCTGATGGACTATGTATAATACTGAGCTTACATATGGAGAACTTGGGCATGCTCTTCTTAGCCCTGTGACCCGTACTGCCTCATGGGTCCTAGAAATTACATTTGAATCCTTCAGCGATGAGCTTCTAACCCAAGATTCTCTTGTGTAAAACTAGTTTGTAGTTCTCTGTCCATCACCCTAACCATGGCCACCTTGTGTTTATCCCCACGAGCTGTACATGGACTTTAGAAAAGCACATGTGTCCCAGGTCCACAGATCCTGTCTGGAAAGGTGTGCTTCTGTTGATGTTGCTGACTTGTCAGAAGTGTGTAATAATCACATAAACATTCAAATGTCCCAGATATAAAAGGATGGGGACAGGGTACAAAGTGAGAGACCTGCCTCACTTTAGCTAGATTACCAGGATACCTCCCAAGCTTTACTTTAGGATGTAAGCTCTCAACTCTAGAATATTGTGGTAGTCTAAGGAAACCAAAGAATGATGTCTTGACCAGTACGGTGCCACTAACTACACTGTTCAAGTGTAGATTTCAGTCACTTTAAGGTGTTTTGGGAGTTTGCGGTTTGTAGATCACTTAACTGATTAGAACTCCTATGATCATAGAGACTTGGAATTCTACAGACCCAGAGCCAAATTTATTTTTACCTATGCTTAGTCATCTATGTAGCTATTATAAGGTGTAAAACTTACAAAAGTATTAGCAAGCCAGTAACATCCACCAACCCAAAAGCTAAGAATGTCTTGAGATCTCTAGCATAGTTTTCCCACTTTCTGCTCCCACCTCTCTGATGCCCCACCAGTGTTTGTGGTAAACACATTACTTATGACTGGCCATGACTGTAAAAGTACATGTGGTAACTTTCACAGTAGATGCTCCTGAGCCTTGGCTGTGAATAAACTGTGTCTTAATTTTTAGAGAGTTTTTTTGTTTATTCATAGACCTGTGAAGTTCTGCTCACTTCTCTTCACCTACTTCTGTCCTGTGGAGTTCACAATTTCATTAATTTTTTAAAGTTTATTGGTTCACCCATCTGCCAATTGATATATACTGCTAAATCCTTCTAGTAAATTTTAAACCTGTTGTTTTTTCCACATTGACATTCTCTAGGTATCTGCTTTGAAAGCAGTCTCCTTACTGTGATTTTCCATGAAAAACCATCCTTGATATTCTAGTGTTTACTGCTTGTCTGCTCTTGCTACATGTACATACATACATACATGCATACATACATACATACATGCATACATACATACATACATGCTCAGATTGTTGTAAGGCTGCAGTACCTTTTCAAATTCCTAGAGATATTGACTGTTTTGCTAGTGTTGCCAATGGTTTTTTAAGGAAAGGACTTTGGGAATTTTCATGATAGTTTTTTTTTTTTTTCTAAAATGAACTATATTGTTAATGTATTTATTTAAATGGAGCCAAGATAATTCAGAAGAAATGATAATCTTTCCAACAACTAATCCTAGAATAATTAAATTTCGCTTGCAGAAAAATGACGATTTTAGGCTTCTTCACATCAAACAATGCAAAGTTAGCATTACATGTAACTAAAATATAGAACTTTCAGAAAAAGAAAAAATATTATCTTTGAGTAGATGAACTATTAACTGACATTTCAAAACATGTTTAAAGAAAAATTTTGCTAAAATTGTTTTGATAAAGGTTCATTTCCAAAGGAAACAAGGAATTGAAAAGAGCCTTAGACTGAGAGAGATATGTAAAAGCACATTTAAAAAAAAGAAAAAAGAAAAAAATATGTTAAAATATATGGGTTTATAAAAAATTATACCTAAGATACGGATTTTCTTTCTAAATGTTTTTAATTTTTGCAACTATAGTTACTTCATTTCCTTCCATGCACATCTCTATTCTTAATTCATGGTCTCTTTTTCTCCCGTTATTACATATATTTTTATATATTCCTAAATATATAAATGCTACCTGTTCATTCTGGGTGATGTAACCTATATGCACATGATATCAAGGCTAATCACTAGGTATTGGATAAGTAATTGGGAAGAACTATTCTCAGGAAGATCATTTTTCCCTCTCTTCCCAGTACCCAGTTACCTAGTATTGAGGCCCCACGAGATCCCCCTACTTCATGTTCTTTCTGTCCATTACCTTTTTCCCCCTCATTGTTCAGGTCTTGTTTAGGCATCCAGAAGAGTTTGCCATTATCCCCTAGTCGATAGAAAGCACGTGCTGTTCTATGGCCCTTGTAAGGAAAACATCAAGCTGCCTGGGAGAAAAAAATATCCTGGGATATGGTTACTATATTTTCACCAAGTATTGTGTTTCTTTGACATCTGTCTTTAGTCCTTACAAGTGACAAAACAGGTGGGAAGTTATACATAGTAATAGTCCTGAAATTCCAGTGCCTAATGCCAAACCATGTATTTTGGGCATTGTCTGCCCATCTTGAAGAAGCTGTGTCTTTGTCCTGTGTCTTTTTTTTTTTTTTTTTTTTTTAATGTCTTTGTTACACTGGAGAGACCAGACTGAAAGGCTGTTATCTAAGACAAGGCAGAAAACATGTTGAACTGAGATCAGACACTCAGAGGTTACTCCTGTAACTTCTACTCATCTTCTTGACCAAGCTGATCATGTGGCCATTTCTGACTTTATCAGGCCGTTATGAAAAATAATACAAGAAGGAAGGACAAGCAAAGTAATCCAGCCAGGGTATAATGATTCCCTTTTTCAGGCAGCCTTTAGAGCAGATATTATTCTGTCTATCATGTAGGCAGGGCAGTAAGGTAAGGTGTTTACATCACCAGCAGAAGGGACCTTGGATTGGACAGTTAGCCAGACCTGCGGCCTAGTTCATCTGGCCATCGGGAGACTCCCTGGAGTCTTTTAATGTAGTTCAATGTGCATGAGTGCTGTGATGTTTTTGGTCCTTGATGCATTTGGACAAAGAGAAGCTTCTGTTCTGACCTTAGTAGCTACTGTGAGCACCGCTGGTGACTCAGTGCCAGCTCCTGAAGGCACCCTTTGCAGTTGGCCCTTTCTTCTTGCTCAGTTTAATGCAACTATTTCAGAAGAAAAGTTCTTGCTTATGCCAGAGAAGAACAAACAGCTCATGGTGAGTGCACAAGAACACAGGGTGACCCAGAAAATACCAGTATCCACAGGGGCAGCTGCCAGCTTTTGAGACAGGAATGTGGAGGGTAGCCCCAGGGAGCCAGCTGGGAACTAGGGCAGAAACAGAGATGCTGAACAAAGCTATGTTGCTCTGCTGTTCCTGAAAGACAGCAATGAAATTAGCAAAAGGAGAAAGAAGTCTGAAAGAAAAATGTAACAAACTCAGTGGCTGGTCAGTCAGCATCTGTGGTTCTAACTTGTGACTGCAATCGAAGAAAGACGGCAGCTGAGTGTAGGTTCAGGGGGAAAAATGAAGAAATACTGGCAGATTTTCTTAAAACTAAGCTTACAGGCAGTAAGATTTAAGTTCATCAGCAAAATAACAAACTCTTAACAAGATACATGATATACTGCTTAGAGTGAAAATAGAGGGGATCAGGGGATCATCTCAAGGAGAACCAGGGCACCCCAGTAGAAATGACAGTAAACACCAGAAACAACATTAAAGAATGAATGTCTCCAGAGAGCCAAGGTGGGAAGCTATCAGTAAAAAATTACGCCTTGTCATTTTTTTTTAAGAGAGCAATAATTCACATCCTGCCACAGAAGAAGGAGGAGGAAAATGGGAGAAACCAGGGTACCGTTTGCAGGGTTACTTTTTAAACAAAAGAAATGAGACACAGAAAGATCATGCTGGAGACTTTGCCTAATTATCCCACCCCAAAGATGGCTAGTCATGAAGAAAGTAATGAACTGCTGTAGTTATGAGTTCATACGCACACATGTATTTTATGCATATGGTAAATTTTCTTTTGGGTACCAATTTATTTGCATATTTATAATCCCCAGTTCTCATCAGAGGCCTCTGATATCTTAGGGCCCTTGTATCTCCCCTTGTTGATCACAGTATCTCCCTCATAGTCTATGACCTCATAGTATATACTGTAATTTGAGGCTGCTTTCAAGGTACAGCTCCATCCTTTTACCACATAGAAGAAAAGGAGTAATGCAGTCTTACCAAATAAGAAAATGCCCTTGGAGTGGCTCTATTCTAGGATTCTGCCACCTAAGCAGAATGGAACAAGGGACCAGTTTCCACTTAAAAATTTATCTGTAGTTTTACTTTGAGAGAATGAACGATCACTTGATCTCAGATCTTTATTGTACATATCTATGCTTAGACCTGGCCTGTCTTCAGCACAAATATCAAGTTGGTTTAGTCAGAGCCCATGGTTCATTAGGGTGATATTCTATTGACTCTGAAACCCCCCAGATCCTGCTACAAACCCTACCTATCTAGAATGTATGTAGACTGAGATCAGCTCAGTACCTTCAAGCCTGATTTTACTGGTGTTAGTCATGGCCTCATTTTTCTAGAGATGCATTTTTGTAAGTAGCAAAGGAGGAAAGCATAGTCAGCTTCTCATGTCTGCCCTTTACCTGACAAGAGGAACTTCAGGCACCTCTTCCCACAAACAAAAAAACATGGGTCTCAAGTTGGACCAGTCATTGGTTGCTCAGCCATTCCCTTCATCTCTGCTCCATCTTTGTCCCTTTTTGTAGGCAGGACACATTTTGGGAGGTTATTGTAGGTGGGTTGTGTCCTTATCCCTCCACTGGGAGTCCTGCCTGGCCTCAATTGGAGAGGATGTGCCTAGTCTTACAGTTGTGCCATGGTGGGATAATATGTGGTGGTGGGCTTCCCCCTCTCAGAGGAGAAAGGAAGGACGACTGTGGGAGGGGGGACTGGGAAGAGTAGGGGGACTGATGTTGGGACATAAAGTGAACAAATTAATTACTGGGGAAAACCCCTTTTCTTCCCAATACTCTTTCCTTGCTGGTAGCGGCTAAGGTTGATGTCAGTTCCCCTCTTAACAGACTTTTCCATTCTGTTCTCTTACGTTAATGGACTTTTGTCTGAATCCCAACAAACCATAAAGAAAAATTCCAATCCCATGGCCATTTGGCCTTTCCTTTTTTGAGCTATTTAAATTTCTGCAGTAGAACTATTTGGGGGTGGGGCAGGGCAGGGGAGTTTTTTTGATAACTTATTTCAGTGTCTCTAGATTAAACTGATTGAGATCAAAACTCACTGGATAGTGGCACAAGGCTCTCTTTTTGGGGGGACCTTTGTCTCCTTCAGTGACAAACTAGATCCAGCTGGATTCTGCCATTTCTGATGCCCTGTTCTTAAATACTCTGCTGGGACCAGTGAGGTACAGCTGGTAGTGTAAACTACCAAAGCTTAAGGCCAGTGGCAAATGAGATTCATACCCCACATAGCAAAGTCCTATGTGAAAAGACTAGGAAAAAATGTCCGGTGGGGGTTTCAAGGCAAGGAATCACTAAGAAGCCAGAACATCTTTCCCATTAGCTTCTCAAACCCACTTCCAGGGTTTGGTTATCTGTGATTTCACTTTAACAATCCTGGTACAAGGTCAAGGTCACTCAACCATATGCAAATCATAGAAACTGCTTCAATGCTACTTGCTTGCCTGCCTGTGAATGGAGAATCATCCCCGCTCTGCTAACTTCCAGAAGAAAGAACAAGATAAGGCAGCTACAGACATACCAGAGAAGAGAGCCATTATGATGAATCTCTGATGCCACACCCAAGATTCAGCTCTAATACATATTGTCTGGGTACCACTTTCCATTGAACACTCAGCAAATCAGAATCAAATAGACATCTGTGGAAGGGGGAAGTGTTAGCAGTAATGGAAGTTATATGTTCTAGATTCTTAGCCTCTTATTCAAGGAGCCGAAATAAAATCTCACAAGTATTAGCAAAAATAGATGAAAAAACTAATTGCAAAGCAAAAGGTCAGAGTGTATTGCAAGAGAGCAGCAGGCCTCGTGAATGAAGCTACCCAAGGACCCTGATTCTGTGCGCAGCTTCCTTTTATGGCATTCAAGAGAAGAAAGAGATTGGTTCCTAGGGCCATAGTGAGAATGGTGTTCTGTTTTGACTGGCAGATTAGGTCCTCCTTTTTGTTCTACCACACATCTTCTTTCCTATAATGCATCTGATTTTCTTCATACATACTTCCAGTTGTGCATGAGCATAGGATGTTAAGTAAGAGATTCTCAGTAAAATTTTACTTGAGACAATTTTATCTTATAGTGCATTAACATGGAACCAGTTCAGGCTAAATTGTTCTTTTCTTTAAACCCTGATATGTTAGGAATGTGTTTGGAAGGAACTTTCCAAGTTTGGTTGTATCAGGGGAGAAAAAACATCCCAGTACTCAGAGGTGGGTATGCGTGCATGCAGGGAGAGCATGAATCCCTAAGTGAATGAGTAAGGAGTTGCCCTGAGGTAGCTTTCTATTGCTATGATAACTGCTATGTTCAAATAACTTAGGGAGAAAAAGGTTTACTTCATCTTATACTTTCACATCACACTCTATCACTAAGAGAAGTCAGGGCAGGAACTCGGAGGCAGGAACTGATGAAGTGGCCATGAAGGAGTGATGCTGAATGGCTTATTCCTCGTGACCTACTCAGCCTGCCTTATAAACACCCAGAACCACCAAGCCAATGGTGGCACCACTAGGCCCTCCCACATCAACCATCAGTCAAGAAAATGTACCATAGGCTTTCCCACAGGCTAAGCCCATGGAAGCATTTTCTTAATGGAAATTACCTCTTCTAAAAGGACTATAGCTTGTGTCAAGTTGACATACCACCAGCCAGCCAGCATATGAGTCGATGAAGTCCTGAGTGAATGTGTGTTGTCAGCATGCATACATCCATGTCAAGTGCCCTGATTTCATTCAGATACATGGAAATAGCAAAGCCATCTCCAATTGAAGCTCAAAGCTATGACAAAGCCTTCCTCTGCTTCAAGTATGAGTGTTTAGGAACAATTGACTATTATATATAGAATTTATCAATGGCAGCTTCCTTCTGAGTTTACAGCCTGAGACTGCTCTCCTATAGGGAACTCCTACTGCTATTAGCTAACCCTGCATCCTTGGTCAGCTATATACAATAAACACACTTCCTTAATTCATCTGTATAAAATAAATGCACCACTGCATTTATTGGTGGCTGTTTTTAGAATACCAGTGTTCTGTGTGACAAGAAGTGAGATCATGATCAGACAGATTCAGTATGACAAAGACCTAAGGTGGCCTGAGCACTCATGCATTTTGCCCCCTTTTATACTTAGGAAATGTGAACATTCCTGAAGACTTGTCAAGATGGCAGATGTATCTTCTCTTCCTAGTAGTTACACATTGTCCTAATTCATCTCAAGAGACCTCAATGACACGGATGGTCCTCTATTTAAACTTCCTGGGCCTCTCTCTCTGAATGGTCTCTCTTTAATCTGGAACTTTACTTCTAATGTGGTGTCTGAAGTCTCCAGTTTTCCATAGCTTCCAGTGTCTACTTCTCTAGTCACATGCCACTCAATAGCTGAGGTCACAAGGACAAAGGTTCAGACAACTTCACTTTCTTTCCATGTGGCTGATCAAGCTATAGAGTCTTCCCAGATTTTAATGGAATGTGTTCTAATTTAATATGAAACACTCCTTACATACAGATTGGCTACAAACTCAATTTGAAGAAGCCAAACAATTTGTCAGTGTGTATCAAAAAACATTTCATTTGCATAGTAGATCATGTTCAGGTGGTATAGTCCATTATATAAAACAGAAGACAATAATTTAAAAGAATTTGAATAGAACTTTTGATGATAGTTTCATTTTTGTTCTGATACTTTCCCAGTGTATCTTTCATTATTTAGTGACATGAAAATATACAAAATACTTGAAAAGACTCCATAATGATTTTGAGGCTCCTAGAGTAACTTAAAAGTTATTGCTTCTCATGAAAACAATGTGTTTTTCACAAACAGAGGATTTGCTAACATAATCATTAAAGGGAACAAGCACAGATGGGTTTACTGTGAGCCCAGATCTCATTGGTTTAGCAGGTGTTCCCATCCCATAACTCCTGTGCGTGTGTGTGTGTGTGTGTGTGTGTGTGTGTGTGTGTGTGTGTGTGTGTGTGTGTGTGTAGTGTGTGTGTTGTCTCTTTAGTCCCTTTCACACTGGTGTAATTCCTCAACCTTTTCACATCAAATCAGGTGTTTTGAAAGATCACAGAAGGTGTCTTTTCAAAGTGTCTCCTTATCACCCTCATGATCTGATTAGGGCTGGAAGCTGCTACGCTGTCTGGAGAACAACAATGACCCGAGGCCATATTCTCATCACACCTACCTGATGGCACTTAGTCCTGAGTTTTAGTTTGATAAGGCTGGTGTCTACTAAGATCTTCCTATAATTATTTAAATAAATAGAACAAATTTGGAACCATTAACAAACTAATCTTCATTAAGTTTAATCAACAAAGTTTCCCTTTCAAATTATTTACTGTATCTAGCTGCCAATTTATGATTTTTAAAATTCTGTGCACCTCCTACATTGGTTAACATGGAAATGCTTGCTCTCCCCTTTTATTTATTGTCATGAATATCAGTATGAACTTTTGAATTCCTGATTTGTTCACAAGGTTATACTCAGTTGTTAATAATTACTTGTTTGGTGCCACAGACAGTCCTGATCTGGAAAGTAGAGGCCTTTCAGCAGAGGTTGCCTGGCTTCTTGGTATAATTATATTTACAGGCATATATTTTCCTAAAGCAGCCTTGGAATTTGTCACTTTCCTAGAAATCGTCCTTCCATTTGCTAATTGATGATATGTAGTAGATAGGATCTGGCACGAGGCACACCCATAGCTCTGTAGGTACTGGCACTCTAGGTTTCCTCAGAGGCCAGAGCTTGGGAATGTATAAATAAGTTTATACAGTGTACTTAGCTAAATGCATGCATATACACATTTGCATCTATATTCATTTCTATACAAAAGACTGTGAATCTCTCTAGTGAATCTCTGGGCTCACATTGGTAATCATTGATGCCGGTCATGATGATTCTGATTCCATTGTTCTATTCCCCAAGTGACTATTTCATATTGTTCCAAAATGCACTACAGCACACCTTACAGTCCATGCCACTATCTTTCTTATGTAATTTAAGACAATTGAGCATTGCTTATCTTTTTCTGTGTGTGAAGGTGTGTCCTTTGCATGGTTTCTTAAGTTACACGTTTCTCCAGGTTTGGCCCTCTTGTCAGTTTAACTGGTCCCCATTAGACTTCCCCAGGCAATTGGATTTTATTATTTCCCTCTAACAGAAAGCAATAGTGAGAATAAAGCAAGTCTAATCTTCTTCTTCCCTGGGTTCTATATTATGTGCTCTGTAACTTCAATGTTTTCCAACCAAAGACTGTAGTAATTTCCCTCCCCTTAAGTGGGGTCTGGACTTGGAACTTGTAAAGGTCACCAGAATGCAGAGGAAGTCGTATAATTGGTCCCTAATCTGAAACTCACCAGGCCTTTGTGTTTTAGCTGTCCTGTGTTTTTTTATTTTTCCATAGGAATTTGATACTTACTTTTTTAAGGTCTATAAAAAGTTGTATTGGAATTTTGATTGGAATTGTATTGAAACTGTAAATTGCTTTTGGTAAGATGGACATTTTCACTATGTTAATCTTACCTATTCACGGGAATGGGATATCTTTCCATCTTCTGAGATCTTCTTCAATTTCTTTCTTCAGGGGCTTGAAGTTGTTGTCATACAGACCTTTCACTTGCTTGGTTAGAGTTACACCAAGATATTTTATTATTTGTGGCTAGTGTAAAGGATATTATTTCCCTAATTTCTTTCTCAGCCCATTTATCATTTGTATAAAGGATGGATACTGGTTTTTTGAGTTAATTTTATATCCAGCCACTTTGCTGAAGGTGTTTATCAGCTGTAGGAGTTCTCCAATAGAACTTTTGGGGACTCTTATGTATACTATCATATCATCTGCAAATAGTGATATTTTGACTTCTTCCTTTCCAATTTCCGATTCCAAGATTCCCTTGATCTCCTTTAGTTGTCTTATTGCTCTGGCTAGAACTTCAAGTAGTATATTGAATAGATAGGCAGAGAATAGGCAGCCTTGTTTTGACCATGATTTTAGTGCAATTGCTTTAAGTAGTCTGAGAACCACCCAGCAGCTGACTTAGATAGATGCAGACACCCACAGCCAAATAGTGGGTGGAGCTTGGGGAACAATTGTAGCCCTGAAGGGGATAGGAACTCCTCAGGAAGACCAACAGAGTCAAGTAACTTGGACCTTTGGGGCTCTCAGAGACTGAATCACCAACCAAAGAACATACATGGGCTGGACCTAGGCCTCCCTACACCATGTAGCAGATGTGCAGCTTGGTCTCTGTGGGGGTCCTGAACAACTAGAGCAGGGGCTCTTTCAAAAGCTGTTGCCAGTACCTGGAATATGTTGCTCTAGCTAGACTGCCCTGTCTGACCTCAGTGGCAGAGGATGAACCTAGCCTCAAAGAGACTTGATGGGCCAGGGAGAGGGATACCTAGGGGGCTCCACCCACTCTGAAAAGGGGAGGGACTGGGGGAAAGGTTGTGGGAGGGGTAACAGGAAGGGAGAGTGGGATATGAAGTGGATAAGTAAAAATAAATAAATAAATAAATAAATAAATAAATAAATAAATAAATAAATAAATAAAATAATATTACAAACAAAAAGATTTCCCTGCTGTTTTGATGGAGAATGAGAAATAAGCTGAGAAGAACAGCATTGTTGCACTGAGGACATCCTAGAGCACGGATCAATAAGCTGACTTCCTGCCAAGAAGAGCCAACCCAGTGACCTGACCGGGAAACCTTTGAATATAATGGGTTGTTGCTAAGTAATGCAGTCTGTGGTGCTTGTTATACAGCAAGATTCTAGCTGATACAAAGGATATGAAGTCAGTGAATTCATATTAAGCCTCAGTCCCTTTTCTGCCAATTCTGTGGGCATGTGGTCTTGAATAGCAAAGAACTCTCTTCTTAGCTGGTTTTTTTTAAAAAAAAATTTTTTTTTAAAATCTCATTGTATTGTGAGCTGCCTTGTGGGTGCAGGGAGTTGAACTCAGGACCCCTGCAAGAACACCCAGAGTTCTTAACTGCTGAGCCATCTTCCCAGAGCCACTGGAGTTTTCTTATTGTAAACACTAATTCATTTCCTCCTTAATTACTATTAATTACAATTCTGTAGTAATTGCCTGAGATAATTTGCCTGCTCATGAAGTCTATAATTTAGAGTAAGTAATAACACTCTTAATAACATAGTACTAGTGAGTCTCCGTGTGCTGCCACTTTTGTTTTACAGCTGGTACAGATGGGAGAGCAGTTTAAACTGGGTGAGACATGAGGCCACAATGGGAAGAGGATTTTTCACTATGAAGAGAAGGCATGCACAGGGGCAGCAATGGGCCTAGAGGACCGTCATCCAGTGGAGCCTGGTTGGAGACCTGCTCACATTCCTCTCACCACAGTCTGAGGAAACGGCACATGGGCACTTACGTGCAACCTAGCAAGAGCCATATTTCTAGGCTTTTAGGATCTGATTCAAGAACCAAGAATAATTAGAACAAGTGAAATATGTATCAGATTTTGTACTGTAATTCAAAACTTCTCATGTTTTTCATAAACAGGAAGACTGGACAGTGTTCTCATCTCCTGTCAGCTTTCCTGTTAAAGGGAGTTGTGAACAGTGAACAAAGGCACAGACAAGTCTAAGAGGAAAGACAAAGAGGTCAGAACCAGTCAGGCCTGACACATGCAGGGCAGCCCAGAATTCCACAGTGTGGCTGCTGTGTCACATTTGGATATCATCTGGAGTTCCAACTGCAGCACATCTGCCTAGCTCTGTGTCCTCATCTCTGCTCACTGATTCCAGCTTGACAGGCTGCAATGGGTCACATACTCCAGGGGACAGCTCTGCCTCATTGTCTGTCCACTATTTTCATGCTTTCATGTGTGTATTTGACATCCAATATATCCTCAGTACATATTTCTGGAGTTAAGGAACTGCAAAATTATTTGAAAAACACGGGTACCATATATATGAGCCAATATCTGGAATACATGGGGACACTGAGTTATTCATTTCCCAAAACTATGACCACAATCTTCAGTAACTGGCTAGCTAGAAAGTTGAAGAGACAGAATCAACACTGGATCCCCTTGCCTGCCTTGCAACATATGCAGAGACATTACTAGATTTTTAAAAGGAATTATAATAAAAATATGTTGGAGTATTTTTAAGACGGGGGCCAAACCACTGTCAAGGTGCACACTGTCAGAAGTACGTAGTCCCTTCTTCACACCTCCTCCCCATTCATTTATTAAAACTCATCTCTATATCCCTGTAAGAGTTCACTCCTTACAAAGAACTTTGAATGTTTAAATATATTTGTAAAGATGACAGATGAACTTTGTCTGTGAGCAAATGGCAGAGTTTGGGTTTCTGTTCTCAGCTTTGTGGAAAACAAAGCAAGGCAAGCTGAAATTCCCAGCAGAAGTAAAGTGAAAAATAGCACAGGTCTGAAGTATTGCCAGGTTCAGGGAGTACTGGGTGGCAAGCAAAGCATATTGAGCCACCCTGGGTTATCTGATCATGTCCCAGTTAGAGTGGCAGACTACACAGGGTAGAGGAAGAAAGGCTGGGGAAGGCTCATGGAACTCTGTCCTGCTCATAACCTACCCATTGAGAATGGCAGAAAAGATTCTACCTTTTTAAATTCTCCATTCTCCAACAGGTGCTTGGAATAATCGCATCTGGAGTAGCCTAATCTCTGGGGTCTACTTATAGTGTGGTCAAATTGGTCAGGACCATGGAGCCCTAGGGAAGATACCAAAGACTCAAGGCAATGTACAGAATAGACACACACAGAGAGCTCGCTGATATCAAACTCCCATGCCCAAGTCTGTTCACATCCTCAGCTCCTTCAGGATTCCATCCTTAGTCTAGGTCATTTTACAAGTGCCTCCTGAAATTTTCCAGGGCCCTTAGACATCATTTTGGTGCAGAGTGTAAGTCATCTATAGGAGAGTTTCTTATGGGTCTAGGGAGAGGAATAGAAGCATCCATTGGGGGGTGAAGATGATGTGACAGTTGGAGAATAAAAATTAACTCAGCTACTTACTGCAGTGGTAAAGTGGCATGTCTGGTCTACAAAGGGAAATGACAAGATTTCCACTTCTGCATCACCATAGTTAGTATTCAGAGGCCTCAGAACCCAGCCTCTCAGCAGGGTTAGGAACACATCTTGGAATCAGGGTAAGCAAGTCTATCAGGCACCCCGGCATGGTGCAGAGTATATTTATTCCTCACACCGACTGACCTACCCAACAGTGACCTGACCCATTCTTTCGATCTCTCTTGATTCAGCCATTCCTGTTCTACCCTGCCATCTTAGTGCAGGCTTTCCCAATTGCTCCTTAAGATGCACACCTTTGTCTCCACAGTGGACAATCTAGTATGTCGTGAATATGACTTAACCACGCCAGACTGCCTACCTACACCATACTCTGTAGTATCTTTCCATCAGTTTTGGCACATAGATGTCATCTCATCCTCCAGGGCCTGCTTCCTCCTGTGCCCAGGATGCCATAGGATGGGGTCTTAGGGTTTCCATTGGTTTGAAGAGACAACATGACCAAGGCAACTCTTATAAGGGACAACATTTAATTGAGGTTGACTTGCAGGATCAGAGATTAAATCCATAATCATCAAGGCAGGAAGTATAACAGCATCCAGGCAGACATGATGTTGGAGAAGGAGTTGAGAGTTCTACATCTTTATTTAAAGGCAGCCAGGAGAAGACTGTCTTCCAGATAGCTATGAGGAGGTCTTAAGGCCCACCCTCACTGTGACACACTTGCTCTAATAAAGCCTTACCTACTCCAGCAAGGCCAGATCTAATAGTGCCACTCCCTGAGCCAATCATATTCAAACCACCAGAGGTGGCATTCGCTTTCTTGAACAGACCATTTTCTATTCATTCCAGTGCCCGTTTAAATGCTGTTAATCTTATCAGAAACGTTCTTCCTCCCTCATGTCGTCTAACTAATTCTCAATCGTGCTTTTATTCTCAGCTGCAATCCTCCTTCCTTGGAAGCACTATCTATCCCTCCAGATACTGTTCCTTACTCCATTTCATCTGCTCCCAGACAGAACCAGTATTTCCTATGCTATAGCCATCTAACTTATAAGTAGTTATTTTTTCTTGGAGTATTAAGAGTCACCCAACATTTTAAGGATTTAAGCAATATTGTTTGCATCAATCTTGAATTATGGTCTGACTCCCTTCCCTTCCACATGGATACTATGGGAGACTTAAATGTGTTCTGTAGGTGATGGAACTAAAACTATGGGAGGCTAATGTATCAGAACACACAGTGGAAAGAGGTACATCGGCACCTCTGGTACCTTTGGTTCCAATTCTGTGGTGGTTTAAATAAAAATGACTCCTATAGGTCCACAGAGAGTGGCACTATTAGGAGGTGTGGCCTTGTTAGAGTATGTCTGATGTTGGAGGAAATCTGTCCCTGTTTCATCCTGCTGCCTTTGGATCAAGATAAAGAACTCTCAGCTACCTTTCCTGTACCATGTCTGTCTGCCTGCAGGCTATCATACTTCCTGCCATGCTGATAATGAACTAAACCTGAACTGTAAGCCAGCCCAATTAAATGTTTTACTTTATAAGAGTTCTTGTGGTCATGGTATCGCTTCAGAACAGTAAGACCCCAACTAAGACAAGGTCTACCTGACAACATAGCCAAAGCTCCTAGCCATTCTTACATAGTAGGCAGCTTCTTAGCACTTGAAATCATTGGCCTTTAACAATGAACTGTTACAGGAGGTGTGTTACACTGGCCTGTCTTTCTGAAGTGACATGAATGGCTCTATTTGTAACCCCCTGGGTGTGTTCTAGATTATAGTTATAATCAGAGAGAAACATGTTCTGGAGATGACAACCAAGTATGTAGACCCTCAGAGGCTGCCTGTGAGGATGACCTTGTCAGCTTGAAAAGATGAGAAGTATCTAGGAGATTAGCAAAATGCACATTGGGAAGTATCTGTGAGAACATCTTCAGAAGGAATTAACTCCAGGGAGAACTCTTGACTGTAGATGGTACCCACGTCTGGAGGCCTGGATCCATAAAAAGGGAAAAGGAAAAATTCTCTGGCCACCGTGATTTGAAAGATCTGCTCTGCAACTCCCTCACTGCTGTGCTCAGCTGAAACCTCGGGTATTTCTTTTTAAACAGCATTTAGAAAGTTCAATTTCTGATGCTGTCATGGTGAACAGAAAGAATGGAAGGAATTGCAATTGTGCATTGGACCCAGTGGGGAGAAGGCTAGGAGAAAGAAATATTTGAGAATATTTTAAGAGTGGTAAGACATGTAACCAGAATTTAATATTGGATCCATGGAGAAAAATACAATGAAGATCCTTTTATTATCAAAGAAGTGAGGAAGAATCACCAGGCAGTACCAACAAGCAGAACATTTAGTTCTAGCTCCCAACTCTTGTTAGATTATACTAGAAAGATTTTTTTGTCAAATTTAATTTTGATGACATTCAACTTTCTGATCTATGATACGGGTACTCATAGTTTTTTGAAAAGGGAGTAAGATATTTTGAAAGAAGAGAGAGTTGATAACACATGATTGCTTTTTGTTACCATTATATCTTAACATGTGACACTACGACCACAAGGCAGCACGCTTTATAATTTGGTTTTTGTTGCCCTGTGTAACAATTAATATTGCATTTTGGACTTGCTCTCTCCATGAGATAGAAGGCTCTCTATCGTGAGACTGTAAGAACAAGCTGGGAACATGCCTGTGGGAGTCAGTGTGTTAGAAACAATCCTCACTGCGAGGTCAGTTCAGGTGCATCAAATGTCTGTCACAGCTAAGACTCTGTTTGGGGGTTGTGAAGTAGAAATTTCTAATTAAACCTGGCATGTTCCTCATCCCAGTTGCTGTTCTCCAGGCAAAGACAAAGAACTGCTGTATGACTGTGTGCATTATCACAGGAAGACACTGAGATGTCCTTGAGCATATAAATCTAAGCTTTGCCAAGGTCACCTTGGATAGAAAATAGTCCTATCTCAGTTTCATAAGTGACTCATGATGTGTGCCAACAATCACAGCTCCTATTTCCATGTTAAATGTACAACCCAACAGTGTTAAATATGCTCAAATAGTACAAGGACTGGCCAGAACTGCTGTCTGTGAAATGAACTACGTGTCCACCAAAGACGTCCTAGCTTACCCTTCTCTATCTTATACCTTTGTGTCTACAAGTTTCACCATTGTAGATAACCCATTTAGTTTGATTAGTACAGGATTTGTGGTTTTGAGGTTGGCTGGTTTGCATAATGTTCTGAATGCCCATATATACTGTACTGTTCATCAGGATTTCTTTCCTCAGGAATGAATTTCCTTTCTGTCTCTTCTATGTTCCACACCTTGTTTATCTATTCATGGCATATGAGTACTCTGGTGGCTTCCATTCATTGACTACTATGGATATAGCAAAATGGAAATGAGTGTAATTTTCATTCTCTTGACACCCTGGGTATGTGAGCTAGCTCAGCAGTAAAGACACTTGCTGCTGAGCCTGACAATTTGGTTTCAATCTCAAGAACCCAAATTGTGGATGTAGAGGACACCTACCACAAGTTTTCCTCTGATCTCCTCATATATGAAGTGTTACACAGGAACTTTTGCATGCAAGCGCACACACACACACACACACACACACACACACACACACACACACACATACACACACAGCCCAGTAAGCCTTGTTAATTATGTTTGTTGTGTATGTTGGCTTTTATATCAACGACACAAGCTAGAATCATCTGAGAGGAGGGAATCACAATTGAGAAAATGCCTCCATAAGATCAGGCTGTAGGCAAGGTAAGGCTCTTCTCAATTAGTAATTGATGAAGGAGAGCCCATCCCATTATGGGTGGTGTTACCCCTGTGCTGATGGTCCTGGGTTCACAAGGAAGCTGGCTGAGCAAGTCATGAGGACCTAGCTAGTAAAGTACAATGCTCCATAGCCTTTGCATCAGCTCTTGGCTCTAATCTAAGCTCCTGCACAGTTTCAGTTCCTGCCTTGGCTTCCTTCAATAGACTATGACTTGGAATGCCATCTTAGTGGTTTTCCTCCTTGTCTTAGAGTTTTCTTGCTATGAAGAAATACTATGACCAAGATAACTCTTATAAAGGGAAGCATTTAATTGGGGCTTTTCTTAAAGTATTGGAGAGTTAGTCTATCATCACTGGTGGGAAGTGTGGTGGCAGGCCGGAACACACAGTGCCAGAGGATTGTCTGAGAGTTTAGCCTCCTGATCCACAGGCAGAGAGAGATATAAACATTAGGTATGGCTTTGGGGTTTCAAAACCCACCCTCAGTGACATATTTCCTCCAATAAGGACATAGTTACTTCAACAAAGTCACACTTCCTAATCCTTCTCAAAATGGTTTCACTTCCTGGTGACTAAGCAGTTCATATACCAAAGGGTCATGGTGTTTCATCATAGCAATGCTAACCCTTGGGAGAGCTATTGATGCTGCCCCAGGGAAGGGAGAAGGCTCACAGCCTCACTCATCACATTACACAAGCCGTGAACAGTGGCTGGGATTAGGAATGGAGAAGAGGCTCTTCAGTTGTACGGTTGCCTGTAAATTAAGCAGGAAACTTTTTGATTCTAATGACTTTGAATCATCTATGTTCTTTTCATAGCCCTAATAAAATCCCTGGCTCACCAAGCTGGACTTTGTGTGGTCTGTTGTGCCCTGTCTAACAGGAATGAATAAACACAGGTGTTTCAACTCATGCCATGTGGCAGATAGACTGAAGCTTGAACAACCTGGTCTTGTTTCCTTATGAAGTCCTAAGGTAGGAAGATTTCTCAGTTCTGAATTTTATTCATTCCATCAGATGGAACTATGAATGAGGCTCTCTGTCACCACTCATGAATCAATAACTGATTAATGATTTATTCTGGATGGTAGGAAGAAATCTACCCCATACGTTTATTGGAGTGAACTGGTACTATAGTGGGCACATGAGTATATTAGAATCATACCAAGAAATATTTTTTTTT
The DNA here is from genome assembly GCA_028551405.1 of Uromys caudimaculatus. NCBI lineage: Eukaryota > Metazoa > Chordata > Mammalia > Rodentia > Muridae > Uromys > Uromys caudimaculatus. The sequence continues at coordinate 89,919,555 of CM052702.1, forward strand.
AATTTTGTGTACAGAAGCAGGCTTTTTGCACAAGTAAAATTAGTCTCATCTTGGGCATGAACCACTTTAATTTTAAAAAGTGCCTAATGATTTCTTTAGTTTTGGAGACTCTGCTTATGGCCAGGAAAATGACCATATACTACAACCTTCCAGACAGAGTTGTTTACAGAAGTTCTGTGCTCAGCAGGCTTCCACGGGCTGTGAGATGGAGGAAAGATCTCTGCATCACTCCCAAAGGAACCAATTTAACATCTAGAAGCAAGTGCACATTTATGAAGTAGGCAGGAAGCAAATTAAAGGTATAATTCTATGATATGACAATGATTTCTATGCTGTTGGTATACCATCATTTCGTGCTTTTCACAGGAGGAACCACCATTCTCTTTGCAATTGTAGATGAAAAGATTTATCATTGAGCATGGAATTGATTTATCCACAACTGATTTGGAAGTCTCAGCAGTCCAGAATATAGATCCACTGACCTTAGTCTAATTCCTTTCAACTTTCCCAGTCACCTTCCTTCTTGCCCTCCATATATTGGCAGTGGCTCAGTGGCTCAGAGCATTCTTCAGTTCTTCCTGTTCTCCTTTTCTTCTCTAACTTCACAGTCTAGGGACAGCACAGATGCAGTGGCTGACTGGGGAAATGGTGATGCCTAATCTGAACTTCAGACTCAGCTTCTCATTGGCTGGTGGCTTGAAGGTAAATTTTTGCACAAGGGCAGTGAAGAAAATAAAGAGCTCAGACCTGGCCAATTGTTCTCCGAGGCAAGCTCGTTTACCTGCAGGAAATAAAACAGAAGATGAGATGCTTTCTCTGCTCGCCTTGCTACCTGCAGGGCTGGTGTTTTGAGTTTCCTCCTGCAAATCCTGAATGGACCCTGGGCCGTATGTCTAGCTCTTTATTTGTGTCTCAAAGTGACTGAATGTGGAATGTTCCACTTAATGTGGAACTTCAGAATCATAAGTCAAATGTCTTCTTGTGGGAAAATAGAAGTGAGAGGCCTGAGCTGGTTGAGAGAATGTGTGAGTAGTCTCAAGGCTTTTCACATTCATTTAAGAAACGTAAATGATACACCATGCAATGGCTGCGCAGCAAAATCATGGAATGCTATATAACCCTTATGAGGAAGAGATAGTTAATGATTAAGGTTATTTACTACTCTGTCACAGGGCTGGAGTTCAGATCTCAGCACCTACATCAGGAGGCTCACAGACACCTGTTACTCTGGGTCTAAGAGATTCAATGCCCCCTTTTGGGCTCCATGGGTACCATCACCCAGCACATACACAGAGACATATACCTACATATGTAAAATAAAATAGAACAAATCTTAGAGAATTAAATAAGATTTCAAAATATAATCAGGTATCAGAGATGAGTTCCTAACAAGAAAGTCAGGGACATAGAGGCTGCCCTTACAAAGGTTCTAGTTTGTTAATTGGGACTGTACATCCATACCTTGCAACTAGAAACAGAATAATGCTTGATGTTTCTGCATTCATTTTATATCTGTCTCCTGTCTTAAACATGGAGTCACATTCTTGCTTAACTCTATAGACAGGCGTGGCTATCATTTAATAAGTGCACATCTAAACCTGGCCATCGTCCCTTTCAAGGATGAAGATGCCAAGATAAGAGGATCTAAGATATGGTTATCAAATTGACAAGAGCCAGCAATCCTCCTGCAGAGTCCTGGAATGGCATCCAGAAGTCTTCAGTTATTCCCTTAAAGCATCCAGGAGCAGCAATGCCTTGCATGGTATTTCTGTCCCTTAAGCAGGTGTTGTCCTCTCACAGAGCACAAACTGCCTAGCTTCCCTTCTAGAATCTCTGCTCTCACAGGTCTCCATCCTGCAAAGAAAGTGGAGATTGCCTCTCACACCCTCCATGAACATTAGAGATTTGCTCAGTACCAAATACAGATTGTTCCAGGCCGTACAAGTGGCTGTTTACTGAACACTAAGAACTCAGTTCTGTGTGATCAGAACTGAGACCATGATGAGCCAGATTCAGTGTGACAAAGACCTAGGTTGTTTGACTACTCGTGCTTCTTCTTCACTTTCTCATGTCATCTCAGCACTCATGTCCACGAGCCTGAAGACATGTCACATAGCTCTTCTTCCCTGCATTAGCAGAGGAAACAGAAAATGAACTATCTATCTTTACTATATCTAGTTTAATTTCCAGACTTTGGTGGGACTACCTCATGCTCCAGATCATTTTCTAGCTTAGGATTCTGGTTACACATTGACTTTTATGATAGGGTGGTTAACAGATCCCACTAGGCTTACCAGCTGTGGCACAACACCCTTAATGTCACATGCTCCGCTTATCTGTGCTGTCTCTTTGGTCCTCCAGACACAATCATGATTCCTCAACCTTTTAGGTTTTTGTTTTCTTAAAGATTATAAGAAGTGTTTTTCAAAGCATCTCCTTATCTTCCTAATGGGCACACTGTGGCCATGAGCATCTGCCCTGTTGGGAGGATGTCACTTGGGTTACACCGTGTTCTTATCTATCCTCCCTGCTGGCAATTGGTTTTGAGATTTTATTGTTGGGGAATATTTGATGGTGGTAATGTCTGTCACATTTTTCCTTAAACAGCTTTTTAATTTTTATAAGTGAAAATATTTTGAGACTGTTCATCTGTATGTTTCCATTGGTGCTTCTCTTCTAATATTTGCATCTTGTTGCCAAATTGTGACATTAGAAATTCTATTACAATTTTCATGTACATTGCCATTCTTTTAAAAGATCCATTTTTATTTTTATTTCATGTGGGTGTTTTGTCTGCATGCATATCTTTGCACCACATGTGTGTAATGCCCACTGAGGCCAGAAGAAGGTGCCAGATCCCCTGAGACTGAGATTATAGATGGTAGTGAGCTGTCATGTGGATAATAGGAATCAGACCTGGGTCCTCTGGAAGAGCAGCCAATGCTCTTAGCCACTGAGGTATCTCTTCAGGTCCTGTGTTGGCATTCTAATGCTGCTCAACCCTCTATATTTAATCACTCATGAATATCAGTAAGTATTACAACCCATTGCTAACCAGTGCTTGTCTTGATGCCCCAAACATTCCTGAATTGGCCATTCGCACTGGTATTTTCTGATTTTTGGATAACAGTGTGTTCTAGACTTATAGTTAGGTTCCCCTTCTCCAGGACTGAATTTTGTCATTTCTCAGAAGTCCTGGTTCTTTCTATGGAAGAATAATAATAATAATATGTAGAATGTAATTTGAAAGATCTGGTTGTGAGGTAAGCCAAATAAGCAGACAGTACAGTCATGGAGTTACAGTTCCTAGCTTGGATTCATCAGGCCTCTATGCTTCTGTAATGTCTCTAGAGATCTTTATCACAACCATATGAACATCCAAAATAAGATATAAAGCAGGACAGCCAAGATTATCTAAGCCACTATCTCATGTCCGTACCTGTTAGCAGTAACAGGTTCTTACTAGTACAGTTTGTGACTGCTTGTTATACAACAGATGCTAACTGATACATAGAAAATGACCTTGGTGAACCTTAACATGAATGCGCCACTAAGTGTGATGGTAAGTTATAATGTGGGTGGAATACAAAGAGAACTAAACTACAAGTAAAAATATAAGCCTTGGCCACTGTTCTGTCAATTCTTTGGGCATCTGGTTTTGAATAAGAAAGAACTCTCTTTTTATATCTCCAAATTTTGAGTTTGCTTAGAGAATGAAAGTAAACATGTATTTCTTCCCTACCTGATTATCAATAACAACATTCCTGTGGTGGTTATCTAACACAACTAGCCTGCTAATGAAGTCTGTAATTTAGAGTGAGTAATAACATTCTTAGTAACATAGTATCAGTGAGTCTCTGTATGTTGCCACTTTTGTTTACAAATGGTGCAGATTGAAGAACAGTTTAAACTGGGAAGAGGATTTTGCACTAAAGGTGAAGAGAAAGCATGAATATGGGCAGCGATGGACCGAGGAACATTTCCCTGGGGGATCTACTCACGTTCCTCTCACCAAAGTCCTAGGAATTATCACACAAAGCATGTATTTGGAATTTAAGAAGGCTAATATTCATAGACTTTCTATATTTCATGAATCTGATTCATTAATTTAGAAGCGTTAGCATAAGTGAACTATGTAGCTGAGATTTTATACTATAATTAAAAACTTTCATTTTTTCATAAACAGGAAGACTGGACAGAGTCCCTGTGTCTGATCAGCTTTCCTATTAAAGGGACTGTGAACAGCGAACAAAGGGACAGACAAGCCCAGGTGAAAAGTCAAAGAGGTCAGAACCAGTCTGGCCAGACACGCCCAGGACAGTTTAGGACTGAGAAACACTGGCTCTGGATCCAGATTGGCAGGAGGGCAAATTCAGGATTCTCCCTTCCTGAGCCTCAGTGTCATGAGACAAGCGTTGCCCCCAAGAATCAAGCAAACTTGTTGACTTTGTCAAGCATTCCAGTGTGGCTTTTGTGTAGCATTCAGTCACCTCCTAGAGGCAGTGTTAGAAAATACAGCCTGCAGTGTGAGAACATCTGGTAGACATTGAGCTCCAGCTGCAGCACATCTGGCTAGGTCTGTGTCTGTTAATTCCAACTGGGAAGGCTTTAGTGGGATACATGGTCCAAGAAGCACCTTGGCCTCATCTTCTATCCCATTACTTTCATGCTCTCAGGTGGGATGTTTGGCAGATAATATATGCTTAGAACATATTTATGGAATTGAGAAATTACAAAATTACTTGAAAAGACATATATGCAGCATATATAAGCCAATATTTGCAATATACTAGAATATTTGGTTACTGATTTTACAATACTAATACTACAATAACTTGTTTGGTAGAAAACACAAGGGAGCAAGAGTCATCACTGCAATTCCTTTCAGGAGAAGGAACTAACTATATTTAACAAAAGGGATTTCAGTTTTAAAAAATCAGAATTATTTGGGGAGTGTTCATAGGACAGAAGTGAATTCACTTAAGCAAATGCCAGTTAAAAACTACTTAATAAATTAAAACCTATTAATACTCATCTCTCTTCTCTGTAAGGAGGCATCACTTAAAACAAACAAACAAACAAAAAAAAACTTGTGATACTCAAAATGTCTATATGATGGCAGGTATCCAGTTTTCTTGGTCACCAAGAGGCAGGTATTGGCTCTCTGTTGTCAGTGTTGTAGAAAACAGAACAAGGGAAGCTGAACTCTCCCTCAGAAGCAAAAGAAGACTGACAGTGTATAGATGGGCATGCTGGGCTGCAACCAACTGCAAAATGGAGTTTTTCTGGGCAGGCTATCTGAAAGGATGCCAGGAGAGAGGGAAGGGACAAGATGGAGCTCTTAACTCCCTCTGGTGCATCACAACTCACCCATTGAAAATGGCAGAAAAGATTCTCTCTTCTTAAACTGTCCATTCTCCAAGAAGTGCTCTGGATTGAAGGTATCTGGGGTGGCCCATTCTTTAGGGTCCATATGCAGTGCAGTCAAATTGGTCATAACCACAGACCCCTAGGGAAAGTTACAAAGACTCAAGACAATGTATAGAGTAGACACACACACATCAAACTCCCACGCCTGAGCCTACGTACCTTTGGCAGGTGGAATCCAGCCAGTGTGGTGTCAACTGCCACTTCCCTGGGAACATTCATAGGGACAATATTGCCCATTCTCAGAATTTCATGGACAACAGCATTGGTGTAGGGCATGGAGTCTCTGTCAGCCAGGCTGGGATGCTTCTCCTGGCCAATCACTTGGTCAATTTCAGCCTGTACTTTTTCTTCAAGGAAATGGGAGGCTCTATTAAGTTTTAAATTTTAATGCTTTCTTCTAAAGATATAGAAATTGTCTTCCAAAACTTCCTTGCTTTTATTTCACCTAATACCCTGATTGTGAGGAAATAAAAGTTCTCTACCTCTTAAAAAAGCCTAGTTTAGAAAACTGTAAATTCTATAATTTTCTTCAAGGCCACAGCATAACCATGAATTTTCATATATCCTGAATTGAATAATCAGGATCTCCATGACTAAGCTCATAACAGTACCTGGTCTTCTAGCTAAACATGTCATTTCCCAGATTCTGTAAGAAAGAATGTGAAATGAGGAAATGTGACTGAGTTTTGCAAGTAAAACAAAATAGCTGTGATGTTTCACTCTTTGAACAAGGCTTATAGAGACAATGCCTGGTTCCTTTCCCAGTTTCCTTTCTGCAGGTGCAAAGGCAGTCCTCATGAGAGCCACTGTAGAGTCTGTTGGTCCTCACCTGAGCTCAGCACAGCCATAAGGTGAAAAGGATTTGGAACTCTAGGAACTTTACAAAGTCCAGCCTGGCTCTTTCTCCTGAGAGAGATATACAAATATCTAACATTGGCACTACTGTACATGTAATAAATTAATTGGCGAAAAAGTTCATATAACATAAATTAGATTAGAAGAACTATGGTGATTTTGAGGTAAGGGAAATCTATGTCCATATTTATCTTGAGTTTTTAACATGCTTACCTCAGTCTCATTTTGATTAATGATGTGGGCTACTAATCATAGCTCTTATTATTTTTAAGTGTACAGTGAAATAATATTAAATATAGCTATACTTCGATAAAAGTAATGGCAGGAGCATTTCATATTGCAAAATAAATTCTATGTTTTGACAATTCTTAGTTTATCTCTCATGTATTTTACCTTCTGTATCCACAGATTTCACCATTCTAGAGAATTTATATAGTTGAATATTCAGGAATTTTGTCACCCATATTTATGCTTTCATTATGATGGTTTTCTTTAGGGCTGAATTTCTATACTGAACTTTATTTATAGTCCATGAGTATCCTGAATGCTTCCATCTGTTGACTACTTTTAATACTGCACAATGAACATGAATTAAATTTATATCAAATGATTGCTTAGCACATATGGCTACTTAGCACATATGGCTAAACCTAATGATATGTGATTGAGCTCAGGAACCTGCATGATAGGAAAGACCAACTTCCAGAAGTTTGTTTTTGAATCTACACTTGTACATGTGGAAAGAGAGAATGCAAATTTGCATACAGACATACACAAAATAAATAAATATATTTTAAAAGCTTTTAGCAAAAAACTATTGCTAAAATATCTCAAATAAACTATTGCTAAATATTCTGGAATCTTTGCTTTAGAAAGTAAGCCAGAATTGTAACTGAATAGGCTTTAAGCTTTCTCAAAATGTACCTTAAACAAAAAAGGCATTTTAAATACTAATATATATACATACATATATATATTACTAATATATATATATATATATATATATATGAAACATGTATTAAAATGTATGTGTGAAACTTAGTAAATTGGTTGCCATGCAAACATGAGAACATGAATTGGAATCACTGAACAAACATAAAATGTGGTTGTTTTCACTTGCTTGTTATCCTACCACTTGTGAGGTAGAGACAGGCAGATCCCTAGACTGGCAGAAAGGTGTGTATCGCAAGACATCAGATACCAGAATAAAGAATTAGGACAGTACTGAAAATGGGAAGGATTGCTGAAAAGCGAGGAGGATGTAGATGAATGTTGTGTGGTAATGTCATTCTTGCTGGAACCTACCACAATGTAAATTGACTTCTGTCTTTTCTTCTAAAGTCCAATATTCTTGAAGGTACAGACTTTAATATTTGCACTCCTGCAACAATCATAGTCCTAACAGAATATGTGCAAGATGTGCCCCTTCCCAAATGTTGTTTCACTACTTGCCACCCTCTCCACCACGCCCCATCTCTTCTGGTCCCCATTCTGCTTTGGTCAGACAAGGTCAGCACATGCTCACCTTGGACTTCTGGGTAGAGGGCCATGTAAAGTAGAGCCCAGCGCAGTGCTGTGGATGTTGTCTCTGTTCCAGCAAGGAAGAGGTCCAAAGTGCTGCAGATGAGGTTTTCTTTATTGAAACTAGTAGTAGTCTTGTCTGGGTACTGGAAAAGACAATATGTATTTATTTATTTTGAGGATTTGTGATTGTCTCAGAACACTAGTCCTCACTCTGAGAAATGAACTGGATTACATCATTCAGAATGACGATTCCTTTGATCCTGAAGTCCTGGAAGCACTTGGCTGGAGGAAAATCAAAGCAACAATTCTTATTACTGAACTTTGGAAAGGTTTTTGTACAGTGGGAAGAGAATGTAATAAAAAAACTTATCTGGCTTCCGGTGTCTGCCATATCACCAAATATCTGTATATCCCAGGGCACTCTGTATCCCTGTCTATGTCTATATGTCAGCCTATATGATAAGAATAACACACAAATCTTAACACACCATTATCATTTGTGGGGGATACAACAGGCTCAAAGCCAATATTTAACAGGTGACTTTGTTTATACCAGAAAGATTAAAATAAAATTTCTGTGTTCATTTATTCTCTAATCTGCATCATATTGCAAAGTTAAAACATCACTGATTCCATCAATTGTTATATATGAAACAACACTGCTTTTACTGACTTCCTCTGGAAGCACTGATTTGTTACTATGCTCATAATGTTGATGGTCTCATAACTGTACTTCCCATAGTAAATGATTTGCCTCCTCCCATGGGCATAAAATATGGCTTTTACCAATATTATGCCAGGAAGATAAAATAACAGAGAATATATATAAATAAACAAGCAAACAAACAAATAAATAAATATTTACCACTTGCTCCAGGCAGAGGGGGATCCTATTATCCAGTGAGTTGGAGCTTCTCTGACAGATTCAGTGGTATCAGCCAGAGGCCGACTGGGGTCAAGGGCTTACATTTTACAGTATGTCTTAAATTCAAGAAGTTTCTCCACAAGCTCACATGTTAAATACTTGGTTCCTTGCACTGACAGCATTTGGAAGGTTCTTAGAAATAGAAATATAATGTCTTGCTGAAGGAACTAGGTGCCCAGAAGGAAGGAGGGTAACTCTGACAGTTACAGCAAGCCCATTGGTCTCTTCTTTGTTTCTGCTTCCTGATCCACTGTGCTGAGAAAGCCTACCCCACACCCTTCTGCCCAGGAACTTAAGCTGCTATACCATTTGCTACTTTAGATGAAATCTTCTGAAACCCAGCCAGAGTACAGTTTTGATTTATTTATTTTTCTGTCATATGTTGTCACTGGGGTGCAAAGATGACTAATACGTTCACTCGATGTCTTCTTGCCTTTGTCTATTATTGACTAGTGATGATATGGAGACCACAGAATGATAGGTTCCTCACCTAGATATAAAAGTCAAACTCTAACACTTAGCTGAAGTCACCCTTGGACCAACTCATAACAAAATAAAGTTCTAAAATTTAACTTCTGAAATTTAACTTTTGTGCACATCTCCTTCAGATATGGGAAAAAGACAAAGGAGGAGAATAGTAGGTTGCCTGTTACCTGTAGATATGATTAATTTCAGGGGGAAAGGTTATCCTTGTAAGAGACCTCCAGGTTAGTACCATAGAAATAAGATGTAAAGGGAACAGAAAGGAAAGAGATGCTGCAAACTTGGCATTGAACTTAGAGTAATGAGCGTCAGAAACAAACATCAATGTCCCTCAGGAGATGGGAGACACAGGCAATGACGTTTCTACTGTCTCCCAACGTAGCTTGCCTGGCAGACAGGATGACAGGGACAATCTAGAAATATGAGAGATTGAATAAATGTGTGGTATGGCAAAGTCCAATCATTGTGGTTGCCTGCTGCTGGATCAATTGGAAACTATTCTACATAGCTCTTTCAGGAAAAAGACACAAGGTGACATCTTCCCACCTTTGCCATTTCATTGAGAAAAGCATCAATGAAGTCTCTCGGCTCATCAGGGTTCCAGTCTTTGCGGTGATTGTCAATTATATCAGCAATATATGATTTCAGTTTTCTCCAGGTAGCCAGCAATATTTGGTGTTGTCCTGGGAGATGTTTTATTATCCGTGGGAAGATGTTGTAGAGCTAATTAGGGAGAAGAAGGCAATCATAAAGTTATTTTCTATGTTTCAAGACAGTCTTGAATTTCCCTCTTCACCTTCTAAACTGTGGGAACACCTAGCCTGCTGCTATCCTTCACACCCACGGACAGGCATTTCAACCCTCCATGCAAAATGCACCAGCCTCCGACCACTTCTTACCGGTACAACTGTTTCCCACTTATGACACACTATAGCTGTGTCAGTTTGGTACTGTATTCAATAGTTGTCCCAATTTTGATCCTAAGTGTCATCAAGGACACTGAAGGGCCAAAGGATGAAGGTGGCAGAAAGTGAGATGAGGCTGGGAAACACATAAAGGGAGATAGCTCCACATGCAGTGGCTACTAATTGACCTTATCAACTTAAATTTACCATGGAGTTTGATAATTCCGAGTGTGAGGCCATGGTCTGGGTCAAATTATGGAACTAGCTTTATGTTGTCTATTGCTCTAGAACCCAGAAATTCTGGCATGCCAGGGGTGTACATAACCTAGAAGGGCATTCCTACAGAGTGGTATTCAGTACTCAGAGGGTCTTGAACGAGTGAAGTCCACACTCTCAACACACTTGGGATACACCTCCACCTAAGAGTGGCACCAGGTGACTTAATCTAGGAAGTCTTGCCCTGATCACAAAATGCAAAGCTAAATATGGCCAGCAGAGGTCCCTGTTACCTGAAGAAGGAAAAGAGATGTGGTAAAGCCTAATCTGAAGATGTGAGATGTTCTCTGAGGCACAGACTCAGCAATAGGGTAAGCAAAGTCAAGCCAGAAGTCACAGGCGTGGCTCACCTCTTCTGCCATGCACTTAAGCAGCACTCTTCAGGTACTGATGACCCAGAGCACAATGGAGTCAGTTGCTTTACCTTTACTATTTCTTTTCCTTTTCATTTCTCCTTTTTTGTTCTTTTCATTTGCAGAATTTTTAAGTGGATAACATATTTTTAAATTGCATTTTTATTTTTTCATGGACTCATCTCATGCTATTTATCAACCTTTTTTTTCAATTTGGAGGCAATAACATTTCTCTTCCATATATATATTTAAAAATATCCAGTGCCTTCCTCCCCCTTGCATTTAGTAGTACTCTGATTTTATTGACTTTTTAAAAATAATAGTTTTCTTGTATTTTTCTTACATTTATCTAAGTTTTGGAACTTTTCACTATTGAGAAATATTTTTGATCCTGCTCTTCCTTTAAAAAATTTCTTGTACTTTTCTCCCTTATAACATTTCTGTCTACTTCCTCATTAGAAAATCTTGCTTCTCTTCTCTTCTTTTCTTCCTTTTCTGGTCTTCTTCCTTTATTTTATTTACTGTTTCCATACTTGCCTTAAATAAATTTACCTTCAGAGAGAATTGCAAAGCGCCCTTCAGATTATCATTTTAAAAGTGATATGTTAGTGAAATAGCATTGATTTTTTAAAGGCTATTTTTGTATCTGTGGAGTTTAATATCACTGCTAGGGCAGATTATTTCCACTCACAAAGTGACAACAGCTTTCAAGGACAGGCTGCTCAATACAAAGATCATTTCAAAGAATCAAAAGAGATACCTCAACCATCAGATGCACACATGAAACCAAAAAAATGAAAGGGGGAAAAAAAAGTCAAGATGGCGCCTCTGAAATCATAACTCAGTTCAAACGCCCAGAGACACGTTAACCTTTGGGTGAAGTGTCCAAGGGTTTTCTGAGCAAAATGATCAGAGTCAGGAAGGGGGCAGAAACAGACAGCAGAGTCCTGTTTGGGCTCCAGAGCTGAAAGTTAGCAGCATGGAAGCCATAGGGAAGAGAGAGGTAGCAATTAAGATGGAAAATGAACGATAAGTGAAAATACAGCAAGGGAATTGAGACTTTATAAAAAACAAACAAACCACAAACAAATAGAAATGTTGATCATTTAAAACTTCAATCAAAAATAAACAAAACGATACAAAACAAACAAACAAAACCCCAAAGCCATAATGGAAAAACCTAGCAACAGTCTCTACCCAAAAGAAGATTGGAAGGGAGGACAGAGCTGTGGAAACTCTACATTCCAACAGTATAATGAAAAATGTAAATAATTACTAAGGTCAAAATGTGTAAGAACTGTGATATGCAGGATTTTATTTCAGAAGCTGAGCTAAAAAGGAAAGGGATGGATGACAAATTCAATGAAATTACAGCAGTTTCCCCAAGTCAAATAAGCAAGAAAACGCTCACGTATAAGAGGCATTTAGATCCCCAAATAAACATGATCAGATAAGAAGATCTCCATGGTCAATAAAAGCTGTAAAGGAAAGTAGCAATATTTAAAAGTTTAAAGGGTCCATCCCAAGAGATGGCTCTGCAGGTAAAGGTGTTTACTGCACAGGCCTGACAACCTGAGTTTAAGCACTGGATCCCACAACTAAAGAATAGAATCGATTCGCCAGGCGGTGGTGGTGCACGCCTTTAATCTCAGCACTCGGGAGGCAAAGGCAGGCGGATTTCTGAGTTCGAGGCCAGCCTGGTCTACAGAGTGAGTTCCAGGACAGCCAGGGCTACCCAGAGAAACCCTGTCTCGAACCCCCCCTCCCAAATGAATAGAATCGATTCTCAAAGGTGTCTTTTGACTTCATGCTTTCTATCATGTACAGGTATGCATGCACACACACAGACACATAATTAAAATTTAAACATTAAGTTCTAATAGAAATATTCTGATGGACATACAAAGACTGAAACAGGAGACTAACATCAGATTCCAGATCAGCAGCCCTCAAAGCCTGGAAAGCTAGGGATGATATATTTCAAACTGAGAAAGGAAATAACTACCAATCATTTGGTGCATATTCAGCAAAGGTCTGTTTTAAAACTGATGAATGGATAGGTCAAGAAAAATAAGTCAAGCACTAAGTCAAGCAATGACCATTAAGACAGCACTGAAGAAGATACTTAAAAGGGTGCTATACACATAGGAAGAAAGACAGGTCTCACTCATGAGAGCACTGGAAAGAATACATTTTATGAGAACAGTTAAATAGAGAAGAGCTAGCAGGGAATCCGTCATGTCTAACACAGTAGACAAGCAAATCCTTTATATTAATCAAGGGAAAGTAAAAATTAAATAACCCAAACAACCAGGAAAAAAAATGAAACAAGACAAAATTAGCATAACTAGTAACCCCTCTCCGTAATAACCTCAAATGTTAGTGGTCTAAGCTCATCAATAAATAGGTGTAGGCTCAGATTGACAAGATAGAAAACTAGGTTCAACATAGCATTACCTCCAAGAAACACACATTACTGAAAAGGTACCTACAGATTGAAAATCACAAAAGGAAAATATCCATGAAACAGACAGAGACTGAAAACAAGCTGGATTATCTATTCTGGTGTTAAGTCAAAACTAGCTAGAGGAGATAAAGAGGCCACTATATACTCATAAAAGAAACAACTTTTATTGTAAATATATATGCACAAAAATTTGGGACTCTGGGTTTCTTAAAGAAACAGAATGAATATGAAGTTTACACAGATCCTCATACAGTAATTATGGGTGATGTCAGCACAACATTGTCAAGCCTGCATAAGTCACCCTGAATAAAACCAGCAGAGAAACTGTGCTAACTGAGAAGAAACTCAGAGCTAAACTGTACCATAGGTCAAATGAACTTAATAGATATCTGGAGAGTATTCAATCCAAGTGAAACAGAAAATTCTTTGTTGTTAGTAGCACCTGCGACTTTCTGTCAAATAAAGACCCAAGTCTTACTAAATCCCAAAGAATGAAGTAATCTATTATATCCAAATAGAATATAGTGTAATAAAACTAAAATTCAATAGCAAGAAACACTACAGAAGCTAAACAAATACATAGAGACTGACAAATAGAATCTTGAAGAGACAATGGCTCAATGTAAAGCTTCTAGAATCAAATAATGATTAAAGCTTAGCCTACTAGACCATTTGAGAGACTGCTAGGGCAATTCTAAGAGGAACATTTATATATGGATAAACATAGGAACATGGACCCCACCAAATGGGAATAAAGATTGAACCCCAAAGGGCTGCATGCTATGGTATTACAATATTGACAGTTTTCAGGAATGGGCATGTAAATAGTGGACCCAGTTTTAAATAGTAGCTTACATATTATCTCTACATAAAGATACGAGAAAAATTAGTGGATTTGGCCACAAGAACATTTAAAGTACTCTTAGCTGTACTATTAATAACAATCTTAACTGAAAAACAACCAAATGTCTAATCATCAAGAAAAGATTAATGAACAACAAGGGCTAAAAAGAGGAGCATATAAACAGGAAGAGAGCCTGGAAGAATACTTGGAATATGCATAAGAACTATGAAGGGGTAGCCTGGGAGAGATAACATCAAATCAACAATAATATTTTCATTCCTTGAAAAAGAGAAGAATTTGGACATAAATGGATAGCATGTAAATGTTGGTACTTCATTAAAATATTAGAAACATTTTGTACAGTAAGTTTTTTTATCTAAAACTTCCAAATCAACAGATAAATTTGAGATGAGATAAATTTGTATCAAACTCAACTTGAAGACATTATTTTAGTTTCAAAAGGTCCTGGAAACAAAAAGAGGGAACCTATCTTTACTTGAATCAGCACAGGCTGATTTTCTCTTAAAATAAAGAAGCCAGAATGCTTACATGGACCATCATGGAGGTACCCAAGTACATGGCCTTATCCAGTAACTTCAGCAGCTCCTGAAACTGACTGTCATGGTACTCAAACCGTTCCCCAAAGGTGATGGAGCAAATGATATTGGAGACTGCATTGTTGATCTTGAAGTGAGGATCAAAAGGCTGTCCTGGATGTGAATAAAGAAAGAGATGCATCTTTCAAAGATACTGGTTTATTAATTCCATATGACAGAAAAACATCCATAGAGAACCATGTAAGATGGTATGGCCAGAACATACTACATGGGGTCTGACATGCACCAAGGACTCTGCTAATGCCTGGGAAGTTATACTGACAACCAGGCTTTAAGTTCAGCAATTTGTTTAATGACCCATTTATTTATCATGCTTAGATGCAAAACTCCTGGGGAATAGAAATGTCTAGATATTCACTGTTCAATCTTCTGTGCCAAGCACAGTACAGGGCCCATGAGAAGCACTTAGACACTTAGTAGGAATCTGTCCAATGAATGAAAGGGCCACAGCCCCCTGCAGCTGCCCTGTGAAATTCCCACCGTTCTCCTCTCCTATGGCCTCCACAAGGTGGTGGGCCTCCTCCTGTATGCGCTGCTCTAAGCTCTTCTTTCCCAATCCAAAGTTCCTCAGTGTCATCAGGGCAAACCTCCTTTGTTCCTTCCATGTCTGGCCACTGGAGAAGATCAATCCTGGAAAGAAGAGATTCAGCATTATGGCATTGTGATTCTGTTCTAAAATTATCTCATGAACTGTATGGACACATGTGCAATGGAAAGAAGAAGGACCAATAAGAGGCTTGACAGCTGCTTAAAGAGACTATCACAAAGCAAGGAACATAATGGTCAGCATCTTCTGGTGGCTTGCAACATCACACAGTTTAGTAAGTACTTCTAATATATTTAATTTAGCACTTGTAGAAAATTTAAAGGCTTATTACCAAAAAAAAAAAAAAATGCTAGACCCATTCCAATGGATGGAAAAATGAGATACAAGGATATAGTAAAATTTTCATGGTAACACAGTTACTAGGTAGCTATCCATGTACTCAATTTTAAGTCTCCCCAGAACCAACACATTTACATGTTGTCTTTAATGAGTCTACATTTTTGTTTGGTAGATATGTTGTAAGAAGGAACCAAACTGAAGTCATTTTGAATAAAACGTCTATTTCGAATGGGATCAAATAAAGCTTAAGTTTCCAAGTCTTCCCTGGGTAACTCTCTTCTGGTTGGCAAGTTGAGACACAAATGCTAGGCTAGTCTATGCTACAGTTGAATAATCTAAGCAAAGGCAACAGAACAAGTGTACCAGAAAGACGTGCTCCTGAGGAAGTTTTTCATACCTAAATCTTCATTTGTGGGATGATATACCTGTAACTTGTCATAGATGTTTGTGGTTTTTAAGGTTAAAAGCTCAGTAACATTGGGTTGGGAATGAGTGTGGCGGATGCAGTTCATGTCCCGAGTCTACTCTGTGGTCCCAAGTAATCACTGATGGCTTAATTACAATAAATTTTTTGTCATCTGCACTGACCTGGCATATGAGTTGTGTTGGATCTAAGTGGACCCCACAACAATATAAGTCTTGTTATCTATTTTAAGCTGAAAGCCAGGAACCACTCCTGGTACCATAATCTGTATTAGCTGGGGTTCTCTAAAGCAGCGGTCTGCTACCTTCCTAATGTTGTGACTCTTTAATACAGTTCCACATGTTGTGGTGATCCACAACCATAAAATTATTTTCATTGCTACATTATAACTATAATTTTGCTACTTTCATGAATCATAATGCAAATGTTTGATACTTCTGATTGGCTTGGGTGACCCCTGTGAAAAAGTTATTCTACCTCCAAGGAGGTTGTAATGTACAGCTCTAAAGGACTAGAACTGATAAAATGAATCTAGATATATTAAAGGGGGATTTATTAGAGTGCCTTACAGTTGAGTATAGAAATCACTGTCTGCTGATTCAAGGCCACTAATGCTAAGGTTGTTCAGTCTATGATGCTAGATGTCTCAGCTAGACTTCATTATCACTGGGATCCTAAGGAAGTAGGTTCTAATACCAGGGAAGGAATTCCTCAGCAGCAGGATAGCTGAACTTGCCAGTGAGAATGAGAGCAAGCTGGAAAAAGACAAAAGCTTCCTTTTTCCACATTCTTTTATAAGGGCTGCAATCAGGTGTTGCCCAGATTTAAGGTGAATCCTTATGGGTCCAGAATCTCAAATGATTCAGAGTGAGGGTACATCTTTCTATCTCAAATGATTCAATGAAATAAAATTTCTCATTTTTTTTTTTGTGCCCAGCTGCTTGGATTGTAGTTGCTTCCAAATACAGTTAAGTTGAGAATTAAGGTTAGCCACCAATCTCATGGTGGAGTTCTCTTAGCACCCTATTTTCATGGCATGTAGAACATGGCATCATGTTGGCTTTCATCAGCCATGCATAGACCTGTGGCTATATGGCTTCAGTGCTATCACCCAGTCTAATCCACAGTCTGGTTTTGCTACTGGAATGTGTAAGCTTCCTTCCTTCATATCTATAACAATAAGTTTCCTAATATCTTTCCTCCATTCTCGACATGATATCTTAAGATCTCCTCGGTTTAAAAGCATTCAGAAGCTTTCCCAGCTGTTAGAGTGAAAATCCCCCTTTTAGCAAACACTCTGTGCTCTTTCTAGCCATGCCCAGAAGTGTTATGTACATTTAATTATGTCCTTTAAATATCATGCTTGCCTCACTGAATACCTTTCAGGTCCTTAACACCTCTGCCCTTCTTGCCCTTTCAAGGATATTATATCCCCTTGACAAATTATTTCTTCAAGTCATTAAATGAATATCATTTACTCAGTTTTTCCAGAATCCCTGGACATTAGACATCTCTAATATAAGCCTTCTTCTTTGATACTGGTTTACTTATAAAACTATACAATTTTATTAATGCATTTACTTGATTTTCTTTCTCACCCAATACAGATTATATAGAACATTTTAAAATCTATTTTACTCCCTGTTAATCATGTATACTATGCTGCCTTGTTTTATGTCAACTTGACACAAACTGAATTCATTGGAGAGGAGGGAGCCTCAGTTGAGAAAATGCCTCCATAAGAAAGGGGTGTAGGTGAGCCTGTAGGGCATTGTCTTCATTTGTATTTGGTGGAGTAGGGTCTAGGCAATGTGGTCCCAGGTTCTATAGCAAATCAGGCTGAGCAAGTCATGAGGAGCAAGCCAGGAAGCAGTATTTCCCTAAAGCCCCTCTCTGTATTACCTCCTGCCTCCAGGTTCTTTTCCTGTTTGAGTTCCTGTCTTAACTTCCATTGATGTTGAACAATGGTATAGAATTGTAATCCACAAAAGCACTTTTCTCCAAAGTTTTTTGGTCACAGTATTTCATCCTAGCAATAGAAACCTTAAAACATATGTCTAGCACTCTGCTTCTCATAGCAGACAACAGAGTGAATTGATGTAGAATTAATTAATGGATTATTTCAAAGAGTAATTAGCATCTAAAATGCTGTTTGTTAGATTAACAGATTTCAAATTTTGTTTTCAACTTATGACTTAATTGATGATAATATGAAGTATTCATACTAATAAGTTATAACATTGCCTAGGAGCCCAGAAGTCCCCATAATTTTAATAATAAAATATAAGCATCTCTAAGTAAGACGTAGAAGAGGGGGATGCTGACTTAAATCCATTTTCCTTGGGTAGAATGCTGGGGCAGGGAAGTGGGAGGGGTAGCACATTGTGCCTGGTGGTGCCTGGGTGCTATGGTTACTTCAAATCAAAGCATCTAGAGGTAGTTTTGCAAAACAGGTGGTTTTGCACAGTCTCTACTAGGACCCAGTATAAGTCATCTGATGGGTGCTTTCATTTAAGAAATGTGGCATCCAGCTCCCATTAAAGACAGCATTTCATGAAGGGATTGGCTTATGGGCCTGTTGGATAAATAAGGCATATCTGTGTCTTTACATATCCTAAAAATTACAATACATATCTTACAACACACAAAAGACTTACCATTCTCATTAAAGATGTGTCTTTGTAGAGGAAATACAGGGCGATTTATGAAGTTTTCATCCAGGTGAGAAAAGGCTTCTTTGATTAAAGGCAGGCTGCTTATAACCACTGAAGACATGAATCCCATATCAAAACTGATGACATTCCCATACTTCTTCACAAACTGAAAAAAATATCAGTAGTTAGAGGTGAGCAGGCTCATATATCTGTGTCCAGGGAAGGCAGTCATGTGTGTAGCCAATGGGAATCGTATGGATGGTTCTTATTTTCCTGTGAAAGGATTAAACTTGGTTTGTGGAAATGTGTTTGATTTTTTTCTCTCCTACTGTACTTAACTCAAATTCATTTCAGGAATGAAATTTATTTTATATAAATTCACTAGCATGAATCAATAGGACTGGAAGGTATATCTACAGTGTATCCCTTACAGTGTAAAGAAGGCTTTAAGACACAAATTTCAATAAATAAGCAGATTCTCTAACTGAAGCATTCTCCTGTCTAGTGAAGGCAAAGAACACGGCAAACACCACTTGCCAAAGATGAAGGTATTTCTGTAGAGTCTGCTGTAGGAAGCACAGAACAAGAAAAAACCTCTTTTTACCTTTATTTATTTATCTATCAATCAATCTATCATCTATCAATCTACCTATCATCTATCTATCTATCTATCTATCTATCTATCTATCCATCCATCCATCTTTTTTTAGGCATCATACATTTACTATAAAAAGGAGGCATGGAAATTATTTACAGGATGAAATCGTTCAGAACATCAGCAGAATGGGCAGCTTCATGTGACACCATTTCGAGAGTGATTTCAGTCCACATATTTTCCAAGAATGTCACCATCTCTAAATAAGAAATAATCCTTGTTGTCTACAACTACTTTGGTGCCTCCATACTCTGGGACTTTGTCTCCAACTTTCACACTGACAGGCTGAATCTCTCCACTCTTTTCTTTCATGCCTGATCCCACAGCCACGACCATTGCTTGCAATAATTTTCCTTGAGACTTTTCTGGAAGCATAATGTCACCTTTGGTTACAGTTTTGGTGGCACTCTTTTCAACCCATACTCTGAGCAATAGGAATTTTCTAAAAGCTTGTCCTGCCATAACTTGCTCTTCCTGCAGCTCCGGACTCTGCACTGGGGCTGCTGCTATAAGAAGAGACCTGCGGGTTGGCTCAGAACCCTATTGTATGTGAGTGTGTGTGTGTGTGTGGGGGGGGGTTGTTGCATGTGTGGATATAAGAGGACAGTGTTCAGGAGTCTGTTTTCTCCTCTCACCATGTGGGTCAAGGTGAGTGAATTTAGATGACCAAGTTTGGCAGCAGGTGCCCTTACCTGAGCTATCTCTCTGACCTACAAGTATGGAATTCACAGTAAATAAAAGTATTTATTGATGGTTTGTTTGCATAAATAAATATGAAAACAGAAGGAATAGCAAAATAACTGTGGCTATTTAAACATTAGACTGGTTTAGAGGAGGGCTCTGGTAATGGAAGCAACAAAAAGACGGAGGGGCAGATTCCAGAGACAGGGTCGACAAGCTCATTCAGTAGTTAGGTACAAAAATCCTGTCAGATGTGAGAGCATATTATTGTGTTCTCTAGAGTCTGGAGTCTGCTCTGCTATGCTTTTAAAGATGAATAAAAGGGAAATAAAGAGAATGAAATGACCATCAACTCATGAAAGACATCCTGATAGTGACTTGGAATTTATTAAGTAATTTTATACATACAAGGACCCTATAAGGTGTGCTTAGTACCATTGTACATTGGGGTCCCATTGCTATAGCTAGCTAGAACTACATGCTAATATCTAACTTGTGTATTACATGCCTACTTCAGTCTGATACAATTTCTCTTATTTAAACAATGTTTTGCAGTAATTCTGTGAACTACTCTACAGTAACCTAAGAAGCTATGAGCTGGAGGAAGTACAGTTTCCACATGCCCAACAAGGAGTCCAACTTCTTCACTGTCCCCATCCTCTTTTAAATGACATCATTTTAATTGTTTGAAATGGTTTATCCATTTGCTCCAGTAGACAGCTGTTAAACATTCTTTCTAAGTACAGCACAATTGATGCTTAGATCATTCTGTCAAAGCTAGATCCAGAGCTGCCCATTCATCTAGATTGCATATGATAGCAGAATTGATTACCAGAATCTATAGGACTCATTTGACCATAGACTGTCTTGTGTGTTGTGCCTTCAATGCTAAGCGTTTGTTTAATATCTATAGAGTTCTTCTACTTAGAATATAGGTAGACAATAAATGTTGAGTCAATTCATGTAGGGTTCAAACCCTTGTTTTGTCATTATTTCCCTGAACAACCTAGAAAACTCAGTTACTCCTACCCTCAGCAAGTTTACACAGTGGTAAAGGGAAAGCTGGCAGATGATTGCTAACGAGACTCCATGTGTGACTATCATGGAGTCTAAATGAAGGAGATTGCAAACCACAAAGGGAAGGCCATGGATTAGCTTGTGGGATTGTTTCCTAATAGCCAGAACTAAAATGTAATTATACCTAAATTATATCATTTAATTTTATTTGTTTACACTCCGTTATCAATTTGCAAACCCATAGAAAACACAAGCTAAAGGGAGAAAGAAAATGATCAGACCGGGAGGATGTTCCCAGCCTCAGTTTCATTATGATTCCTGTGATACCAGACACTCAACCTCCATGGTCACATATGACTTTATAGTAAGACATAAAAGATCCAACGTTTTAATCCAGAAAAGACATAATAAAAACATGTCATTCTTGCAACTCATGATAGCATTTGCTACAAGCAAAACTCCCATCAGAGGGCTACAATGATGGAGCTCATGAATACCAACTTGTCACTGGCTCTACTTGTGTGTCTCTCCTGGGCTGAGTCTCTGAGTTTATTTGTGACTTCCACTGCCGATTTGTTATGAAGAGGATCTCTCAAGAAGCCTGGGAGAGAATTCTGGTTCCCACCCTTCTTTTGCCAACAGGAAGTGAGATACTAGCAGATTGTCAACCTTGTGTCCACAATCTGGGCAAAGACAGTATGAGCATAGAGGGGAAAGGCATTCTGAGGGAGCAAAGCTAAGAGTTTCCTTCTGCTTCAGCCTCCTCTGAAGGAATGAATAAGCAGTCAGCAAGGATGTAGAAAAAATAAGTCTCAGTAAAAGAGAGCTGACATCTATAGAAAACCCCAGTCAAGAAGAGTAGACCATATGCACATACTTTTTTTTTTCCCTTATTAATCTGGAGAGGCACTCTAACTAACTAAGCTGGGTCATTGGTTTTAGTTTTACGTACACTTTTTAAAGTGGCAGGGCATATCTGACTTTATCATGATTTATTATTATGTCACCCAACAAAGCTTGATTATACAGTGTTTTCTCTGACCACGATGGAAGCACATCATAGAAGAATAAGAAATTTTCCATTTATTTGGAAATTGAACTTATTTCTTTTCCCCTATTAATTTATTTATTCACTTTCAATCCCAATCACTGCCTCCCCCTCCTCCAGGTGCCCCACTTACACAGTTCCTTTCCTATGCCCTTCAACCCATTTCCTCTGAGAGGCTGGAGGCCCCCACTGAGTATCCCAGGATCCTGAGGCATTAAGTCTCTGGAGGGCTAGACTTCTCTCCAGTTGAGGGAGCCACAAGGCAGCCCAGTTAGGGGAAGGGGATCCACAGACAGGCAATAGCCTTAGGGACAGACCCTGCTACAATTGTTGAGGGCCCCACATGAAGACCGAGCTGCACATCTGCTCTGTGTGTGTGTGTGTGTGTGTGTGTGTGTGTGTGTGTGTGTGTGGCTAAGTACAGTCCATGTATGCTTTTTGGTTGGTGGTTTAGTCTCTAAGAGCTCCCAAGGGATCACGTTAGTTGAATTTGTTGGTTTTTCTGTGGAGTTCCAATCTCCTAAGGGGCCCTCAATCCTTCCCTGAGCTCTTCCAAGAGAGTTCGGAGCTCCATCTAATGTTTGGTGTGTGCTTCCGATCTGTTTCAGTCAGCTGCTGGGTGGGGCCTCTCAGAGGACAGTTATGCTAGGCTCCTTTCTGCAAGCATAACAGAGTATCATAGTGTCAGGGATTGGTGCTTGCCCTTGGGGTGGGTCTCATGTTGGGCCAGTTATTGGTTGGCTATTCCCTCAGTCTATTTCTCAAAAGAGAATGTTTAGAAGCTAACTCTTTGGCCTGGGGTTATCGACTGCAAACTTGAGCCATAGAATCCTGCCCACTACCGCCTCTGTTCCTGGAAGTTCCGGCTGGTCAGGATTAGATCCGGGCAATTCCAGGCTCCCTCTCCCCTTCCTACCTGCTGAATCGACAGGTGCGACTGCTTAAAGTCCATCTGAAGCAAGTTGCCCACGAAGGGCAAGCGCGGCGGCCCTGGCGGGTAGTTCTTGGGGCGCCTGCTTTTGAGGTAGTCAGCCAGGAACAGGAAGGTGACAGCAGCCAGGAGCAGAGTCCGGAGATGGAGAGCTGCCCAGAAGGCAGCTGCCAGGGAGCCCGCGGCTGCGAGCATGGCTGGCACTTAGGCACTTGAGCAGACTTTTCAGGGGAATTAGGGTTTGAGCGGAGGCTCAGGGTTCCTATCCTTGCGGGCCTCTCAGCTAAATCCATTCCACTCTACCCCGCCCCCGCTCCTAGCCACGCCCCTCCATTTTCCTCTGAGGCCCTTGGACCGAGAGGCTCAGACACCCCACCCCTCCCTCTCTGAGCAAAGGTTTTAGCCACTCCTTCCTGTTAGCCTAGGACCCAACCCCTAAGATGACAACTCAGTACTCTCTGCCTGGTCCCTTCACACTTTTCCCAATCCCCTCATGCCTGGTTCTGTCAACAGCCCCCCCCCCCCCCCGCCCAGCAACACCCCACCCCACCCCCCACCCCTGCCGCTGTCATTTCCCCCTCCTAGAGAGCTGGCCTACAGAAACTAAGTGGAGGCATTTGCATGATCTCTTCCCTGCTGGTGGACATTGCCTAAAACATAGAATCACCCAGAACACAAATAACCTATAGTTCCTTGAAGTAAGGCCCTGGAACAAAGGCAGGGATGGAAAGACGCCCTGAGATCCTTCAAGAAAGATCAGTGTGCCTGTTGTGGAGAATCAGTCCCAAACAACAAAAGTTCTCAAACCAAAAGTTCGATTCCCTTATAAGACTCACATCCTACCAATGAAGAAGCATCACTCCTGATAAGTACGGATTTGCTCAAGACTCATGCACAATTAATAATGCTGTAGGAGGCATGCTCCCTATTATCCCCAGTTCATGTATTCTGTAATGTCATTTCATGAGACATTATAGTTTTCAGTGTTTGAGTTAAAAGAGCTTTCCTTGTCCGGCATCAATGGAAGGAAAGGTCCTTGGTCCAGTGAAGGTTCGATGCCCCAGAGTAGGGTAATGCCAGGGCGGGGGAGGCAGGAGCGGGTGATTGGTGAGGGAGCACCCCCATAGAATCAGGGAGGGAGGAAGGGCTAGCGGGTTTCTGGAGGGAAAACCAGGAAGGGGGATAACATTTGGAATGTAAATAAATAAAATATCTAATAAAAAATAAAATAAAATGATGCTTTCCTCTGTGTCCAGGTAGACTCAGAGTCACAACCTTTGCTTGGATTTAAATGGCAGGACAGACTAACAACCAAAACCATACTGTCTTAAGGTTAAAGATTTCCCCCATGATCTCTGGAGAGGTGCTAAGTCAAGAGTTAATAGACTTAGATTTCAAAGTGGTTGTGTTGTTTTAATATAATTGTATTTTCCCAGTTACTAGAAACTTTTAGAAGACATTCAGCCAATATATAGCACAGAAAGCACAAATGTGCCAGCAGGTTGGGAAACTCTTGTGAGTTGTCCTTGAACCCAGAGACAGAAGTCTGACTGAGGACAAAACCAAACCAAACCAAAACAAAAATCTCCTGATAATCGCTAGAAGACCTTTGTCTGAGATTCTAACTATTACTCCACCTTCCAGCTCCAATTAACCATGAGAAAAGATTAATTATATACAGGAAAGGAAAATAGAAGACTAATTGAAAGAAATAGAGCATGATGCAATTTTCATGCGGTCAACATCCATGATAAGGATGAGATATCCTGGTGATGCAACTTCTTAGGGCCACTCATAATCCTGTAAGTATCCCTCAACTGTGCTCTCTAAGGAAGCTCAGCAAGCTCATTGGTCTCAACACTTGGACTTTGGTGAAATTGTATTGTGGCCTATTGTTGTTGGCCATCTGGGATGAACAGACTTTTGTTTGTCTCCCCAAGAAAAATGAACCTAATAGGATACTGATTTTAAACTACAAGAAGCAGAAAAGTTTTCCCTAGGCCAACCCTCTATAGTGTATTATTTTACACCAGATGGTAACTCTCTTCAGGATGTTACCAGGCAAACTGAGGTATTACAAACTAGTAAACAAATTAAACCTAAATGATGGTAATCATCTGTAAGGAGAAAGGGTTGCATTTTGGAAGAGCAGAGATTGTCTCCTGTATGCCAGTTCATACCTCTAGTAGTAGGATGGACAATCTGTAGACCTAAAATTGAGAGAAAGATCAAGGAGACAAGATCTCAACCCCTTTAGTTATGTGTATCTTACTTTTGTCCTCTTCACTCTTAATCAAGGAAACTTCTCTTTGCAACAAATATAAACCATTATAGAAAACCATAACCAGTCAAAGTGCAAGGTTGTGGAGCTCAGTTCCAATTGGTTCTTGTACAACACAACTCCTGCACCTAAGGCTCATAGATCATGGCTGAAGAGGGAGCAGAGAGATTGTATGAGACAAAGTCACAGGGAGGCGTCTGTGAGATTGTGTCCCCTTGTAATGTCAGAAGGTATACTCATGGAGTCTCACCAAGGTGGTTGCCTAAAAATGATCTGAACAAGGATGATAGCAATAAACATATGAAAGTGGACAGAGGAACATCACCTCAAGGCCTCAACCCCACATAAAGAAGTACAGGCAAGCAAGGAATGTCAAGAGTGAGAGAAACAGTGTTCTTCAGGGAAGAGCACATCAATTACTTATCCAATACCAAGAAGTCAGACTGAAAGATGTATATACACATAGCATTATATGGACTGAGAAGGCTGCGTTTACATATTTAGGAACATACACAAACACACATACACATGTACACACACCATCATATCATCTGCAAATAGCAATATTTTTTATTGATTATTTGGGAATTTCACATCATGAACCCTGAGCACTGAAATAAAATTTTAATTATTTCTTCATTAGAACCTGTTTTAGAAAAAAAATTCTTGTCAAAATCTATGTGCATAACTTTAAATTTTATAGTTTAATGAAACATTAGTCACACAATTGAATGCTGTTTATACAAACAATTAACATTTCAAGGTTTTATAAAACATTTAATAGACCCCAACATACCATTTTAATAGGTTTTAAGAACTTTAATCTACCCATGTTTATGGGCAGTACACATTTATCAAGTCATTTAATAAATAACCCAAACACATTTATAAGTATGTATTTGTGCATTTTATTTGAATATCTCACCTAATTACATACATATATATATACACATAATATGATTTCAGTACTCAATGAAAATAAATAAAAAGTTGAAGTGGTCATAGGTTCTGTCACTCACTTTTTCTGTGGGAAGAACAAGAACATGGGGAAATAATATCATAGACAGATAAGACATAATTATGTACAATCTAGTTGTGCCCAGTATAATAAACATGTAAAAATCTTAGATATCCTTATCTCCTTATGCTATGAGTAAGGCTGAGCAAAGTCTTCAAAAGGTTGAGTTTATCATGTGGACTTAAGGCAACATCTTTTTCTATTTTTAGTGCTAACTATCTATGAATGAACTGTCATTACAGATAAATCTACCACTCTCAATATTGCTTTAGGTAAGAAACATTTACTATTTCAGTTGTGGTGGAGTGAAACCCCATTTCTCATGCCTACTTTTGTATCTAAATGAAAGAAGGGGAAATAAATAGATACATAAGATCGTGGGCCAGCTAGTAGCTATCTGCCTCATGCCAATCTCACCTCTTTCTTACCCTGGACTACATAATGATGACCTGTCCCATATTTACTTGGCTTTGGTCATCACCGATGCTTATGTAGCCCTGTTTCACTCTTGACATCCCCAGTGTCCCCTAGATCAAAAATTATTATATCCACTATTAATCTTATGCTAAGATCCCAATGCCCATCTAGTATAACACCGAAAGACAGCTGGGGTTTTAGCCTCTTGTGAAATTAAAATGCATTGAGTGTAAATTCACCTATTTTGGCCTTAAAAGTTATAGGGGATAGCTCCTTTCTTACAACATCATGGGTGTGAGATGCTTGTGGAGTTCACCACAATTAGCTTTACATAAAACAGAGAAGACATGAAGGAAAGGAAAGGAAAGGAACAGAATGTCCCCCGAATGAGTTAGGGGAGATATAACTATTCCTAATATGATTTGAATCCAGAATGTGCTGTTTTCTCAAGCAGCTTTCACCGTGTCTCAGGACTCTCTCTTATAGGGTAGAAGTGGTTTAGGATACTTGGGAGAATAACTTTTACAGTGATGTTCCCTAGAAAAGTATTATTTCATCTACTCAGGAATAGGGTTTGGGTGAGTTTAGGGGATTTCTACATTTGGTGCCAGTGGTAGTTTCTATGGGAAACCATAGATGTAAAGTCATGCCAGGAAGTTTGGTAAGGTAGAGCAGGTCAAGACCCAGAGACCAGGTAGACACATACCTGAGGCTTAGGTGACTCCCAGCTCCCTGCCAGACTCCTGACTTGGAATGTGTGTGTGATGATTTGTATATGCTCCACCCAGGGAGTGGCACTGTTAGAAGGTGTGGCCCTTTTGGAGTAGGTGTGTCATTGTGGGTGTGGGCTATAAGATCCTCACCCTAGCTGCCTGAAAGTCAGTCTTCCACTAGCAGCCTTCAGAAAAAGATGTAGAACTCTCTGTTCTGCCTGCACCATGCCTACCTAGATGCTGCCATGTTCCCCCATTGATGATAATGGACTGAACCTCTGAACCTGTAAGGTGGCCCCAAATATATGTTGTCCTTTATAAGATTTACCTTTTCATCAAGATCCACCATGGGGAGCCATGAAGAAAGCCTTAGCCTACAGAGCCACAGCCTAATTTCCTGTAGAAGGCCTCTCTGCACTCCCAGCCACAACTGCCACTAAGCCTGCTTCTGCCTGGCTAAGGACTACTATCCCAGCTGGGACAAGACAGAGCTCCCATCCCCATCCTTGACCCCAGGCTAGATACTGTTCCCAGCCCTCAGGCACCTGGACAACTCAGTTCTCTATTCTTTTGTGATTTCCAGCAGTGCCTGGATGTCCAAGAGTCTGAGAACCCCAGGGCCCCAGTCTTGTCTCAGGCTTGCTCGGGAACCCCTGAACCAGCTCCATCTTTTCCACACATAAGACTGTGCTTTTTCACCCCTCACCCCAGGAGCTGTGCCTCAGCTCTTCCCTACAGCTCAGCACCTGCCCCAGCATGGGATAAGAGCAGTCAAACTCCCTGCATTCTACCTCCCCAAGCAGCCAGCCCTGTGGCAGAGTGGAAGGGCCTACAATTTTTAACACTAAATGGGAACTAAGATAACTGGTGAGCCAGGTTTAGCAAGAGGATAAGCTAAGTAATGATCAGGTAAACTTATCCACAATGCTTCAAGATGAATTCTGGTATGAATACCTAGAAAC
>CM052702.1:89952920-90022993 GCA_028551405.1 Uromys caudimaculatus
TAGAAACAGAGGCAAAACAAAAGTCTTTCATCATTCAGGTGCCTTTAGTCAGGGAGTTCTATTACAAGGGAACGTAACTAATATTGATTCTGGGACTGCCCTTTTAAGAAGGACATATATATATATCTTTTTTGGAGATGTGTGGAAGATATTAAAATTTTAAAACTAAAAAATAACTCATTATTTTACTCTACCAATCAATATGGTTAATCCCATTGGGGGGTTCTGCTATTTGCCCCAATGGTCACGCACACAGCCTTTATATTTTGATATGCCTTAAATAGCTCAATAGCTGGGCCACTGCCTAACCTCTACACAGTTAATCTCAAGTTATTACTTACTAATCCTATGTTTTATCTTGGCTACTCTGGACCCAGAGAGCTCCCCAATTGGGCAGTGCTCTGGAGCATGCTCTGCCGGCTCCTTCACATGGATGCCATGTCTCTCTGTCCTGTACTCTTCTCAGGCATGGTGTCTCTCCTCTCCTCCACACTCTCGCAGCATGAAGCATCTACTTCTTCTTTTCCTCCTCTTAGTCCCAAGCCAGGGAATAGTCAAATCTTGCCTCTGTCTCCCTCACCAGCTAGTGGCTGTTGGCATCTTTATTTACCAATCAGAACAAACTAGGGACAGGTTCTCAGAAACTACAAGCAGATACTGTCATACAAATATTTTGGGGGGGAACATAATTAGCATTTGTAATATCAGAGCTTAACAAGCCACTCTAGTAGGAGCTTAGAAGACAGTAGTACTGAGTATAGTAGACAGTGAGGGTGCAGCTCATGAAGTTTCAAAGGAAAACAAAGAGGTCCATAACTACACCCGGGGTAGAAGCCAATTGTGTGAATTTTTTTTTTTTTTTTTTTTGGCAAAGAATATGGCTTCCATTTTCTCTTGTTATAAGAATTATGTAAAACTAAATTTTAAAGCAATGGTTGCATTACTCTGATGGAAGAGATTTCAAAACTGTATGATATTAAGCCTCTGGCATGATTATTACTGATAACTCTTAGGCAGGTCTACAATGGTGTACTGGCTAGTTTTGTGTGTCAACTTGACACAAGCTGAAGTTATCACAGAGAAAGGAGTTTCAGTTGAGAAAATGCCTCCATGAGACCCAGCTGTAAAGCATTTTCTTGATTAGTGATGGGGGTGGCTTGTGAGTGGTACCATCTGTGGGCTGGTAGTCTTGGGTTCTATAAGAAAGCAGGCTGAGCAAGCCGGGAGAAGCAAGCAAGCCAGTAAACAGCATTCCTCCATGGCCTCTGCATCAGCTCCTGCTTTCTGACCTGCTTGAGTTCCAGTCCTGACTTCCTTTCGTGATGAACAGCAGCATGGAAGTGTAAGCTGAATAAATCCTTTCCTCCCCAACTTGCATCTTGGTCATGATGTTTGTGCAGGAATAGAAACCCTGACTAAGACAAATGGTAAGAAGGAAATAGGTCAGAAATAAGTACAAAATATAGTTTGGAGAGCAAAAGAATATTAAGGGTATTAATGGCAAAGTCAAGGCATGTACTAAAATAGAGGCTGTACTAGTTAAGAAGGTTGGCACGCTTTTTAAAGAGAGGCTGTTGCTCTGCATTGAAGTAATGGGAAGGGTGCACAAGAGCAATATCCCACTAAGTAAGTGGCCAAGCTGTTAAAGGAAAAAGCCTAAGGGGTTTCTTGTACCCTAATGACAATTGCTTCAATATAGGAAGGCTGGTGCTAACATTAAAGAAATAATTCTAGCCACAATAACTTCAGAAACAATCAAACCCGTGCCCAGGAATAACAATGCCGCAAAGCAAAGAAGAAAGAAATTAAAGGAAATACTAAACAGTGGAAAGATTCTTTATGTTCATGAACTAAAGTAATTAGTATTTTCAAAGTACATTACCAAAATCAATCTGTAGAATCTTCCTGAAAATTCCAATGTATGAAAAAAAAAATCATAAAATCCTATGGAAGCACAAAAGGCTTTAAGTCAAGCCAATCCTGAACAAAAGAATACTTGCTGAAGGTATTCCTAGTACAACTGAACTATTAAGCAACAAAATAAGCAGGGTATTGGCACAAAAACATGTAGGGTTGGCCACCACTCCTGGATAAGCCCGTTAAATCAGCCAATTATGGTAAAAAATAGAACCTAGGAGATTTATTTAATGTGGTTCCAATAAGAGGAACAAAGAGATGTAGCTGACTCATCCCCTACAGCTATCATTGAGAACCTGAAATGAAGCAAGTGATTAAATATAAGGCAAAGGATGCAGAAAGATAAGTGTCTAGACGAGACGTGGTTCCACCCGTCGTAATCACAGATCTAGATCTCTGAGGAAGTTCAACTAACAAGCTGTAAATATGACTCCAGGAGACAAGACTTCCCCTCTGGAAGGTAAATTTTTCCACTGGTAAACTCCAGGGCTTCAGAATTATCTTATGTAACAGGAGAATCATAGGGTAATTCTAATGTCCTGGAGTCCATTGTTTCTAGAGTCTGATAGCCAAAGAGAGAGGCACAAGTGTCTCTTTTGAATATATTTATTACTGTCATACATGTTGGTGGCATGGACAACAAAAGAGATAAGTGACTAGTGAAGGGGCAGCCTATTGAATAGGAAAACAATCTTTGTCTGATGTTTGCTTAATAGGTAGTTAATGACCAGACTACATAAAGTACTAACAAATAAACAACCCAATAAGTCAGGCAAAAACTGAACAAATGTGTCTCAAAAGAAAAAAAATTTCAATGCTTAATGAATACATGAAAAAGTGTTCAAGATGTTTAGCCTCAGGAAATACAAATGGCAAATCCTTTGACATGCCAGCTCACCCAAGTCAGAATGTCTATCATCTCTAAAACAAAAAGCAACCTATACTGGTAATTAACTTTTACTGAATATCTTAGCTATGGCAGCCTTAAGAATCGAGACTTTGTCACCTGTCAATTAAACAGACATGTAAAAAGAGAGATTCATTTAATGTGGCCATGCTGGGATGAAGAGTAGAGTTCCAGAGATCATCCAAGTTCATCTGTAGTCCTAACATCAAGTTGAGGTTCAAATGGAAAGCAAGACATGGGCATAACTAAGCAGGCCTGGTCAAGGTTTAATACCCACTATCATTATGTATAACTGTATGGGTTCTAGTCTCTCCTACAAGGTGGTTTGATAAGTTGTCAGAATATAAGTTCTTCTTGTGGCCACACCAGTTCTTCCTCCTCTTTCTCCAAGCATGACTTTCCTGGGGAAATGCCCATCTCTTAAGGATAATTCTTTCAATAGTTTAATAGCCAATCTAATGATGGGTACCCAACTGCTTCTTTTGATGATCTTTATCCTTGTCACCACACTTATAGAACCTTTAAGTATTGTTGGTGATAATGAATGTAAGTAATGAATTCACTCTATATGGGCATAAATATAAAGGGTCCTTTAAAAAATAAAAATAGAACTTCCATATAATCTAGCTGTTTCACCCCTGGACACAGATGCAGAGGAATCAAAGTCAGCATGTAATAAAGCTAACAGCTTCTCCATTTTTAATTGAAGCACCATTTACTAAGATATTACATTAAGGAGTCCTGGGAAGGTGTAGACAAATTCCCATTCACCTCAGACAGAACACTAATGAAAGAACAAAGTACTGCTCTACCAATGCCCAACTTGTCAAATCAGTGTGTTTATTGGGCTTAATTACAGAGCATAGGTAAACCACACCTTATATTGAACTGTCTACAAGGCCGATTATCTGATAAAACTGTCAATGACTATGGAAAGGTTAGAATGTTGCAAGTCCAGAGACCAATTACAATTTATATTACACTTTCCTTAGCTTCATTAATAGCCATTCCTTGTTCATTTGTTCTTCTATAACCAGGACTGGCTTGTCCAGGTGAATCTTAGCACATGCCTTGTCTGCACTAGGAACAGGGGTTGACAAGAGACAGAAATCATTTTTATTGTAAGAGTGTTTGTAGAGAAAGAACACTTGATCTTGAAGGATCACCTTCTGATGATTTTAAATGTTATAGGGTCAAGAGTATGTGGTAGTTGTCACCCATGAGAAAGGAAGAACAAATTGATAGAATTATTTGCTTTTACACATGTCTAACTTAAGATCATCTTTGACAGCTTTTAGCAGAGGACCCACTTTCAAAAGTCTATACCCACAGTCAGCCTATCTGGAGGTAGAGATACACAATCTGAAAACCTTAGTTAGTGAGTGCCTTCTCTGTTAAGAAAGATAATACTATGGTTGATATTTTCCAATAGAAGGCACTGCTTATCTTCCAGTCTGATGTTAGGTTCCAGGGCAGGAAAATAACATGCATTTCTTTCTTAAGGTTTGGGTAAAATTGATGCAGTCTAGGGGCATCTTGTTGCCCCTCTGTGTGAAACATATATTGGACCATCTTCCCTACTTTCTTCTATAATAGACTTGACATAAATGAATTGTGACTCTCATATTATGGAAACAGTGGAGTCCAAAGAAAGGTATATTGCCCCAACAATTTCATGCTGGAGGAAGGAAAAGGCCCTAGCTAGAGGAGAAACTTGTCTCTTAGAAAGATATTTCACACTTTGTCTCCGTATTTGCTCCCGTGAGTATTTTGTTTCCTCTTCTAAGAAGGCCCAAACCACCTACACTTTGATCTTTCTTCTTGAGCTTCATGTGGTCTGTGAGTTGTATCCTGGGTATTCTGAGCTTTTGGGCTAATATCCAATTATCAGTGAGTGTATACTATGTGTGTTCTTTTGTGACTGGTTACCTCACTCAGGATGATATTTTCTAGTTTCATCCATTTGCCTAAGAATTTCATGAAGTCATTGTTTTTAATAGCTGAGTAGTACTCCATTGTGTAAATGTACCACATTTTCTGTATCCATTCCTCTGCTGAAGGACATCTGGGTTGTTTCCAGCTTCTGGCTATTATAAATAAGGCTGCTATGAACATAGTGGAGCATGTGTCCTTGTTATATGTTGGAGCATCTTTTGGGTATATGCCAGGAGTGGTATAGCTGGGTCCTCAGGTAATACTATGTCCAATTTTCTGAGTAGTTTTCAGAGTGGTTGTACCAGCTTGCAATCCCACCAACAGTGGAGGAGTGTTCCTCTTTCTCCACATCCTCGCCAGCATCTGCTGTTACCTGAGTTTTTGATCTTAGCCATTCTGACTGGTGTGAGATGGAATCTCAGGGTTGTTTTGATTTGCATTTCCACTGACTTTAAGATTCTATGACAGATGTAGTAATGTGGATTAGCCAGAGGCCTACTGAGAGTATAGCAGTACAATTAGTGTTATGATCTGAACCTGAAACATCCCTTACAGGCTCATGGTTTTGATGCCTGGTTCCTAGTTGGTGGGACTAATTTGGAGGTTCGGGAAAATTAGGAAGTATGGTCCATTGGAGAGTCCATCACCAGGGGAGGTACTCAAAGTTGTAAAAGGCCCTGGATTTTGCCTTCTGCCTCTTGGTACAGGCTCTACCCCACCCTCTTAACACCAAGAGCTAGGGTGCTCTGAATTCCTTTTCTGAAAGAGACTTCCCCACCTGGGGATCCATCCCATATACAGTGTCTACCAAACCCAGCCACTATTTTGGATGCCAATAAGTGCTTGCTGACAGGAGCATGTTATAGCTGTCCCCTGAGAGGCTCTGCCAGAGCCTGACAAATACAGAAGAGGATGCTTACAGCCAACCATTGGACTGAGCATGGGGTTCCCAATGGAGGAGTTAGGGAAAGGACTGAAAGAGCTGAAGGGGTTTGCAACCCCATAGGAAGAACAACAACATCAACCAACCAGACCCCCCAGAGCTCCCAGGGACTAAACTACCACCTAAGGAGTACACATGGAGAGACCCATGGATCCATCTGCATATGTAGCAGAGGATGGCTTTGATGGGCATCAAAGGGAGAAGAGGCCCTTGGTCCCGTGAAGGCTCAGTGCCCCAGTGTAGGGAAATGGGAGGGCAAGGAGGTGGGAGTGAATGGGTGGGAGGACACCCTAATAGAAGCAGGGGGAGGGGGAGTGGGATACAGAGTTTTGGGAAAGGGATAACATTTGAAATGTAAATAAAGAAAATATCCAAGAAAAAAGAAAAAGATTTCACACAATTTTAACAACGTGTCAATTTGTTTTACTGGATGAGACTAAAGTTTAGACAAGATCGGTCATTGATAGGTGGACCATGTCCTGACTGAGACTGCCTTTACGTGCATATCCTTGGGTTCTCTAGTGAAACTTTAATTTCATTATAGGACCCCAGGAATGACTTAGGATGGTTTCTGGATCTCTTTGTCCTTTTTCCTAATGTGGCCCCATGGAATAAATACCCCTTTTTCTGTTTCCCACATTTAATTTAGCTCTTTTTATTGGCTTATTTAGGAAGAATGTTTAGGCCTGACTTGGAGCACAGGCAGTGACACACAAGTTCAATAACACTTTGTCTTCTACTCCATAGCATCATTTGAAGATTTTCTCTTTCCATTCTCCACCCATGAGCAATGGAAAGGACAAACCTTTTGGACTAATTCCTCTTGTTGACAGGGAACTGAATTGTTCCATATATCTTGCCCTGACGCATTAGTGACAATCACTTTAATAACCTGTAACTTTGATAGACCTTACTGCATTTTGTGTGTTTAATCGTAGCCTGTCTCTGCAGTACCTATCATCTGAAATAACCCTTTAGAGTAAATATTGATTCTCATGTATCTGAGAGGTCAGCCAGCTTCTAATGATTATATGAGGCAGTGAGGATCCTGGCTCTCTTGTTGGTTAAGGCTCACAGAAATATCTTAAATGTCAAGAAAGACTTTTTCATCTCCCAGTTCATGTGTAGAGTAGGGTAGGTGTAGGGTACGGGCATGAATGCTTTCACCAGTTGAAACACTTCCCTGTATTTTGTAGCATCTCTGGAATGCCAAGATCTAGGGGTACATGGAGAATCAAAGCTGAATCTTGGAAGAAATTTGTGAAAGTCTGGGGCTAGTGGCTAAGGTTTTATTTCCAGAAGACACTGCAGTGTTCTTGATTCTGGAACAAACTCATTAGACTCTATGTGCATGCCACTATAAGTTTCCTCATCTTTCTATTTTGGTGCTCAGCTCATAAATTGAACCTTCAGATTTGAATAAACACAAGCAGACAATGACTAGATACCAGAAGAAGGCCTCTGGAGTGTCTTGCCCTTACTAAGGAGCATCTCCTCTTTGGAAGCCATTTTTGTTACATAGTTACCAGGCCATCTTTATCTCCCATCTGTGATATCCTACAAATCTACCTTGTTCAAGTAACCCATCTGTATTGAGCCAGACATATTATCTTCTTAATTCCAAGACTTTAAAGGTCTTGCCTTATTTTAAATGTTCACTGCAGCATAGTTACTCTATGTCTGTTTGTAGGAGAGTGGTAGTAAGAAGATTCACATATTGGGGCATCTTTGTAAAGTAGAGATGAGGCAGAAGAGAAGAGGAGAGAAATACTATAGAGTCCATAATAAGTGAGGAATGGTGGTTATAAATTTCAGTTACAAAATGTTTGTATAATTCTTGAAAGGGAAATAAACTTCTTTATAGCATACCCAATGAGCTTAGAAAGAAGACATTTTATGGGTGGAAATTTCCATTAGGAGTCACAGTGAATTTCTTCCCAAAGTTTCTTGTTCATTCCAGTTACATCCTGAGTCCAAGTACTTTCTGGTGTCAGGACCCAATATTTTCATATTTATTATATTTAGTGTGTTATGATTAGGTCACACCCTGATCTCATAGTCTATACAATGTAAAGAAATGTTGTGTTGTTGTTGTTGTTGTCTAGGAAGACTTCATTTCACAAGCAGTTTTTGACTCTATATTGAAGATGGAGGATGAGTTTGGACTTAGGTGGACACATGAATAGCACCATCTATCTGTCATTATCAAAAACATTTTATCTGTAGAAAGAATATCAGCCTAGAAATTTATTGAGGTGAATTGTTACTGTGGGGGAACATGGACATATTAAAATCATATCATCATATCAAGAATATTAGACCCTAGAACATATTGGACAAATAAGTCCAAGGAAAGGGTATAATTTCATCTCTGGACACCATATAGAGACAGACACCAGCAATGTGATGATGGTAGTCACATTGATCTGTCATTTAACTTCCTAATATGTGCACTGTGAACAAAAACTCCAAAAAGATGCTTTATCTGCAAAGACTGATTGACCAATTAGAAAGTCATTACTTTCAAGAGAGATTGGAATGTTATAGATCCAAGGCTAATTACCTTATCTTGGACCATATTTGTCCTTTGGGTACATCTAGTCATTCTTTGCTTACTTCTTTGTGGGACTTTAAACATCCTTGGATGAATAGATAAAAAGGGTTGGAATCTTTACATTTACCAGACCCACTGGCTTCCACTGCTAAGGTCCAGTCTCAGTGTGAGGAGGATCAGGAGGATCAGAGTGGCACTGACTCAGTAATGGCTCAGAGTCAGTAGTAGATGCAAGCTGTCATTTCAAGTGCTCTGACTTTCTCAGAGGATTCTCAGTATTTTTCTCCTTCTTCTTTCTTCCTTCTCCCCAGTCTTTTTCCTTTTTTCTTCTCATTCTTTTTCCTTCTTCCAACAAGAGAGTCTGAACCCAGGCTTTTATTTACTAAAATTACATCATCCAGGATTTGAACATTGTTAATATTTTTTTTTTTTGGAAATTCTTTTTTTTTTTTTTTTTTTGGTTTTTCGAGACAGGGTTTCTCTGTGTAGCCCTGGCTGTCCTGGAACTCACTCTGTAGACCAGGCTGGCCTCGAACTCAGAAATCCGCCTGTCTCTGCCTCCCAAGTGCTGGGATTAAAGGTGCCACCACTGCCCTGCTGGAAATTCTTAACTTTACATAAATTCTGTAGATCTGAGATCATTGGTCCCAACCCTGCTTTCTTAAAACAGAAACTAAACTCAAAGCAAAGGCTCATTTCCTTATCTGTTTACACAGTGTGTTCTTCATGGGTAGCTGAGCATGTCTTGTGGTTTTCTAGTATAGCAGACAGTCTTTAGTAACTATTTTCATGTAAGAACAGAAAGGTGACAGACTACTAAGATTAAAATAATTTCTTACAAAGTTTTAGTATTTGTATTAAGTCAAGTAGGCATTATTGTCTTCAATCCTTCAAGTAGCTAGGAGAATGAAGTACTAACTTTTTGTATGCTTGTTCATCACATTTTAATTCTCTAATCTTTGTTTCCTAATCCTAGCAATTCCATGGCCTCATATACTCTCTTTCTAATACTATTTGGATCTAGAGCATATACATGCCTTCCTCCTATAAGAGAAACTCATCTATCATTTGCTTGTTTTTTGTTTATAGATCCCTTCTTTTCCTATTCTTGCCTTTTCTTCTTGAGACTATTTTAACTTCCTATCCTTGATGTTTCCAAATTCATCCTGGCTAATTAACACAGCAGTCACTGGACTGAAGGGTACATGTACCTTCTCATAATTCTAAAGTCAAGGCCCAGTCTCACAATGAAAAATTTCCACAAAGGACTTGTCTGCTTTTATGGCCTCTGTGGTTATGTTGTCTAGATCCTTTCCTGTGCCTCTAAATGCCAAGGGGAAGGTCTGCTCCTCATCCTCCACAGCCTCATGACCATCTCTATTCCTCATTCCTGAGAAGGCTTGTTTCATTTATTATGGAGTGATTAGTTCTGAACAGTGGGGGAAGTATATTTCCCAGAAAGAGAGATTGAAAGTAAAACACATAGATGAGACAGCAGATTAGTTCCAGGCCAGCATCAGTCATCAGCACATGTGGGAATCAATGGCCTGACAATGCTCCAGGGACAGGAATTGTGTCACACCATCCCTTACACAGCCATGCTAGACAGAGCATTCCACCAACCCAAAAGCTCAGAATGTGGTCAGAGAGCATCTGAGGTCTAAAGAGAAGCCTCTTCTGATTGGTGTAATGATTTTATGTTCTGTAAATGATTCTTTTTTGTTCTGTAAAGCTATAAGACTTCATGAAACTGCTTTCATGTTGGAACATGCAATTTGTGGTAACTTAAACCTGTGTTCCCGGGCTATGATCACTCAGAATGAATCCAGAATAAGTGGATTCTTACTTCCTTTAAGATGAGAGCCATGGCTTGTATAACCAGATCAACAGCATCAAGGATCAAAGGTAGAGAATTTCCAACAATCCCAAGAGTCTCAGATTGGCTCATGTACCCGAAGACAAAAAAAAAAGTCTTTACCATTTTCTCCCTAAACTTGCTGCTAGTGTTTGCTTATCAGTAGTTATACATTACCCAGCCCTAGATCAGAGATCAAGGTCCAGCTACAGTATATAAATCATAGAAACTGCTTCAGTGCCGCTTGGTTCATCTGCCTGAGACTACCTGACTTCTAGGAGGAGAACTCAGATGTAGAACAAGATAAGGTAGCTACAGACACTTCAAATGGAAGAGTTTTCATATCCTACTTCTGTGGCTGACCACAGAAGCCCAGCTCTAACTCTCATGTTCTCTTTGTACCATTTCCAAATGAACCATTTCAACAGGCCATAAGCAACTGTATGCCTGCAAAAGGAAGACAGATGAAACTTGAAGGCACACCTCTTTTAATGTGACTTATGAGTTAAATAGCATTCTTAATACACCATATCCCTTTACATACACTTTAAAAATGAAAATAATTATTCTTTCAACAATTTTATGAGCTCATAAATGTTGAATTCAGAACCAACTTGGGGGACCAGCAGTCCGGGAATTTGAATTAATTTCCTTAGTCCAACTCCTTCCATCTTTTCTCAGTTACCTTCATCCTGTCCTCCTGTATGGGTAGGCACCA
Source organism: Uromys caudimaculatus (assembly GCA_028551405.1). Classification (NCBI taxonomy): domain Eukaryota; kingdom Metazoa; phylum Chordata; class Mammalia; order Rodentia; family Muridae; genus Uromys; species Uromys caudimaculatus. The sequence continues at coordinate 89,963,750 of CM052702.1, forward strand.
GCAGTTTCAAAGTGCATATCATTCCTTCTTTCCTTTCTCTTTCCTTCTCCAGCATCATTGTCTAGGGACAGCACAGATGCGGTAGCTGACTGGAGAAAGTGTGAGGCCTCTTCTGAGCTTCAGGCTCAGCCTCTCATTGATTGGAGGCTTGAAGGTAAACTTTTGCATAAGAGCAGTGAAGAAAATGAACAGCTCAGACTTGGCCAGTTGTTCTCCAGGGCAAGCTCTCTTTCCTGTCAGACAAAAAACAGAAGATGAGTCACTTTGTCAGCTGACTGTGGTGTGCTTTGGGGTTGGAGTCCCCAACTTCCTACTGCCAACTCTGAACTGGCTCTGGGATTTGTGTCCAGCTGAGTATGTCTAACATCTTCCTGGTTTAGCCATTAGAGTCTCATTCAAGCTGCTATTACCTGACATTTGGCATAACACTGTGTCTCAGTCTTGTGTTTTCAGTTTGCCAGCCTAGAAAATTGTTATTTTCCTCGGTGTCCTCCTTCTTTGTATTGAATAATGATATACATAGAAGGTGAGACCTGGGCAGGAAACATTCTAACAAGTTTGGGAGTCATTGCTCAAGGTCACCTCACACCATATACACATGAGCACTGTGTATTCATCAACGTGTTTATATTAACACATGTATTTGTTTTTCTATCCATTGTTGTACCCTTCTTGTCAGTCTCTCTATTGAATATCTGAATTCACTTGGGTAATCGCTCGTGATCCAGACAGCTCTAGCACTCCACTGTTCCTCAGTGAGCATCGCATTAGCTATTCCAACAGAACTGCAGCACCCCATCCAGCCTCTAACCCTTCTTTAGTCCCATCTTTGTGCAGATGTGTTTGTTTATATGTGAGCTCATCATGTGTATTCACGTCTGTACACATGTGTGGATGCCAGAGGACATAGGTGTTGATCCTTAAGCGCCATACCCACCTACCCCCACCAACTTTTATAGATAGGATCTTAACTCTTCAGAACTTGTGAAGTTAGCCTGGCCACTGAGTCCCAAGAGATTCTCCCTTCATGTTATAGGATTATGAACATATGTCGCCATACTCCATTTTTTATGTGAGTTCTGGAGAACAAATTATGTTCTATGCTTCCAAGGAAAGCAAGCACTTTACCAAATGAGATGTCTACTTTGCCATTAAGTGATTTCTTTCTTCCAGAATCATACATGTTTGATTTAAAAAATCAGGAAAAAGGAATTTATAAAGAGTATAATAAGAATGCTTAAATTAGTACTCAGACAAAACAATTATTAATATTTGGACATATTTTCCATCCTCCTCATGGGGTTTTCAACAAGAACATGGGAGCAGGAATGATAGCATGAATCATTCTCTACAGGCTAATGTATAAGAAGCTTCATTGTTTTTCAATGACATTAAACATTCTAGAACTTTCTGATACATGAATGTTTCCACTTCATTATCTGCTTAATACATAATAATCATAAATGTGATACTATGATGCTGCTAGTATCTTAAGTTATTTCTGTTTTTTGCTATTGTGTTTCATTCATCTCTGTTCTCCTCATGCTTCTCCTGTTACCTGTCATAAATAACATGGCTAGCAACTTAGGAAATTCTTAAGATTCTCCTGTAAGAATCCACATACCATGACATGCAAAGTTAGGACCCAGGGTTGCCCAGTCCAGCACAGCCTTGGTGGGGGTGGAATGACATGGCTCCCACCCCTAGGTCAGGGCCAACAGGGCATGGGCCTCCAAAAGTGTTGATGGTTGCTTTGGGCATAAGGCTTGTTTGTATAATAATGTGTATATTTTTATGATCCTTCTTCAAGGAATGCCTTGCTTGATAATCAGAGATAGCATAAGTCTGGAAGGAAAGGTGTGGTTAATGTCTCAGCAAAATGGTAAATGCTGAGACTTTCATGAAAGCCCATAAGGTCATGCAAAAGAACTCTAAACACACACACACACACACACACACACACACACACACACACACACACAAAATTTTTCAAAATATAAGGATGCAATATAAATTAAATGAGGGGGCTTCACAAATCTAAAGGAACAGAGGCAGCTGTACTATGAGCCAGCTTGTCAGAAAGATTCACAGAGAGGCAGATACAAATGCAGGCAGATTCCTGGGTTCAAGGTCATCCTGAGTCAGAGAGAATTTAGGTCCAGGCCAAGGCTTATTAGAAATGGTAATTTCAGGTCTGGGTCCCACCCAGTTAGCTTATAGTCTGTGCTTAACAGAGGCTGGCAGATCTCTGAATTCTTTTGCAATGTGAAAAAAATATGTATATTTGCTGTCTCCTAAGAAATAAGAGGCTGGGGTCATGAGATGCTGATTCATAGGATCATCAAAAGAAAACCTGGAGTAAATGAATGGACTGATATGTGAAATAAACAACAACAACAACAACAAACAAACAAAACCCAAAACCTGGGCTTATGAGCTGTAAGAGATGAGCTATCCAGACGATTTTTTAGAATAGCAGGAGAGAACTGCTTGGAGGACTGTTTCAAGTAGAAAATTGAGAGAACCGTTTGGAGATCTCCAGAGAAAGCAGAGCATAGAGAGAAGAGTCTGGAAAGTCTTCTTGGGTAGAACATAAGCCACCAGCCTGGACTCAGGATTTGACTTTAAGTCGTTCGTTTTCACTGCTCCCAGACACCCCTTCTCTCAGAACCCATCTCTAAGCCAAGGTGGCCCTTGGCACAGGTTTAATGACATGACCTGTGGGCACCCCCCTCTGCGACTGTGACTAAACCTCTCCTCATCATGAAGCTAGGTCTTCCTCATTTGGCATCGATGTGAAATAGTCTCTTTCTTCCTGAGCATGGCTGGGCAGTTGGGAACTTGGTGTTCAGCCTGAAGCATGTGATTAAAACCTGGGCTGTGTGTGGAGCAATCTTGATTACCATGTGTTTTAGGTAAGAATGGCTCCCATAGCCTGGGCTGTGTGTCGAGCAATCTTGATTACCATGTGTTTTAGGTAAGAATAGCTCCCAGAGGCTCATATATTTGAATACTTAGTCACCAGAGAGTGATGTCTAAAAACCTGGGGTCTGTCTCGGAGGTAATTTCAGAGATGACTGGCATGTGGGTCATAGAAGTGAGAAGAAAATTCTGTCCTGAGCATGGAGGGTAGCATCCAGTTTGTTGGCACTTGCCATGTGGCAAGGCTGCCTCTTCCTGAGCCCACATGACTGTGTTGCTGTGTCTGCTCATGATCATCACACTCCAGCTTCTTCAGCCTATGAACTTGGGCTCTCTCCAGCTCTGCAGAGGACATTCGGGCTTTTGGGGACAAACTGCATCATAGGTGCCTCTTTTCTTAAAGTTCTCAGGGTTTTTGGACTGGGCAGCATAGTTACCAACTTCTCTTACTCTCTAAATTACTGAAGGCCATTTTGTCATTTTGTGTGACTGTGTAAACAAGACTAGTAATATTAACACATAAAGCTGTTGGTAGAGTTTGTCCCTAGACCATCCTGATCAATGTTGGTGTCAGTTCTTTCTGTTTTTCCTTTTTCCTTATTGTTTTTCTCTACTAAAGGCTCAGTGCATTGTGTAAAGTGCCATCCTTGAGCATATGATCCTCAGTGTTATAAAAGAGTAGGCTGAGTGGGCTTAGGGATGAGCCAGAATGCCTAGTGCCTCCATGGCCCAGGCTTCAGTTTCTGTCTCCAGGTGCCTGCTTTGAGTTCCTACCTTGGTTTCCTTCAGTGATGGACTATGATCAGGAATTACAAGATAAGCCCTTTCCTCCTCAAGTTACTTTTTGGTCAAAATTTTTATCACCGAAATAGAAAGTAACTAACATGAGATTTCAGTCACCAAGGAAGACCAGAATTCTGGAATAACTGGTAAGGTAACACCTATACTTTAACAGACCCCACCCCTACCCTGGGAAGAGCACAATCTGGAGTCTTCACTAATGTCGCTCATAGGATCAGTGAAACATACATCTCTTCAAGGCTTATATCTGGTCTTTCTCTGTAGAATTCAGTCACTCAACTAGGAAACTTGAATGATATCACAGTGTTCACCTAGTCCACATAACCTGAATGTGTGCAGTTTAGTTTTTGATCATTTGTTGGCAACGACTTCCATTTACAGGCTTGGTTGCCAATTGTGACACCATTAAGTGGTGGAAAGTTAAGTAGGTATGTGCCTAAGGGTAGGTCATTTGAGCCATGTCCCTAATGGAATAGCCACAGTCTGGTAGCATCTGTTCCTTCCTTTCTGGCAACCATGAGGTGGCCTTGTCCTACAGCCATACACATCTAACTAATGCTTGGTATCACTGCAGGCACAGGCCACATGTCCTATTGACCACAGACTGAGGCCACTGAAACAATGAGCCAAACAAAATTTCCTAAGAGGTTGTTCATCTCAGATATAAAGGAGGGTAAACTGACAAACACAGCCTGGGATAAAGGCTCTTTCCCTTTCCCCCCTAAACTAGAAAAATGACCCATTGACTGAATTTAGAGGGTTAACCTAGGCTATCACCAATGGTCTTCATGAACCCTGCCCAGATGTTCTATGACACAACTTATAAATTTTAAAAAAACCCTCTTATTTCATATTATATAATAGTACTTATACTATTATAATTGTATTAATTAATATTAATTATGTTAATATATATGAAGGTATCTACTAATTGCTGACTCCTAATACAGGAGGGCATACATCAGGAAAACATGTAAATGTATGATTTAGTTTTCTATCTTCTGTGAAAACATATAAATAATAATAGTATAACTGGTTATGTTTTCCAGGAGAAGAGAAGCTGCCTAACATAACAGCTCTAGGGATGCTGGCTTTGGAATGTCCTAGAAATGGTAAAGGAAGGCAGCTGCACACCAAGATAGGGCTGTAGTAGAAGATCCAGACTGCTGCTTTGTCAATCCAGAGGGTTTTTCAGGTTTGCCCCTTCTGGTTCCCATTGAGCATTGAGCATGTAATTGAATTTTATTCACCTCTATCAGAAAGAAATGTTGAAAGCAAAACATCAGACTGCCCTCTTACCTTGATGCTTTGGTATTTGCACTGGGTCGTTCACAGATTTCCCAAAGACTGTAGGACTTACTCTCTTCCAGATCTGGGGTAGGTCTTGTTTGTATAGGTTACCGGAAGTCATGGGGTGATAGCTCCAAGCATAGATCTTAGCAGGCCTCTGTGCTTCAACTCTGTCTCTAGGGATCTTTAGCAACGCCATTTTGAATGGCCAGTATAACATGCATATCAGAATAACCAAGATTAGCTAAGCCACTGATTGGCCTGAAAACCACTGTAGATAATGTTCTTTTTATAAATAATATAGTTTTGAATGCTTGTTTGCGGCAAAATTCTAACGAATACATAGGACATTAACACATGGAATTGTGAGGTGGAAAGGCCTCTAACTGGTCAGCTACCATGTATATCTATAAAGAAAGAATGAAAATAGGAGTGAAAACCCAATCCTGACCAGTTTTCTCAATTGTTTGGGCACATGGTCTTGAGTAAGAAAAAGCTCTTCTGTAGGCTGGAGTTTGTTTATAAGATTAAATAGATACTAATCCTCCTTTTCTATTGGATTACTAACAACTACATTACCTTGGTAATTGTCCAACATAATGTTTGCTAATGGACCCTCTAATTAAGAGGGAGCAATACAATTGTCAGTGGCAAAGTGCCAGTGAGTCTCTCTGCACTGCTGTTTTTATTTTACAGCTGGAGTAGATGGGAGAACATTTGAAACAAGATGAGATATGAATACTCTACAGAAAAAAAGATTTCTGTAATATGAAGAAATTGCATGCATGCAGGCTTCTCTTGGCCTAGAGGATCAACTTTCTGTGAAGGCCATGGGGATATACTAACTTTCCTTTCACTGCAGTTCTAGGAAACAACACATAGATCACTTAGGTGTAATGTAAAAAGAGACACATTCCAGACTTTCAGGATGTGACTCAAAAACTGTGCGTAATTAGAATAAATGAAATATATAGCTGAGATCTTGAATGGTAATTCAAATCTTTTAAATTATTTTGTGAACAGGAAGACTGGACAGATGACCTATATTTTGCCAGCTTTCCTATTAATGTGAATTGTGAAACATCAACAAAGATGCCTCAGAAGGACAGGAAAAGGCAAAGAGAGCAGAAGCAGTACCAGGCAGGCACTCCCAGGGCAGCCAGAGTTCGCCAGTGGGGCTTCTGTGCAGCATCCAGTCACCTTCTGGAAGCAGTGTTAGGAAATACAAGCTTCAGTGTGAGAAAATCTGATGGATACTGAGCTCCAGATCAGTACATTTGGTTAGGTCTTTGTCTTTATTTCAGAGGTGCTCACTGATTCCAACTTGACAGGCTTCAGTGGGACACATGCTCCAATAGGGAGCTCTGCCTCATCACCTATCCCACTATATTATCCTCACATAGTGTGTTTTACATGTAATGTCTGCTCAGTACTTATTTATGTAACTAAGGAACTGTAAAACTATTTGAAAAAGATGTGCAATATATAGAGGCCAATAACTGTAAAACACTAGGATGTTTGATACAAGCTCAACAATTGTAAGACTATAAGTATTTGTTGGTAATTGGCTGGAGAAAACACACAAGAGTGAGGTCAATACTACATTCCCTGATTATGAATATCAAGTTGCAGAAGACAATATGTCTAATTAGATTTTTAAAGGCATGATTAAAATCATAAAAGACAGATGCCTTACTTGTTCAAGGAATTATTGTATAGGACAGAACCCAATTTGGTTGTGCAAATGACAATTAACAACTATTGTTTGATATTTCCATCATAGTGAGTTGGTAGCCACTTTCACGTGCAGCAGCCCTGCTCCTCCCCATAAAATCTAAGATATTTACCTTTCGCAAATCATGTAAAATTAATTTGGGTGTTTAAAGAACTTGAAAAGAAGGCATGTATTCAGACTTTATTATGGTAAGGATGCAGAGAGTTTGGTCTCTCTGTCTAGTGTTGTGGAAAACAAGTGAAGCCAAAATTTCCACCAGAGGCAAAGAAGAGCAGGAGAGAGAGAGGAGGATGAAGCAGTGCTAGGTTCAGAGAACACTGGGACAACACCTTGGAGCTGCACAAGATGGGGCCATTAGGAGATGCTTGAATTAGAGCAGAGGTCTCTAGGTATGAGAGAAGGGATGGGGTAGGATTCTCACCTGTTTCCTTCTCAATACTACTCACCCATTGAGAATGGCAGAAAGGATTCTCTCTTCTTAAACTGTCCATTCTCCAAAAAGTGCTCTGGATTGAAGGTGTCTGGAGTGGCCCACTCTTTGGGGTCCCTGTGAAGGGCAGTCAAATTGGTCAGAACCATGGTGCCCTAAAGGAGAAAGCAAAGAGACAAGGCTTGAATTGTGGAACACATGAAGGCAAAAGATAGGAGTTCCCAACATCTCATTTCTGTTCACACTATAAGCTCTCCACTAAGCTGTCCTTAGTTCAGAACAGTGATGGACTGTGTCCTTAGGATATTCCAGGGACATCAGATTTTCTTTATTACAAAATGCTGGTCTGTGGGAATAGGTCAGCATATACTTAGGGAAAAGTCATGTGATCATTCATGGGAAGATAACGGGAAACATGGTAGCCATCAACCCAGCCATTTCCTACAGTGAGGACTATGGAAGGTCTACAAAAGAAAATGGTGTGTCTTTCACCTCTGCTTCTCTACTTTTAGGCCTCAGTACGGACTCCTGATCCCGTTCCATCTGCAGGTTTAGAGATACATCAACATGCAGAGTAAGCTAGCCCAGCCCACCAGGCTTCCTAGCATGGTGCCTGGACTCCCCAGAGTGTGCCTTTACATCATGCTGACTTATCCACCCCATTCTATTCCTGAACCATTCTCTCAATTCTCTTGATTCTGTCATGTCAAATACTGATTCTCACTGCCACCGTGCTGCAGGCTGTTCCCATGCTGTGTGACACACATCTGCAGCACAGCTGACAGTGCTGTTCCCATGCTGTGTGACATACACCTGCAGCACAGCTGACAATGCTGTTCCCATGCTGTGTGACACACACCTGCAGCACAGCCGACAGTGCTGTTCCCATGCTGTGTGACACACACCTGCAGCACAGCCGACAATGTTGTTCCCATGCTGTGTGACACACAGCTGCAGCACAGCCGACAATGCTGTTCCCATGCTGTGTGACACACACCTGCAGCACAGCTGACAATGCTGTTCCCATGCTGTCTGACACACACCTGCAGCACAGCTGACAATGAATATGCTGTAAATACAACTTGACCACGCCACACTCCCACCTCCCATCGTTTCTATGATCCATTGTGTAGAATGTTTCCATCAGTCTTAGTATGAGGGGGCACTATCTGATACTCCAGGATCAGTTTCCCCCACTGCCTAAGATGCCACAGACATTTATTTTATCAAATAACCCAGTTTTTCGATCATTCTAATCCCCTTTAAACATTGTCTCCTTGTCACGAACACTTCCTCCCCCACACTGACTAAAATCTAATACTCCTTCTATTCTCAGAACTGGTATCTTTTCCTTTAAAACCTCTCTTGTTCCTTCATAGGCTCTACTCCTCACTCCAGCTTATCTACATCTAGACAGAACCAGGGTGCTTTCCTCTGGACATTCTCATGATGTGTAACCCTTCACTTACATGGGCACTTTGTTCAGGATGTTTTACAGACAGAAAATCCTAAGGTGTGTGAACAATAAAAAGGTATAACTGCTATATAGAGTGGGAAGCTATGCATTTATCTCTCTCCTTCCTGTGAGGGCTACACATTATTCTGTGTCTTAGGCTGTACTGCATTGTAGAGATGTAGGAATCAATGCTGTGAAAGATTAACAATTTTCTCAGAGTCACACAGTGGGCAGAGGTGCATCTACTTCTGCAACAAGCTGCAAGTAAGGTAAAAACAAAACAAAACAAAACAAAACAACAACAACAACAACAAAAAATCCATGGCTCTTTGTTTCACTTGTATATTATCTATTTAGATTTTCAGAGTTTAGAGCTGATGTTGAAATTGACAATCCATGGCAAAAGATATAAGTTTAGACTGTCTGTTTCTCTGTGGATGACGGCATGGTTGTATCTGCTTCCAGAGCAGACTCTTCTCATCTCAACTCTGAAGACTTTCCTGAGAACAACAAATTTGGAGTAATGGAGAATTGTCTAGGAGATTACAACAGAACACCAGTGAGAGTAGCTCTGAGGCCGTTCCCAGAGATTATCATGTAATGGCAGTAGAGTTTCCTGCCATGTGGAACCATCCTCCACACTGAAGAACGGGGTGGAATAAATGGGGTGGGGAGATACCCTCCTGCAGGCTTTCCTTCTGCTTCCCGGCCACCATCATGAAGACTGCTCTGCTGTGCCTCACCCCTGCTGCCATGCTAAGCTGAAACCTCAGGCATTTATTTTGTCACTACTAAGAAATGTCTGATTTTAAAGAATGGAAAGAATAATTGTGCCTTGAATGGAAAGGGCATGGTGCTGTCAGGAGAACTCTTTGCAGAAATCCCGAGTAGATCCCAAGCTCGGGTCTGGGAGCAAAGGGATACAGGAAGGAGCCATGGAGAAAAGTATAAGGGGGATCTTTCAATTTTAATGTAATAAGTTCAGTGGAGTAATCAAAATCAAAACAGCTTTAGATCCGGACACCAAATCTTATGACATTTTATATTAGAGAGACCTTATATAAACTTTCACCAGTTGTAATAACGTTTAAATGTATACACTGGGATCAATACTTATGAAAAGTGGATGGAGACATTTTGAAATAAAAAGCATCCTCAGAACATATTTGTTGGAAACTATCTGCTTTTCTCTCTCCCTTTCTTACAATTAGTGTTTCACGTTGGACTGGTTTTCTTTGTGAGATAGAAAGTTCTCAACTATGGGAAAGTAAGTAAAAGCTGGAAACCAACTTTGAGGATGGATATGTCAAAGACATACTGACTCCTGTGAGCCCACATCAGTACAAGGAGAGACTAGGATTTTCTTTAGCAAATAAAGGTCAACTTTGAACAAATCTGACCAGTGAACGTTCCTTTCTGTACTCCCCATGACACACATAATTATCACTTAGATACATTGGAAGAGTGCTCACATTCTGTTATGAATAATATCTCTCTTCCATTTCAGATGATTTCTTGGGGACAGAACTACAAGTTTGTGTTCCTCACATAGTACCAAGGACAGACTGGAGATAGGAAGCTGAGAGTGGAGGGTTACCTTGGGCAGGTGGAACCCAGCCAAAGTGCTATCAGCTGTTATTTCCCTGGGAACATTCAAGGGGATGATGTTACCCATCCTCAGTGCCTCGTGGACGACAGCATTGGTGTAGGGCATGGAGTCTCGGTCATCTGTGCTTGGGTGTCTCCCATGGCCAATCACTCGGTTTATCTCAGAGTGTACTTTTTCTGCAAGACAACAGGAAGCTCTGTTAGCTTTAAAGTTTAGTGGTTTCTTCTGAAGACTGAGAAATTGTCTCCAAGATGTTATTTTCTTACATTTCACCCAGTGTTCTGTTTACAAACACCATGTTTCTTACCTTCTCAAAGAACTGTTTTTAAAAACTGTTAGTTCTAATTCTCTTTGTGCTTACAACATAGCCACAGCTTTCAACCTACTGAGAACTGAATAGCTGTGATCAGCATGGCTAAGTTCATAGCAGTAACCAATTAGGCTTTTGCAAATAAGTTTACTTCACCTACTTGTTTATAAAAAAAAAAATAAAAGCTAAGTTTTCAGAATTTGGTATTCTCAGATATTTACAATCAAGGCATCAAGGAGTATTTTTTTATGTGATATTAATTAATCTTTTTTATCTAGATGACAAAGTTTTGCAATGTCCTAGTGTCTGGAGGAGAAGGAAATCACTTTGGTTTCTGTTATTTTTAAAACTATATTTTAAAATATTCTATTTTTCTATTTGTGTGCACTTGCACATGTGCCAAATTGAAAAAGTGAAGTTCAGAGGACAATTTGCAGGAGTCAGTTCTCTTCTTGTACTATCTGGGTTCTGGGGATTGAACTCAGGATAGCAGGCTTACAGCTAAGTACCTTTATGAGATGAACCATCTCATTGCCCTCTCTGATATTTCTTTAAAAGTCGCTAAGCAGTTCACAAGGCTTATCACTTCCTCACACCACTCCATTGCTAATTGGACTTTACAAATTTATTTCAATTACTGAGTAACTATAGACTGTGATTTCCTAAGATCAGAGTAGAAAGTACATTACAAACTCCTAGTGAACATAGTTGCTGCTGAAGCTACTTATATACCTCCAGGGTAAATTTCCTTATCTGACTTCTAAGAATAAATAGGACTAATTTAAGAATGTTTTGATAATTACGTGAACTAATATATGCATAACCAGGAGTTGAAACTGTTAGACTTCTCCTTTACAGTTTCACTACTTTCTATCTTAATAGAGATTCTACTGTTGTTCAGCTAAAAAATTTCATTTCTAAATTTCTTTTGGCGTCAATGTGAGCATGTGACTAAATTCTTCCCAGTAATAGAAATAGACATTATGTTTTATTTTGTGCCAAGTTCTGAAAAGATGGCTCCCTGCTTCCTTCCTCTACTCCTTGCTGGTTGATACAAAGGCAGTACTCATGGGATCCACTTTAAAAAGTTTTGGAGTTCACTTTATGTTTAATTCAGCAACAAGTTGAAAGAAATTTGGAACAATAAGCTCTTTACAGGATATAGTTTAGAGTTTTCTTCTGTGAAAGAAATAAACATCTATCAGTGCACTACAGTTCATAAATACTTAATTGGGGATAAGCATATGACAAAATATTACCATAACAGCCATGGTTTTTTTTTGAGGAAGAGTCTTCCTTTGTAGTCAAATGATCCCAAACTTGTACAACTCCTGCCTTAGTCTCTCAAGTATTATAAATAAATTTCACCAACCACAGATCACCATAACAATTTTAAGGCTACAAATCAATAATTATTAAGTATACTCATCTTGCTATGTATGTAAATGCTAAGGAATTGTTATTTGGAACTGAAATTTAATGTCCATTAAATATGTTCAGTATTCCTCTACCCTCATTCTACATTTTGTCTCTAGGAAGTTAACTATTTTAAATAACTCTTTTGAGTGGTTTAGGACAGTTTGTACAATTTTTCAGTTGGTTATTTAACTTAGCACTGTCTATGCTAGAGTACTTATCAAAACTTCTTTTCGTCATGACTGAATTGTATTTCTAGGTCATGAATGTCATTCTTTATCCATTCACAATCCACCAATGCTCTGGTTGGTCCTATTTCTTAATTATGGTGTATGTTGCAAAATAAACATGGGTGGAATAAATGTCATGTAAATCTATTGATATTCTGGAGCCTTTGCTATAGAAATCAAATCTGATCCACAATAGCTTTCATGGTTTGTAAAATGTAAATATTCAATCAGACATGCATTTTAAATTATAACCCAAGAGGCATATTGTAGAAGTTTGAATAAAAATGTTTCTCATAGGCTCGGGTATTTGAACACTTTCTTCCAGTTCTTGGCATTGCTTGTAGAGGTTATAGAACCTTTAGCAAATGTAGTTTTGCTGGAAGAATTTTGTGACTTTTTGGGCCCCAATTTGGCTCTGGTTGGAGCCTTGAGGACAAACCTGAGCCTAGCTTGTGTTTGTGAGGCCTTGTGGGAGAGCCTAAGCCTGGCTTGAGTTTTGAGATCTGTTTCAGTCACTTCTGTATCAGGGTGATTCAGCAAGACCTGTTTGGCCCTGCCTCTGCCCCACTGTTTCTGATGTAAAGCTTTGTCATTGGCCCTGTCAGTTACCCCTTACCCTCTATCACCCTTACCTGCCTCATACGTCATCTTTTCCCATACCTAAGTGCTCACCTCCTTACCTTCTCTATATAAGCAAGTGCCTAGTTTAATAAAGTGATTTCCTGCTTCGACAAGACTCCTGGCCTGGCGTGTTTCTTTTGAGCCATCGACACTCGCCATCCCACTCAGCCCCGAACACACCCAGCTGGATTGGGTTCTCTCCTCTCGCCAGGACCTGCCGGCAAGAAGCTGACAGTGACTAGTGTCAGTTTTGAATAGCTTTCTGTTTCCTGTGTGTAGTTGAGTTGTTATTTTTAGTTTCTTGCTCTGGATATCAGCTGCCAGTCTTCCCCACCTTTATGGAGTCTCTTCTTGGAACTATAAACCAAAAGAATCTTTTCCTTCTGTTAACTGCTTTTGGTCATGGAGTTTGATCCAGTCATAGAAGAGTGATTAATACAGAAAATGATACAAAGAAATGGGGTTGCTGCTGTGGGAAATATGAGCATGTTAGGCTTTATTTTATTTATTTTTGAGAAATGTGAAGGACTTTGCAACATTACTTTAGAAAAGTGGCTCAAAGTTGTAAGTAGAGCTTAATGGCCCATTCTAGTAGAAGCATAAAATACAGTAGTATAGTCCTAGATCATGATGCTTCACAGGGCAGGGAAGGCTTGAGTAGCAACTGAGCTGTAAGTCCATTCAACTTATACTTTGAATAAGAATCCACTGGCGTTGTGCCCTTTCTTTAAGAGCTTGCCAGATGCTAATTTTAAAAGTAATGGCCTAATTTTTCTGTCAAAGAAAATTTCAAGAAAGTATAACATTGAGTCTCTGGAACGGTTATTACTGGTTATTCTTAGCTCTACAATTGAAAAGAGCAAGGAAGCAGAATGAAGTAAAAACTATATAGCTTTGAGGGGACAAAAGCACTAAAAAGCTTAGTGATGTCCCCAAAGCCTATGCTGAATAGAAGGCTGTATGTAATTTTTAAAGAGATCACATCAATTAAGGAGATTCCTACTGTTCTTCACTGAACCATGAGAAGGGTTCACGGAGGGTAAGACACCACTCAGCTAAGCTTCCAGCTTGTCAAAGAAGCTACAAGGAGGGAAGCCTCCTTCTGGAAAACAAAAGGTGCTGCAAATGTGATGCAAAGGGCAAGGGGCTATAACAGTGTGGCAGCTGAACATGTCAGTGCCATTATCATGCTTTAGAGATCTGGGAGATGCAGGAGTGACAGGCTTGATGATTCTTCCTTTGGATGTTCAGATAGCTACTGAGGAAAGATGAACATCTAACAGTGGAGCCCCCATTTAAAGACTATCAAAGGCCATTGCATGGAGTTCTGAAAGTGAAGCCCAAGTTGGGTAGACTCCCCAAGATATTGGAGATGTGACACCCATAAGACCTTACAAAGAAAACTGCAAATAGGGAGTGTAACTAGCCCTAGAGAGAGTTTATGTTGCAGGCAGCAAAAGCACATGGATGAAGACATCTTAGTCCCATGAAACTAAACTCCATGTATTTGGTATTTGACCTCTTGAATTTCATTTTTCTTTCTTTAAGCATTTCCTCTCTATACCTCCATTCTTTCATTCTGGAATGAGAATATATATTCCCTGTCAGTGTATGCTGGGAGTCTATAAATCTCCATTTGGGTTTTACATTGGGTCACAGTTAAGAGATTGTTTACAGTGTCTGAAAAGACTTTGGACTTTTGAACAGTATAGAGATAGTTAAAGACTACAGAGACTTTTAAGTTAGACTAAATGCATTTTATATCATGGCATAACGTGAGGCTATAGACAACAATAGCCCAAATGAAGAGGATTAATTGAGAAATGGAAGGTATAGGCTCTAGTGTTTAAACACTTAGTCCTAGGAGGTGGATTGGGAATCCATGGATACTTTAGGTAGTAGAGCCTTGATGGAGGAAGTCTGCCACTGGGGATGGCTTTGAGGGTTCTATCCATGCCCTATTTCCAGTTCTTTCTTTATTTTACATTTGCAATTGAGATGTGATATCTCAGCTTCTTGGTCATGTCACTCACTGACATACATCCTGCATAATAATAGAACCTGTCACTTAAAATAAACTCTCTAGTATATACAATGGTTTTGATTGCATTATTATATCATAGCAACAGAATTGTAGGTAACAAACACATAAAAATATGTAGATGTAATAATATATACATTTTGTATCAATAAAGAAAAAAAGGCTGGGCATGAAAGAATGGTCAGTAAATAAAGTGATAGCTATGCAAACATGAGGATCTTAGTTTGCTCTCTAGAATCCATTTTTAAGAAATCCAGGTATGGTGGCATCTACTTCTAATCCCAGTGTACTGGGGAAAGACAGAGACAGGCAGATTTCCATGGCTCACTGGCAAGAGAGTCTTGTCTACTTGGTGAGTTTGAGACAGTGAAAGACTCTGTCTCAAAAAGTGGTTGGAGCTGAAGAAATGACCATCCGATCTTCACTACATGGGAGACATTGTGATCACTATTCTTATTTTCATCTTAGGGCAAAATATTTGGCTTGAATATACCATAGCATATTTATCCTTCACTCATAAACTATTAACAAAATTAAAAGAAAATGTTTCATGACATGAAAATATTCTTATCTCCCATGTGAAAAATGTTTCTATAATGCAGAGGGATAAAAATGATGGGATGGACCCATTATGAAGGACTGACAATTCCCATGGAGACATAAACAATGTACTAAGCCCAAAATGAGACACATTGTGCAATCTCTCAAGGGAGAACATGGAAGCAATTAACTAGGCAGTAAATACTTAGCAGATTTTAAAACCTTTTATGGGGTAGTATCTGAGAAAATTCTTCTGAAAGCTCAAGAATTTGGAATAGTACATTTTTGGTAGATGGAAAGCCCGATATTGTACACAGAAGCATGATTAGGACAATGCCAATGGGGAAAATGTAATGTAGAGAGGCACCATGCAGAATGTGTGTGGCTGAGTCTGGACAGCAGAGGTAACAGCAGAGGACGCTAGGTATCAGACTGAAGCATCTTGGTGATAGCCATGACAAAATGAGAAGGCACTGCTGGAAAGGAATGGCTTAGTGGATTTTTCATTGCACACTGTCACTCTTTGATGGAAACTATCACAAGGACAGCTGACTTCCTATTTGAACCTAAAACTGAAGATCCTTTAAAGCATAGAGTATAAAGTCTGCACCCATAACTCATCACAATCCTGACAGGACATGTGAAGGCCATGCCTGTTCTCCAAAACAGTTGTCTCCCAGCTGTTCCATTTCTCTCCACTCCACTATTCCACCTTCTGGCCCCATCTAAACAACAACTTTCAGAAGCACCATTCTCCCTGGTCTAGGAGCATCCAGCACATGCTCACCTTGCACTTCTGGGTTTGTAGTTATGTAGAGCAGAGCCCAGTGCAGTGTGGTAGATGTTGTCTCTGATCCAGCAAAGAAGAGGTCCAGCGTGCTGTAGATGAGGTTTTCTTCATTGAAACTTGTAGTAGTCTTGTCTCGGTACTAGAGAAGACAGTTTTTTTTATTATTAGAAGATTTGTGATTATCTCATTAACAGAATTAAAAACTGGAAAACAAATTTAGAAGGAATCTTTCTAGATGATACTCCCTTTCCTCTCATTAGAGAGTGGTGTTCTCATTCAAGCGAGAGCTTGATCAAAAGCACTTGACTGGTTAAAAATCAAAACAATTGTTTTCTTATGATTATAGTTTTGTAAAAGCTTTTAGTAAAAATGAGAATTATTGGATACAAAAGAGCATTTTCTTGCATGTATCAGTTATATCACTAAGTCACAGCATGGTCTAGAGTGCTCAATTTTCTTTTCTCTGTTTTAGTTCTTTTAAAACGAAAAGAACACTTGTGATAGTTTTTGGGTACACCTGTGAAGGATTTTTTTAATTAAATCATTGAAAGTAGGAAGATGCACCCCCTTTAGCCAGATATTTTGAGGGGTGAAGGTCTATCTTAAATCTGGGTAACACACCTTCTGGTCACAGCTTATATAGATGACATGAAAGAAGGAAGTTTTTGCTCATCACCTGCTAGCCCTTATTCTCACTGGCAAGTCAATTCCTTCACTAGTCTTAAAGCCTGCTTCTTCAGAATTCTGGCATACACTAAAGATCAGTTGAGATATTCAGTCTCATGGACTGAACAACTAATAGATTCTTGGACTTTCTAGTGGTAGGTAGTCATTGTTGGACTAGCTAGAATACAGACTGTAATCCATATATATGTGGGATTTATTACAATGACTTTCACTTCTGGTCCTCTAGAAATCTCTGAATAATACAACACATATTTTAATCATGAAAAATTTGTAAAATATAAATGTTCAACAAATATTTCAAGTATTCAACAAATGTTTTGTTCGCTACAGAAATTCAGTAAAATCTCCATGTTCACTGGCTGTCCTACTCCCCTACTAATCTTTTGTTGTCAAAAGCTCTTGGGACTTATCAGTCTGTTTTTTTAGAGTATAATATTAACTTTACAACCTTTTCTGAGGCATCCATTTGTTAATATCACTCTTGATGTTGATGGTTTCACACCTGAACTCCATATAGTAAACAACTTGTCTCCCACTCTAGGGATAAAATGTTGCTTCTGTTGAATTATGCCAGGAAGAAGAAATAAAACAGTTTGGATAGGCATCTCCCAGTGTACACTTGGTCAGAGGACAAACCTGGAATCCACTGAGTTCAAGATTCTGTGACAGATGTACTGATGTGGATTAGCCAGAGGCCTACTGAAATTATAGCAGCACAATTAGTGCTATGATCTGAACCTGAAACTTCCACTAAAGGCTCATGTTTTTGATATCTGGTTCCTAGTTTGATGGAACTAATTTGGAGGTTCAGAGGAATTAGGAAGTATGGTTCATTAGAGGACCTCTCACCAGAAGAAGTACTCAGAATTATAAAAAGGCCCTGCCTTCTGCTTCCTGGTACATAATAGTGTGCAGGCTTCACCACAACCCTTGTTTCCATGAGCTCAGATCCTCTGCCATTAATTTTCTATAAAAATCTATCAAAACACCCTAAAATTGTGAACCAAAATACATCTTCAATCTTAAATTGTTTCTGTTGAGTACTGTCACAATGACACAGAGGTAACACATACACTCAGCTGACTACTTTCTGACATTTATGTTATTGGAGAGTTTTGATACACAGTCAAGGAAGGCAGAAGCCCCACCCAGGCTTTGATGTTAAACTCCAGCATTCAGTTATACTTTGCTGGTGCCCTGCAGTAAGGACTGAGATGGGGTGAATGATTGGCCTTAGACTAAGTCCTTGAAAACAAGCTTTGAAGTTTCATTGCTACTTTTACTTTGTGTATACTTTTGCACCTACAGGTGAGGGAGAAGGAGGAGCTTAAAATGCCAGTATCTGCTATTTTCCAGGGATTTATGCCAAAATGCTGTGAATAATTTATTTCTAATAACATTTCTGGCATAATGCTGTTTTGCATTTCTAAAATACTTTTCCTAATTTATATTCCCACAACCTGTTAGTCAGTAATCTTCAAAGCTACCCTGGCTTTCATTTTATAACCTATGCATGTTAATTGATAAAGCTAAAATTGACTTTGCCAATGTGATTAATTTCAGACAGGATTATTAGCCTCCTCTAATATTGTTATTAGAGGAGGGTTTTAACATAAGAACCAGAGAGAAGAGTTGGAAAGCTGGAAGCAAACAATGAGAGAAGAAAGATGCTACAGGCTTGGTACTGAAGATGAGGGAAGGAGCCAATAGCAAAGGATATCATTGCCCTCTCTGAGAGGTTGGAGCTTCTTGGTGATGGAGCCTCCACAATTCTCAGAAAAGGCTCACCAGGCCAATAGGCACAGAGCTTCATCTATTAGTGAATCAGCACTGTGTTATAACCTTAAATATATGGCAGCATGATGCAAAATCAATTGGAATCTTCTAAACCATCATATTTTTATTCCAACAAAGACCCAGGCAGCTTGTCCTCACCTTTGTCATTTCTGTAAGGAAAGCATCAATGAAGTCTCTCGGTTCATCAGGATTCCAATCTTTCTGGTGATTGTCCATCATATGGGAAATAAACAATTTCAGTTTTTCCCAGTTTATCAAAACTGTTTGATGTGATCCAGGAAGATATTTAATTATGGAAGGAAAGACATTGTAGAGCTTATAAAGAAAATAAGAAAATATTGGTGACACTAAATAACTTTTCCACATTTTTAAATAATCTTGTTTTTCCATCTGTTTTCTTTGGGGTAATTTTGGTGCCCTCTTGGTTTCTGGTTTCCCTCTCACCCATACATATACAGGTGTTTCATCTGTGCCATGCAGAATATATGAAGGAACAGGGCATGTTTTATGACACCAGCTTCTGGTGTATATCATCATGTCTATTATCTGAATGCTGGCATACTATTCAATACTTTTTATGATTCCAATGTTAGTACCTTCTCAAATAACTTTGTAAATATTTCTAGTGAGAACATTTACCAATGTCATTACATAGCTTACTTCTTGACTTACATTTCTCAAAAGTCTTTCACCACACTCAAAGTCAAACAGTGCTTTCTACCTGAAATCCCTACAGATATGGAACCTTCCAAATATTCGTCATTATCCAGGTTCCTCTACACAGTCCAACCCTCATGGCCTCTATGATAATGCTAAGGCTATCTCTATTTTAGGTTAAAGCAGTTGATATTCATTGCAAATATATACTATCTCTGAAACTAGCATGTGCTCTATTTTCCATGAAAGTCATGCTTAAAAGTCAAGTGTCTGGAGCATTGCTAGTTGATTATAATAGAAAACATAAGCATCTTTTTCCTTATTTTTAATTCTTAGGAAGAACTTTCTCTTGGAAAAATTACCACTTATATGAAATGTGCAGGTAGTTGTGTGTATGCTCATGTCTCTAAAATGATTTAATTTCTGTATGGCTAGATATCAATCTTTACTGAAATTAAATAGATGGTTAATAAATTTCAATTATATTTTGGGGGAAACAGATAATATAGCACAGTGTAACATAACAATACTTAAGGTAGATGTATGTTGTTGTTACCTCTGCTACTTTCAGGTTTGATAACAGTTAAAACAATATTAATAATTTTAATATTATTAATAGCATTAAAGCATATCAGTATTTAAAGAAATATTAATATTTGACTCTTTACTAGTGGAATCTCATTCTATCTGCGAACAGAATGCTATTCCACAGGGGTCTAGTGAACTACTACCTATAAATATTGCTTGCATACTCTTGTACCAGCTTGCAGACATCATGTTGTATCCTTTTATATGTAGAGGGTGATAGAGAAAATAAATGAATATGTGCTTTTGCAGTGTCTGACAAAATGGCCGATGTAATTGGTCATGCCAAGAATGTTTATTATCACTTTCTGCAACCTTATTTCCTTGTAAAAAAATTTCCCCTGATACACACACCTAGAAGTTGGCTGGGGTCTCACTGATCTCCATGGACTTCCTAGGCTCTGCTTACTGGAAGGAAAGTAGTGTCACTGCTGGACTTGAAACTGCCATGACTAAGAATTAAAACAAGACACACGAAATAGTGTAGACAATAAGGGTAATTGATCTCATTTGTTTTTTGTTTTTTGTTTTTTTTTATTTAATTTAGTAATTTTTTTTAACTTATTCACTTTACAGCCCGCTCACTGTCCCCATCCTGGTCATCCCTCCTACATTCCTTCCCCTTCCCCCTATCCCAATATCTCCCCAACTCTGGCACTTTAAATCTCTGCCAGTTTAGGTGCTCCCTCTCCCACTGAGGCCAGAGAAGGCAGCCCAGCTAGTAGAATATATCCAGTGTACAGGCAACAGATTTTGGGATACTCCTGCTCTAGTTGTTCAGGACCCACAGGAGGGGAGGCCTAGGTCCAGCCTATGTATGTTCTTTGGTTGGTGATTTAGACTCTGAGAGCCTCAAGGGTCCAAGTTAGTTGACTCTGTTGGTCTTCCTGTGGAGTTCCTATCCCCTTCAGGATCCCCAATCCTTCCTCATTCTTTATCCCCCTTTTCAAACCTATAAGTCATGCTAACCAGTTCCTTAGCTTTCAGTAAGGACATCCCTAAACTTGACGAAAAAGTGCCTGTGGGGATAGCACAAGTAAGAATAAATCTACTTTTGGGTGCATCGAAGTTGATGCGTAGAAACAGAAAGTCTTAACAAGAAAATGAACTTTTAAAGGGCCAGTAACTGTGTTTCAGATTCATTCAACCTGGAACCATGTGTACCCAAGCTATGGTAAAGCTAAAACAACTTGCATATCTCCACATGCTCCTGAAAAGATGTCTAAGAGAGCATGCATTTTAATATAGAAACACAAGAAATATGGGATCATCTTTAGCTGATTGGTACACGCCGCACATTCCACATGTGTTTTAATGCAGAAATGCATATTACCCTTAGAAGATTTTATGTTTTCAGAACAAAGGACCAGATGTCAATAAAGACAAGACAAGTATCCCAGTTAATCCAACCTCAAAGACGTTGCTGTTTCCTTAAAAGATTTGCATTCAGTACAACTTCAAGGTGGCTAGCTCAGGTGGCTCAACCTCACTGACTGCTTCAGTTGTGACGTCAGTTAAGCCTTGCATTTTTCCCATTCACAGAAATCGGATAGCAAATAATACAGCTAGCTCTTGCAGGGCTTGGCCAATATTCCAATTTTCTTAGGGCCCCCAAAAGTGGCTTTTGACCCCAGACAGCAGAAAGCAATTTGAAGAACATGATATTCCCATCCCCAAGAGGTAGGGTGGATGGTTTGTGGTTGTTTGGTGGGTGATGGATGCTTGTCCTCATTTGGGGGGTTGGCTGTAAGTAGTGAATGATCTTGGTCAGGGAGGAAACAAAGTAAAAGAGGTTAGATTCAGGGATATCCTTCTCTCTCTTTCTTCCCTCTATATTTCTTTCTCTCCTATCTAGTGTGAAGGGAAAAGTGGTAAGAAGGGGTGGGACGAAAAAAAGGGGGATATAGGAATTATAGGGTAAAAGAGCAGATTATTGAATCTACCTTTAAACTAAAATGCAATCACCTGTCTCAAATATTTTACATAGGTATGAATTTTTGTATATTGATACAAATTTATGGTTGTTTTTGTTACAACATATTGTTCAAATTTCCTCTGTTGTTTAGGGTATTGTAGCTATATGCAATTCATTTAAAAATATAAGGTAAAGTTGTAATCCTTGAAAGCTACTGTTACAAACTGTTTAGGATAATTAAGAAATGCAGGTTAGTAGTTAGACACCTACAAAAATTAAACTTGTAGTCTTGTTAGGTACTAGTTTAGCTAATTACAAAAGAAAGCTTTATTTAGCCCCTGTAGATGTTCTCAAAGTTAAGCAGATAATCTCTAGCTGGAGATGAGCAATGTTTGTCTCTTCTGATAGACTTCAGATAGATCATCTTCAAACACTTCAGAGACCTACCAAATATGGCATTTAAGATGTTTTAATAATAATGGGCTTTTTTATGACAGTGAAACATGTCAGTTCTTGGCAGTATCTTCATGCTACTTCAAAGAAGATAATGGGCATTGAAGAACTTCCATATGAAGTTTGCTTCAAATGTGGCAAGGCTAGCCACTGGACAAAAATCTGCCCTTGCTTCAACTTCTGGCAGCACACTGTCCAAACTGTGGACAAGTAAGACACTGGGAAATCAAGTGACAAACTTTGCTAAGACAAAGTAGGCCAGTCCTTCAAATTTTCTGCTTCATATGTAAGTCTGTCAGATATTCTGGGCCTGTATGCTGAAGATGGATGCAGAGGAAAGTTGGGTGACTGTCCAGGCAGCCATAAGTCTCTGTGCTTTCTGCAGGTTTGGAAGCTGCTTGCTCTACACTTCCTGTTTACTCAGGTAATATTTATTCTTCTCAGGTCTTGGATGGGGTTGAAAACTAGATCGTTATAGTTTCACATATAAGCTTAAGATGTTCAGGATTTGAGAAAATGTTTTAAGGTCTAAGAAGATATTTTTGGGTTGATAAATACAAGTTATGATGGAAAGTGATTTAGGTACAGAACTTTGAACTCACCAAGATAAGATAGTGGATTATGTTCTCCAAGGTTGCCAAATACTATATATTGTGCATGTAATTATTACCTGATAGTTCTCATAATTGTTCTTATTGTATATAGTTTATTGATACTAAAGAAAGAGAGCCTTTTATAAAAGGAGAAGATATTTGGATAATTTTTTTGTGCACTGTATAATGGTTGTCTTTGTATTATTCAAATGTTGATTTCTGTACCAGCAGAGAGCTGAGTACTTTCCAGACCTTGGTACTGTTATTTTTATGGATCATTGCCTGTCTTAGTATTTTGTAAGCATACATGTCTATCACCTCCTTATTGATTTAATAAAGATCTGATGGCCAATAGCTGAGGCAGGAGAGGAAATGTGGGACTTTCAGGCAGGCTAGGAACAGTGAGAAAAATTGAGAGATGCATGATTTGCCAGTCAAACTCAGAGAAGTTGGACGTACCAGGATGAGTGAGGGGGAACAGGTCATGTGGCAAACATGGATTAGAATAAGTGAGTTAAGTAAGTTATACCAGCCAGTGAGGGGTGAGCCAGCTAAGCTATAATACATAATAGTAAGTCTCTATGTCATTATTTGGGAGCTGGAGGGTCAAGACAGTTTGATGATAGATGAGAACAAGAGAAACAGTCTTGTCCAGGGAAGAGCTCAGAAATTAGTTATCCAACATCAAATGATCATCCTTAAAAACATACCTGAAAGTAACATTATATAGCCAGATTATGTTTTATTATGTATTTAAAAACACAACTTTATACATATACATAAGTAAGAATAATTAACTGCAAATTGAGTATGTGAATGTGAAGGGGACCAAGCAAGGGTACTTGTGTTGAAAGGAAGGAAAGAGAAGGAGGAAATCCTATAACGATAGTATAATTGCAGAAATACATTAAATAAGCTATTGTAAATTACACTACCCACGGAGTCGGTGTGTTCAATGAACACTGGCAACAAGAATATTCATGGATTTATTATTCTTAATATCCTAAACCTAGGATAACTCAAATACCTAACTACAGAGAAAATGACACCACATTCAGAGGCTGCACTGTGTAGAAAGAGGAATCTTAAAATAAATCCATGAGCTAGAACATACACTCAGCAGGTAACTCTGAGGGAAAAAGAGAGAAGCATAGAAGGAGACAGTCCTAGTAAATGAAAACATGGTTATTTGTTTTTAAGCAGGGAAATTTCCACATACATGTATATGTACCAATGTAAATATTATCATAGACCATTAAATGTTAGAAATGTTTTGTGTGTACTAAGTTCGTGTATTATAAGTAGGTTTGTATCAAATTGAACTTTTAAAAAAAGAATCATTTATTTATTTTATGCATGAGGACATTGTCACTGTCTTCAGATATACCAGAAGAAGGTATCAGATACCATTACAGATGGTTGTGAGCCACCATGTGGTTGCTGGGATTTGAACTTAAGACCTCCAGAAAAGTAGCCAGTGCTCTTAATTGCTGAGGCATCTCTCCAGACCATCAAATTCATCTTTTAAAGATGTATATCAGTTTGAGAGAATCCCCCAAACAAAGAGAAAAACCTGTTTTTATATCAGCCCCAATCCAATAGTCTTTCCAAAATATGCAAAAAGAGAGAACGTACCTGGCACATCACTGATGCCTCCAGACATATGGCCTCATCTAATAACCTCAGCAGCTCATGAAATTGACTGTCCTCATACTCAAAGCGCTCCCCAAAGGCAAAGGAGCAAATGATATTGGAAACTGCACTGTTGATCTTGAAGTGAGGGTCAAAAGGCTGTCCTGGAGGTGGGGAGATGGGGAGGTACAAGTCTTTCAAAGATATAGGTTTCATTCTTTCTCTTACTTTCTTCCCCTTCTCTCTCTCTCTTTCTTTCTTTCTTTCCTTCCTTCCTTCCTTCCTTCCTTCCTTCCTTCCTTCCTTCTTTCTTTCTTTCTTTCTTTCTTTCTTTCTTTCTTTCTTTCTTCCCCCTCTTTCTTTTGTTTGTTTGTTTGTTTGTTTGTTTGTTTCTTTCTTTCTTTCTTTCTTTCTTTCTTTCTTTCTTTTCTCCTTTCTTTCTTTCCTTTCCCCTCTTTCTTTCCTTCTTTCTTTCTTTCTTTCTTTCTTTCTTTCTTTCTTTCTTTCTTTCTTTCTTTCCTTTCTTTCTTCATTCTCTTATTTTATTTTATGAAGTCTCTATTCAGTATGACATAAAATATTTACAACAGAAGATAATACTAAAAGCTCTGGCCACAGTCCACTACTGGTGCCTGGAATTATTCAAAGACATTGCCAATATGTAGGAAGTCACATAGATAAACAGGGTTTAAGTTAAGCAATTTGTTTAATGATCTATTTGAGTCATTAAACAGCAGACCGCCTAGGATAGGATCCCAGTTAGATGTTCACTATTTAATCCTCAGTGCCACATCAGGTGAGCTTTAGACAATTAAAAAGATGCTGTTCAATGAATGGAATGGCAAGAGCCTCCTTCACGACCCTGTGAAATGCCCACCTTTCTCCTTTCCTATGGCCTCCACAAGATAGTTGGCCTCCTCCTGTATGCGCTGCTCTAAGCTCCTTTTCCCTAATCCAAAGTTCTTGAGTGTCATCAGTGCGAACCTTCTTTGCTCCTTCCATGTCTGGCCATTGGACATGATCAACCCTGGAAAGCAGAGATTCAGCATTATGGCATTGTGATTCGGGCTTGCTAGTATCTGACAAACTGTATTAGATATGTGCATAGATAAAAGAAAGGCTAAAATGGGAACTGATAGCTGTTTAGAGACAATCCTAATGTAAGTAGCTAACATGTACTGATCATAAATACTTCTTATGTATTATATGATTTCATACTGACAGAAACTCTATGTGTATATTATCCACTAAGAAAATGACCATTTCAACTGGTAAAATACTGAGTCATTATAAGAAATTGAAAAATAAACGTCAAACAGGTAGATAGGCATCTAGGTGTTCAAATTCAAGTTTCTCTGGTTCTAAAGGCCCCAATTTAATTAATAGACATATAAGTCTATTTATGTCTCAGTGCATACTAAAAAGGCACTCAAGAATAAGAAAAAGCACACATTTTAAAAGAAGCAAAGTGGAATTAATAGGTTCTAGTAAAGATGACAAAATAACTCAAGAAATTAAGAGTTAAGAAGGATGAGTATTATACACACACACACACACACACACACACACACACACAGAGAGAGAGAGAGAGAGATGCCTTTGCCAGTTACATGCATTTAGACTCAGCACATGTACCACAGAAGTTACTATTATATTCCCCAAATTACTAAATAAGAGTCAACATGACCAATCACCTTGTCTCTTGCCACTGTTCCTGTTTGTCCCACCCCTCTGACATTCATTCCCTTGAGAACCCCGTTTTTCTGGCATCTAAGTCATATTCATAATGACTTCTCTCTTGAATAACTTCAGCCCGTGGGGCTTTAATGCCACCACTCCAGTCTAACCTACTATCATTTTTGTCCCTTGAGTGTTCAAACCCCTTTTATAACTTAAAACAATGACGTCTTTGCTATCATTCCTCTGTTCTCTACCTGGCATCATAAATAAACCTCAAAATACGTCATGTTTGATCATATTATCTATTCTGTACCACTCAAGAGCTTCTTTTGCTGTTATGGTGAAAATTAAGAGTTGGGCCCCTTAGTGTCAATCTCAGCAGTCCACTTAAATATGCTCCTCAGATAACATACTTGACACACTAGATAATTTGCAGTGTGCTAAGACCCATGCCTTCCTACCCATACAATCACGGATATTCTATCCCTATTGACTATTTTTCATACTATTAAATGGATACCATTAGCTCAAAAGCTTTTCTTCAAATCTAAGCCAACTTGGATGTCTTTAATATTTGTTTTACCAGTAGTATGATGGAATTTTATTCAAGATAGCTAATTGATTCAGACTTTCTTGTTCGATAAATTAAGTGTCACAAAATGAGAATAGTTTTTATCTATTTTGCTCACTATTAATCACTTAAGACTGTGGCTGTGCTTCTCATAGCAGATCATGTATTCAGTGAGGTACAATTAATGGTTGATTGTTTTAAGGAGTAGTTAGGAAATGGCTAAAAGTGAAGCCTTTATAGGTTAAAAGAGTTGAAGTCTGATTTCAATTTTCAAACACATAACCTGATTTAACGATTGCTTTATGCACTCATGCTAGACTACTCTAAGACTAACTGGAACACTAGAGATTTCTGCATGGCATGGCCTTAATTATGCAGTTTAAGGAGACATAAGGAAGAGCAGCAGCAAGAGGAAGGTGCCTCACACCATTTTCCTAACGCAGAGGTTTGGAGTGAGAAAAGGGAAATGGGAGCACATGTATCTAGCTGAGGAAGCTGCTACTGTTACTTCCTATCCATTCTTCTAGAATTAGTCTGCAGGACACATGGTTTCTCCAAGATTCTTAGAGGGAGATGCTCTCAGTCCTCCAATGGTCACTTTCATCTAGGAAATGTCATAAACAACTGACTTTAAAGACAACATTTCATGAAGGATTTTGTTACAAGAATGTTGTAAAATTACAGACATAGAGGTATCTTTGGCATACCATGCACATACTTTATATTCTACCAGAAACTTAATATTATATGCACCAGTTTCTTTTTTGAGTATTTCGTAGGTGTGCAATACATCTTGGTTATATCCTTTCTCTACTCTCTACCTCCAGCTCTGCCTAGAACCTTTCCAGACCTGTGTCCCATTTTCTATCCAAATTCATGTGGAGTTTTTGTTTGTTTGTTTGTTTTAAATAACCCACTGAAGTCATTAGTGTTGCCAATTAAACTTACCATTATTATTAAAGACACGTTCTCTGATAGGCGTAACAGGACGATTCAAAAAATTTTGTTCCATGTTATTGAAGGCTTCTTTGATTAAGGGCAGCCCAGTTATGATCACTGAAGGGATGTTACCAACATCCAGGCTAGTTAGGTTTCCATACTTCTTCACCAACTGAAAAACATTTCAACGGTTAGAGTATGTCTGTGTTATTGTGTCAACGGATGGCAGACATGTGTGTATTTAAATAGACTAGTGTTTAGAGGTCTGTATGTTAATATGAATGAATGGATGTACCTCAGTCTGTGGAAGTTTTTCTGAAGATTTTTTCTTTCCTCCACTGAACACAATTGAAATTCAATTGAAATGAATCTATAAAAAATCATTGATATAGGTGAGTATGAATTGAGTGGGCCTCTATCACATACTCCTAAAAGAATGTACAAGGATATAAGTGTCAACAAATAAGCAAGGTCTCTAATGAAGCATCCTAAAGTCCAGTGAAGGCAGAGGATAAGACACATGTGACCTGAGAAAGAATAAAGAAGGTCTGTGCATGTCTTGTACAGTACAACTTTCATGTATGCCTTACAAAACCAAATGTCTGTTTATCTTGAGAATAATACCATCTACTCAGCATCTTCCAGACATGAGATGCACATGGGTAAATAATGAGACTAACACCGTGGGGAGCCTGTGTACCTGTGTATGATAAAGGAACCTTGGCATAATAAGAATGTTTCAGTATACTCCTCCTAATCTAACCTCCACCAAAGTCCGATTCACTTTAGTATTTGAAATTTCTTCTTAAACCTTCATTTATATTTTCAACAATAATATTTGAGAAAGCACAAGTGCTTCCCTAGAAGTGTTTTAAGAAAACCAGTTCTCTAACTTGGCATCTAGTGAAGGCAGAGAAATAAGGGCATTGGTCCTCAGAGAGGCTGAGCAGTCTAGTAAAAGTCTGTTGTAGCAAGCCTGGAAGCCTTAGTAAAAATTACAATATCAGTGTAGAAAAGAGAATGTTCTCTATTTAACCATTATGAAAAATGCAATAAAGGGTGAAAGGCCTGAGTAGAGACATCTCTGAATACCCAGGTGATGTAAGCATGTAGGCTTTATGGTTCACTAACAGTGGGTTCTTGGGGTAGATGCTGTCTCTAATACTCAGATCCATAGTTATTAAAGAGTAAAAATCACCCCCTTCAGAGAGTTTTGTGGGGAAGAATGAGATCAGCACTTTGAAAAGCATGTTGTTTATTTCCAGGCACCCAGCCATCCACTGCATCTCTGAGAATTGAATGAACTCTGTGTTCATAGACCCAGGGATACAAATGCATCATGAAAGCCAGGACAAAAGCCTACTGATCTCAGTCAGCCACACCCACAAAGTGGATGCTCAGTAAGCTTTGTGATTACTTCATTCTTTATAATTGTTCTACTGTATTTAAGGTTTTCTTCATCATTCCGAGAAGGCTAATAAGTTGTAAGGAAGCAACTTAGAAAAACCTAGCTTTTGCCCAGAGAAGAGAAGTTTCCAGGTATTTTGTTAGATTTGAGGGCAAATGCATAAATGTTGAGTTGCCCATAGGACCTTAGAGTTTAGTGGAAGGTAGCAGGGGATGAGCAGTCATGAGGATGAGGAAGTATTTGGGAGAGAACAGGGTGTTCATGAAGTGCACACTGCATAAAACACGGTTTGGTTTGAATGGCGGTGTTAGGAATATCAAAGGTTCTCTTGCCTGTGTGTTTAAGAGTCAGAACTATGTAGACCTCACCTCTGCCTTTTGTCTACCTGCAACAGTGGTGTCTTGTTTAACTGCAGCAGAGCTATCAAACAGCAGAGGTCAACCCCATCACTTTGAGACCTGGACCTATGGGACAGTGTCAAAACATATGGAATGATGTAGTCTCATCTTAGAATCTTGCACTGACATTAAAGACAGAGCCTAGACTCAGTCTTCCTTTTGTTCTTTATCCTTTATCCTGTTCATAGTCCTTAATAATTTCATTTAACTCCAGCCAGTCTGTCGTGTTTTGATCATAATTGCAGAGTCATTGAGTGAATGCATTTTGTCTAAAAAGATATCAGCAATGCAGTCATAAAAATGAAGTGAATTTCTAATTTCACACGTGAATGCCCAATTAAGAAGTTCTAGAAACAATGGAAAATCTGGTTTAAGCTAACTGACTCCTTACTGGCAATGTGTAGCACCCACATTTGGTGCTTGAACTTGAAAAAGGCCCAGAGAGGCTAAGTACTGAGAGGAAAGATTCTTCCATTTTTATAAGTCCTCTGTTCAGATTTCTACTTTAGCAGAATGTTATCACTTAACTTTATATGTATTGTTACCAACCAAGTAGAGATCAGCAGATCAGTTGACCTCTAGAGCTCTAGCCTATGATTCTCCAGTAAGTCAGTTCTGTCTGCAATTGTTTTATGTAGATTAAGACTCAGATGATGTCTCAGAATATGCCAAAAGGCAGGGCCTGTTTTTCACTGTGCAATATTAAGTCAAGAAAAAATAATTTTAAAAGACTATAAAAGTAATATAGGCCAGGACTGAAGAGATAGCTCAGTGGTAAGGCTTCTCTTCCAGATGATCCTGAAGGTACATACACATATATACCACACACACACACACACACACACACACACACACACACACACACACACACACACATGCATAAATAAAAATAAAATAAATATTTAACAAAATTGTTCTTATAATAATTCAGTAAGCTATACTAGTGGAACATGAGAAACTGTGAGGTAGAAGTGAAGTACTGTTCCCACATGCTGAATAAGATGCTGGCGTCTTCATTGTCACTGTCTTTTAACTCTTGCCAGCTACTCCATTTAGAATGACTTATAGTTTGAATCCATGGGATATTTGTTAAATATTGCTTTAATGGCTGCCCAATTTAGGCTATTGTTCTCCCAGAGGCCATCTCCAGAACTTCTCATCCATTATGATCTGATCTGATGGCACAATTGGTACCAGATTCTATCTACGATCATCTTACATTGTGCCTATTATGGTAAGTACTTAATAAATGTTTATTTACTAAACAAGTGCATGAATAAACCACCTCTAATTAAGTGGTGAGCAGGAAGGGCAAAGAGTATATGTTGAGTCAAATCACATTGTTTGCTGTTTCCCTAGTAAACAACATTGAAAAGCCAGATCCTTAGTTTCCTCAGCAAGTTTGCTCAGTGTTAAGTGGAAATGCTAGTAGATGGCAGCTCACATGTGTGCCTGAAGCAAGGGGAGCACACAAATCTGAGGGAAGTCTACCAGATGTGAGGATTGTTTACCAATGGCAAGAATCCAAAAATCATAAGAGAACTGTACCGTTTTGCTTCACTTGTTTATAACCATTGATCACTAAATATATAAATATAAAATAAATGGATGAAATAGAGCTCAACTGGGAAGAAGAGCCCAGTCTCAGTTTCATCATGAACCGTGGTTGTGACATTAGGCATTTCACCTAAGCCCTGTAGTCAGACCTAATCCAGCAGCAAAAGAATGATATTGATCAATACTTTTAAATAACTCAGAGTCAAGTAAAATAATTTCTTAATCATGTTTAATTACCCAAGCAGTGGACAGAGGGTAAACTCCAATTAGTTTTCAGGTTTTAGCCAAAAGTCAGAAAGAGCGCTGACCAGCAGAACAGCATCTCCTCCTTCTTGGCTGATGTCTTTTTGTTGAACACCATAAAATAGCTGAGACTCCTCCAAACTTTCAGTGGGTTGCAGTAGTGGGGTTCATAAGTGAAGTCTTGTCACTTACTCTGACTTGGTGTCACATCTGAGCTGACTCTCTTAGTGGAACTAAGAACTCCACAGCTGCATTGTGACAAAAAGAGTGCAAAGAAGCCTGGTGTGGGATTCTGATATCTACCCTTCTCCTATGGTAGTAAGTATGTCTCTTTCTCATAGTAAAGATGGCATCCTTTACTTTTATGGCCTTATAGTAATGTGTGACCTTTATCCTGATGGTCTGCAGCTGTTCTCATTTTCACTGCATTGTGGGAATGAGATTGTCAGGGGAATTCCTGTGGGACCCCCACACTGAGGTCACCAAGATGCATACTATCAACTCTTTGTGATCGAAATTTACTTTTGAATTATCACTCAAAAAGATGAATATTCAGATCTCCAATAGGCTACCTCTGCAAGTAAAATTACTCATCTTAAAACTGAAACATCTCAGACCTTTTGAAGGTTTAGTATATTGAAAGATTTTAAACAACAAACACAGTTTTCTCCCTCTCCCTCTCCCTCTCTCTCTCTCTCTCTCTCTATCTCTATCTCTATCTCTATCTCTATCTCTTTGAGACAGGGTTTCTCTGTGTAGCCCTGGCTGTCCTGGAACTCACTCTGTAGACCAGGCTGGCCTCGAACTCAGAAATCCACCTGCTTCTGCCTCCCAAGTGCTGGAATTAAAAGCGTGTGCCATCACTGCCCAGCACACAGATTTTGAAAATATTGTCATGTTTCAGAAAAGAAATGAAAAATACAGAGATGAAGCAAGGGGAAATGTGAGCACAGAAAGCTCCCTGTTCTAAGTGCAGATCTGTACAGGAGACCTCAGCAGAGGAGTAATGTGAGAGCAACCATGGGCAGTGCAGGGGTGAGAAGCAGGTGCACCCTGCATAACACAGAGCTGTGATAAACAGCAAGAGCCATCACCAGAGAGATTACAGCCATGCCTGTGTCCAGCTGTCTGCCAAAAACAGGAAAGAGAAAGAATAGAAGAGAAAATTCCTGAAAAATTATGGAAACCTCCTAGTCTGGCAAAACACAAACTTTTCATGAAGAGCCCAACAGCACAAAGCCCCAAGTGAAGCGAAACCACCAATATCAGCAGGAAAACTACAATCCCAGAGAAATCCATTGAAAGCAAAGAGAAATTAGCTTAGTACTTCTGGGGAAATCAGAAAGGCCAGAATGAAATGGGGGTGGGGGCATTAAAAACAATAAGTTCAACAAAGAGTTAACCCAGGGTCCTCCAACCCGGGGAAAGACAGTGTGGGAATGGATGTGGGCATTCTCAGGTGGGGCAAAGCCAAGGAGTTTCCTTCTGCCACAGCCTCCTCTGAAGGAATGGAGAAAAGAAATGCTTGAGGTCAGAAAGGAAACTGTAAACATGGAAGGTCAGAAGAAAGGCAGAGATATGGGAGGATGAGTAAGGGGCAAAGACAACAGGCTCTTCTGCCTTTGAGTTCTAGCTGCACAGGGCACGGAAGAGTCGGTTAGTGTCTAGTGTCATTCTCATTGTGTATGTGTGGAGACAACACCTGAGATAGCTGTATCATAGAGGGGAGACAGGGTCCTCTATGCTTGTAGTCACTTTGTTTCCTGTGGAACATGGTGATAGTAAAATCTCAGCAGCCGCATGTGCCTATTGCATAGCACAGAGCATCTAGTGGAAGGACAGTGAAAGAGACGTAACAAAAGAATGGAGAGAAACAAAAGAAGACAAATACCGTGAAAGGGTCTAAGAAACACACCGGGAAGGGGTAATAACGGAATAAAGGAACAGAGACACAAAGAGAAAGCGGTACAGTGAAGAAGAAAAATGCTCCTACAACAGTAAGTATACCAAGTGGTCTACTTTCCTCAGTTAATGGTAAGACCAGGAAGTAGAAATAATAATTAAAATACAAAAACCAAAATAACATGGCCCTAGTATATTCTGTGTAGGCATAGGAAATTATTACAGGTAAATAGGGACATTACAGAGGAAGATGGTCACTGTATGAAAAACATCTGCTGATTTTAAATACACACACACACACACACACACACACACAGGGAGGAAGGGAGGAGGAAAGTGAGGAGGGAGAACTGAGGACAAACAGACAAACTCCCAGTGGAGCTGGAGACTTCAACACACTTTTCATTGTAGTTGATAAAGTCGGTAGGCAAGTAGTCAACAAGGGTGTGGAATAATCAAGTATCAGTAAGTGAGGACTGATATTATATAAAATCTGATCAAGAGAACAGTCTAACAGTATACACACACACACACACACACACACACACACACACACACACATCCCCCCGATGAATGTTTAACATAGTAAGATCAGCAGCACTTGCTTACACATTTCTTAAAGAAGCAGAATTCATATATCAAGATGAACTATTCTGGCATCCGTCAACTTGACATATTTAAAAGAATTGAAATCATACATAGTGTGCTGTCAAACCATAATAACAATAGAATTCTTTCATACAAAGATAATAAAATCAACATTTTGGCATCAAAACAAAGTGTCTCTTAAACGGGGCTTAGATTACAAACTAGATCTCCTGGCTGGGTTAGCAGCAGCTAGCAGCAGCCTCCAGTCATATCCTGCTGCTTCCAGTGCCAGGATTCCTGTTTCTACAGCTCAGCACTGGATCATAGCACAGCCAGACACCTCACTCTTTCTTACCTGCTGAATCGCCACATGTGGCCGGTCTAAGTTCAATTGGAGCAAGTTGCCCACAAAAGGCAGGCGCCAGGGTCCTGGTGGGTAGTTCTTGGGTCGCCGGGTTTTGAGATAGTTAGCCAAGAGCATGAAGACGACAGCAGCCAGCAGCAGAGTCCTGAAATGAAGCAGTGCCCACATGGCCGCCACCAGGGCGTCCTCAGTAGCAAGCATGGTGAGAGTCTGACCTGAGGCTGGTTCCCCGGGTAACCACTTGGTGCTGACAATACTGACAGTCCCTCTGCTAAGTTCAACCCCGTTCCTTGATGACTGTGCTTCTCTCTGTCCTACCAGAACTCCTGCCCACTCTTTTGTTCTCTGTTTTGACCACGCCCCATCTCTCTACCCTGTTTGTAAGTCTATACACTGAGTATCCCTGGAGGCTTCCACAGAACCCTTTGCTTCTCTGTGCACTTTACCCAGTCTTCTCCAGGCCCCACCACTCTGCTCCTTCCCCAGGCCCACTTGCAGGTATTTTTGCTTCCACGCCTATGTGCCAGGCAAGATATTCCCAGAACTCATCAAAAGTGATTAAAAAGCTTGGTTAAGTGTGGTTGCTTTTTCAGAAATTCTTTTCTCCTAAACCTTTGTGTGGTTCTGGGAATCATGATTTACATCCCAGAAGGCTTCTGGTTTTTAAGGAGTCCCTGTTCTGGCAACCTTCCTGAGAAGTAAGGTTACTGTGGACAGTGACACCTAGCACTTTTTGGTTCTGATAGCTGATGGATGCCTCCAACACCAAGCTCCCTCTCTCCTTTTTTTTTTCCTTTCCTTTTTATAAACCATTTCAAACATTTAAAATGTTTTGCTTATTTTTGAGAATTGTAGACAAAATATTTTGATTAATGCTTTCCCCTAATCCAACTCCTCCCAACATCCTACCCATCTTCCTACTCACCTACCTGACATCATGTATGTTCTCCTTTAAACAACAAAAAAACAAAAATTAAAACAAAAATGTGTGTGTGTGTGTGTGTGTGTGTGTGTGTGTGTGTGTGTGTATTAATTTGTTAGATTTTAGGGACTGAGATAAAAGGGTGTAGTCCTGAGACTGTTCGTCAAACTAGAGTTTCTCCAGGAAAATTATCAGTTCCACTGATAGCACGGCAAGGTTCTGAAGACAGAATTCTAGGTACCATCTAACAAAAAGTTAAGTCTACTCTTAAAGGTTTCAGAGGTGGTTGGAGGTCTCAGATTAGGAGGCTCAACAATTAAAAAGTGAATTATGTTCCATGTCTATGGTCACTGGCAACAGAGGAGAAGGGGCAATTAGGCCCTATGTGAGAGCTGTGAGAAGGGAAAGGCTGCAGGGCTCCGCAAGTGGTCTTCTTGGTTGATTGGTTGGTTGGTTGGTTGATTGATTGATTTGTGGTTGCCCCTGAACTACTATGTTGACAAGGCAGGCCTCAACTCACAGTGAACCACCTGTCTCTGCATCCCCAGTGCTGAGATTGAAGGTGCTCAGCACATACCAGGCTGCTGGTCTCAAATTTTTAAAGCAGCAGCTTCTCAAAGAGATTATTTGGAGAGAATGGGACAGGGTGTTGGTGGTCAGATTTGCAGTCTGTAGCACCTCCAATGTGGCAGAGAGCAGGCACCGTTGGGAAGTTGTTGATATAAATATGTCCCCATTTCTTTGTACTGAGAAAAGTTGAGAAAAGGCATTTAGAGCTGTATATGTTTTAAAACTCTTCTTTTTAGTATCCATTCTCAAGCTGGAAGCACTAATACCAATTTATTTGTGAGGTTATAGTCTCCTTTCCCCGAATCCATCAAGGTTAGAATATGTACTCTAAAATGAGAATACCCTGCAACTTTTCATGCTCTTAATTATAATATAGTAATATGACATAATATATTACTTTCTATATTACTATAATATAGTATTAAAATATATAGTATTGACACACAATAATAAAAATTAATATGTTACCATGAAGCTTGATTTCAAAGTCCAGGTGCATCTATTCTTAATGAGTAGTAAAAGTGATTCTTCTCATTAGGTTTCCATATTTTGAGAGATACCATGAGTATATGTGGGTATTAGTAAAGCAAAACAAATTTGCCAAAGAAGAGAACATCAGTTGCAGTCTACATAATGGGAAAAGGCTTCTACCATCTCTATATCTGATAGAGCGCTGATATCCAGAATACAGAAAGAACTCAATAAACTGGATGTTTAAAAACCAAATAATTCAGTTAAAATGGGTACATATCTAAACAGAGAAGTCTCCATAGAAGAAACAGAAATGGTTGAGAATTACCTAAAGAAATGTTCAGCACCCTTAGCCATCAGGAAAATACAAATCAAAATTATTTTGAGATTCCATCTTATATATGCCACAATGGCTGACACCAATAATATCCATGGCAGCAATGCTGGCAAGGATATAGAACAAATGGAACACTTCTCCATATCTTCTGGGAGTGCAAACTTGTTCCGACTCTAAGGACATTAGTATGGAGGCTCCTCAAAATATGATTCAATACCCAGGTATATCTCTCTTGTTCGTATACCAAATCACAGGGACACTTGCTCAACCATGTTCATTGCAGCTATCTTCATAATAGCCAGACATTTTAAACAACTTAGAAGTTTCTCAAGTGAAGAATGGATGAATAAAATGTGCCATGTTTATATAATGAATTATTAATAAACTCTTTAAAAATGGCATCATGACATTTTCAGGGAAATGGATGGAACTAGAAAAGTCACCTTGACTGAGGTAATCTGCATCCAGAAAAATGAAATGGTATGTATTCACTTTTATCTGGATATTAGTCATTTAATAAAATGTTAACCAAGCTACAATCCAGAGACCCAGAGAGGTTAGGTATAGAAGAAGAGATTGGGGGGGGGGCACATGGATCTCTCTGAAAGGCTGTAATACAATGTATTTCATGGGTGAGTGGTAGAGGAGGGAGGTGGATGGATAAAAACAGGAGTATTGGACAGGAAGTGGAGGAGAGATGGGATTGAATGAATGAGGGGAAAGGTAGCAAGAATTAAAAGGCTTTTGAGTGGATGTATAGAAACCTTGTATAGTTTAAACTTCCTATAATATACAAAGCTGAACCTAATGGCATCTCTAAATCATGTGGAAGACAGAACTTCAACTGGCTACTTATTAACACCAAATAAAACTTCCATTGTTAAGATTGGGTTACAATTGATTTGTTGGCTGAGAGGGTCCAATAGAAATCCCCAAACAACTCAGACTGCTGCCTAGAAAATTGCTTGCCCTCCACAAACCGACCATAAGGCCTTATTACTGAAGCCAACACCCATACAGTTCATTGAACATATAGAGATGGAGGTGGGGACTACATGTAATCTTCATTCCATGTCTTGGGTCAATGACCCATAAATGCACTCTGCTGGCTCCAAATAAAGAAAAGCAAGCACCAATCCAACCACAAAGTCTTTGATTTACAAGCTGTTCTGCCTTTCAATATGCAAGTGTAATGGTAGTACAAATCTTATGTGAGTAAGCACATACCATGGATCTGTGTTACCTCACTCAGGATGATATTTCCTAGTTCCACCCATTTGTCTGTAAACTGCACGATGTCTTTGTTTTTAATAGCTGAGTAGTATTCCATTGTGTAAATGAACCACATGTTCTTTATCCATTCTTCAGCTGGGGGACATCTAATCTAGGTTGTTCTTAGTGTCTGATTATTATGAATAAAGCTACCATGAACATAGTTGACCAAGTGTCCATGTGCTGTGGTGGAGCATCTTCTGAATATATGCCCAGGAGTGGGACAGCTGTGTCTGGAGGTATAGCTATTACTAGTTTTATGAGAAACTGCCAATTTGGTTTCCAAAGTGACTGTACAAGTTTGTACTCCTACCAGCAAGGTAGGAGTGTTCCTCATGCTCCACATCCTCTCCAGCATGTGCTGTCACTTGCCAGTCTGACATGTGTAAGATGGGATCTCAGAGTTGTTTGATTTGAATTTCCCTGGTGACTAAGTATGTTGAACATTTCTTTAAGCACTTCTTGGTCATTAGGTATTCCTTTGTTGAGAATTCTCTGTTTAGCTCTGCACCCCATTTTTAATTGGGTTATTAGGTTTGTTGGTGCCTAATTTCTTGAATTCTTTATGTATTTCAATATTAGCCATGTGTCAGATGTAGGCTTGGTAAAGTTCTTTTCCTAGTTTATAGGCTGCTTGTTTGGTCCTATTGATGGTGTTCCTTGCCTTACATCAGCTTTTCAGTTTCATGAGGTCCCATTTATTGACTGTTGATCTTAGTGCTTGAGCTGGTGCTGTTCTGTTCAGGAAGTTTCCTGTACCAATGAGTTCAAGACTATTTTCTACTTTCTCTTCTATTCTATTTAGTATTTTCAGTTTTATGTTGAGGTCTTTGGTCCACTTGGACTTGAGTTTTGTGCAGGGTGATAAATATGGATCTTATTGTGTTCCTTTACATGCAGGCATCCAGTTAGACCGGCACCATTTGTTGAAGATGTTTTCCATTTTCCATTGTATGGTTTTGACTTCTTTGTCAAAACTCAAGTGACTGTAGGTGTGTAGGTTTATTTCTGGGTCTTTGATTTGATTTCATTGATCCTCCCATATGTTTTTATGCCAATGTCATGTAGTTTTTATTATTATTCCTCTGTAGTACAGCTTGAAATCAGAGATGATGATACCTCCATAAGTTCTTTCTTTATACGAGATTGGCTTACCTATCACGGGTTTTTAATTTTTCCATATGAAGTGGAGAATTGCTCTTTCAAGCCTGAATAGAATTGTGTTGGAATTTTGATGGGAATTGTATTGAATCTGTAGATTGCTTTTGGTAATATGACCATTTTTACTATGTTAAACCTAGCAATCCATGAGCATGGGAAATCATTAAATCTTCTGATATCTTCCAATATCTTTCTTCAATGACTTGAACCTCCTTTCATATAGGTCTGTCATTTGCTTGACTAGAGTTGCACTGAAATATTTTATATTATTTGTTATTATTGTAAAAGGCACTGTTTCCCTGGTTTTTCTCAACCCATTTATTATTTGTATGGAGAAAGGCTACTGATTTTTTGAGTTAATTTTGTATCCATCCACTTTGCTGAAGGAGATTATTAGCTGTAGGAGTTCTCTGGTAGAAATTTGGGGGTTACTTATGTATACCATCATATCATCCATGAATAGCTCTAACTTGACTTTTTCTTTTCTAATTTGTATCCCATTGATCTCTTTAGTAGTCTTATTGCTCCAGCTAGAACTTCAAATGCTATATTGAAGAGATTCAGAGAGAGTGAGCAGCCCTGTCTTGTCCTGCATTCTTATTGAATCACATTAAATTCCTTACCATTTAGTTTAATGTTGGCTATCAATTTGCTGTATCTTGACTTTATTGTGTTTAGGTATGCATTGTTTATTCATGATCTCTTTAAGACTTTTATCATGAAGGAGTATTGGATTTTTTTCCAAAGGCTTTTCCAGAATCTAATGAGATGATCACTTTAAAAAATTCTTTTCTTCATATGGTTGATTATTGCTGATATGTTGTCATATGATGAAATACTCCTACATGCCTGGGATGAAGCCTACTTGTTCTCCAGAAAACCAAATAACCCTATCAAAAAATGGGGAACAGAGCTATACAGAGAATTCTCAACTGAGGAAACTTGAATGACTGAGAAGGACCTAAAGAAATGTTCAACATCCTTTGTCATCAGGGAAATGCAAATCAAAACAACCCTGAGATTCCACCTCACACCAGTCAGAATGGCTAAGATCAAAGTCTCAGGTGGCAGCAGATGCTGGTGAGGATGTGGAGAAAGAGGAACACTCCTCCACTGTTGGTGGGATTGCAAGCTGGTACAACCACTCTGGAAATCAGTTTGGCAGATCCTCAGAAAAATGGACATGATACTACCTGAGGATCCAGCTACACCACTCCTGGGCATATGCCCAGAAGATGCTCCAACATGTAATGATGACACATGCTCCACTATGTTCATAGTAGCTATATTTATAATAGCCAGAAGCTGGAAACAACCCAGATGTCCCTCAACAGAGGAATGGATACAGAAAATGTGGTACATTTACACAATGGAGTACTACTCAGCTATTAAAAACAATGACTTCATGAAATTTGCAGGCAAATGAATGCAACTTGAAAATATCATCCTGAGTGAGGTAACTCAGTCATAAAAGAACGAACATGGTATATACTCACTAATAAGTGGATAGTAGCCCAAAAGTTCGGAATACCCAAGTTTCACTTCATAGTAACCATTAGACTGAGTGTGATGTCCCAGATGAAGGCACTGGAGAAGGGACTGAAGGAGCTGAGGGAGTGGCAGCCCCATGGAGGGAGCAACAGTGTCAACTGGCCTGACCCCCCCAATGCTCCCGGAGACTGGACCACCAATCAAAGAATACATATGGAGGGACCCATGGTTTGGACCACATATGTGGCAGAGGAGGGCCTTGTTGGCCATCAGTGGGAGGAGAGGCCTTTGGGCCTGAGGGTGTTAGAGGCCCCAGTATAGAGGAATGCCAAGGAGGGAAGATGGGAGTGGGTGTGTGGTGAGACAATACTCCCATAGAGGCAGGGGGAGGTGGGAGGGGATATGGGGTTTCCAAAGGGGAGATCTGGAAAGTTTTGAAATGTAAATAAAGTATCAAAAATATTAATGTAAAAATTTACATTAGCAAATCTGTGGGAAAATTCTTGAGTATGATAGAGCTTTATCTTTAATAATATTTCCAGCAAAGTTTTTTTAAAAAGGCATTTAATGTTATTTATTAATTAATTTATTTATTTATTCATTCACTTTACATCCCAATATCAGCTGCTACTCTCCTTCCAAGTACCCCCTCACTAAGATCCTACACTCATTCTCGACTCCTCTTTTTCTCCTCTGAAAAGGGGAGATCCTCCTTGAGTGTCATGTCCCTCCTTACTTAGGGCACACCAAGTCACTGATGGACTAGGCTCATCCTTTCCCACTGAGAGCAGAAAAGGTAGACTAGTTAGAGGATCAGAATCCACAGGCTGGCAACAAATTCAGGAATTGTAGTGGTGCCCAATTAATATTACTTAAATTCCAGTGGCTGCTCATTCCTCTCTACCCACCTCAATGTTCTGGGTTCCCAAATGAAAGATACACACATACACTCACACACACATACACACACACACACACACACACACACACACACACACATACACACACACACACACACACACACACACACACATGCACAGAGAGAGAGAAAGAGAAAGAGAGAGAGAGAGAGAGAGAGAGAGAGAGAGAGAGAGAGAGAGAGAGAGAGCTTTTATATTTTGATATGCCTCAAACAGCTCAATGGCTGGGCCACTTCCTGATCTAATTCATCTCTCTCCAGTATTCCCAGGTTATTACTTACTAAAACCTAATTATATTCCATCTTTGCTTCCCTAGACTCTTTGGGCAGCCCTCTTGAAGCTGCTTACCCCCAGCTCTTACATGGTGGCTATGCTTGCTGTTCTGTACCTTCTCAGGTGTGTCATCTCTCCTCTCCTTCTCATTTTCCCAGCATGGTGGATCTACTTCATCTTCTCCCTTGGTTCCTTGCCTAGGAATCCTAAAAGTCCTGCCTCTATCTGCCCTGCCTAGCCCTTGGCTGCTGGCAACTTAATTTACCAATCATAACCAACTGGGGGGCATAGTTCTTCAGTATTTTATGTGTGGATGTGTGGATTCTCCTGTAACAATTTTGTGGACCCAAATTACCATAATACAAGCAGCCACAGGGATAACACCCATTTCAGTTGTTGGGAGACCCCTACAAAGACCAAGTTGCACACATGCTATATGTGTGCCAGGGACGTAGGTCAAGTCCATGCTCACTTTTGGTTGGTGCTTCAGTCGCCAGGAGCTCCCAAGTATCCAGGATAGTTGACTCTGTTGGCCTTTCTGTAGAGTTTCTGTCCTCCTCATTTCCCTCAGTCCTTCCTTTAACTCTTCCACAAGACTCCCCTGCTCCATCCAATATTTGGTTTTGGGTTTCTGCATCTCTTTCTATTGGTTTCTGGTAGAGTCCGTCAAACATAACAGAGTAGCATCAATAGTATCAAGGATTGGTGCTTGCCCATGGAATGGGTCTCAATTTGGACTAGTCATTGTGGCCATTCCCTCTGTTTCTGCTCTATCTTTGTCCCTGCATATCTTGAGGGCAGGATATGTTTTGGGTAAAAGGTTTTGTGGGTGGTTTGCTGTCCTTATCCCTCTTCTGGGATTCCTGTCTGTTTACCGAAATTGGCCACTTCAGAACCCATATCCTCCACTGCTAGGAGTGTCAGCTAGAGTCTTCCCCATAGCACCCAGCCCCTGACCCTTGTCCCAGATCTCTGGCATGTCCTAAAGATGCCCTTTCACATCAATTTCTGTTCTGTCTACCCTGCTTTTCCTATAACTGATCTCCCCCAGACCCACTTCCCTTCCCTCTCCTCTCCAACCAAGTTCCTTCCATTCACCTTTGATATCTCTTTTTTCCCCATTCCCCAAGGGAGATTCACCCATTCTCCCTTGGACCCTCCTTTGGTTCTCTATCTCTCTGTCTGTCTGTCTGTCTCTGTCTCTCTGTCTCTGTCTCTCTCTCTGTCTTTCTCTCTCTGTTTTTCTCTTTCTCTCTCTATATATATACTCTCTCTCTCTATATATATATATATATATGTGTGTGTGTGTGTGTATGTATGTATGTGTGTTTGTGTATATATATATATATATATATATATATATATATATATATATATATATATATATATAATTTTTGATTTGTTCTGGCCAAGTTAACCTCTGCTAAGTTACTCCATACCATGTAAAACAGTGTTTTTTCAGAATTTAGTTTTTCATTTGAGACACCACTTACAACCTATTTTGACTAGGTTCTGAGGATGATTGTGTATCTGGCTGGAGGCATGAATGGTATCATTTGTCCAGTACCACAGAGGAAGCACAGACTGAGGAATGACAAAGCTGATTGTAGAAAGAGTGGCAGGCTATAAATTTATGAAAGTGATTTGGAATTGTAAGGGCATATTAAAACCTTATCAAGATAAATGTGTCCCCAATCTAATTATACATACCAGATCAATGAATGGATGTAACTCCATTA
Source organism: Uromys caudimaculatus (assembly GCA_028551405.1). Classification (NCBI taxonomy): domain Eukaryota; kingdom Metazoa; phylum Chordata; class Mammalia; order Rodentia; family Muridae; genus Uromys; species Uromys caudimaculatus. The sequence goes on from CM052702.1 coordinate 90,007,066, forward strand.
CCTAGAGACCATAAAAATTTGGACACCAGCACTTAGTGTCAAAGCCTACTAAATTCTGTTCTGGTAATTGGAGGAGAGGGCTCAAGAGAACTGAGGGAAGGCAAGGAAGAAACAACCATGTGGGCTGGTGGGTGTTCAGCCCAGACGTAGACATAGCTGAAATGTACTGACATACATGAAGACTATTCTTGTGTCTCCCACACAGCCCCTGCCTTCCTTCTCATCTCTCATTGTAGATGTCAGCATCTAATAGTTTAAAATGCCCAATCAGAAGATATATAGCAATATACAGTAAAACATACCCCCAAACTGTATAAACCAGCCAATCTTGTGATGTTGGGGATGCAATTTTTATGTACTAATGTCCTCTGGACTTTGTTTAATGCATAAAATTAAACTGCTTCTGGATATCGAGCTAGGTTATATCTTAAGAGGGTTTCCTACAACAGTGTCATTTGCCCTCCTAGTTTGGTGTCACAGACTAACAGACTCATGTAACTCCCAAATTTTCCAATGGCTTCACCCAGGCTCAGGTATTAGATACATGAAATTATTACTGAAAGGACCTCAAAGTTATTACAAAACACCCCATGGCCAAGTTCTTGCACAAAAAAGATTTATGTTCCCCAAAGAGACAAAGGGCAGGGAATAAGTGACAAAGACATGCAATAGAAGAGGGAGAAGGAGAAAGGAACAAGGAAGATGGAAAGGGATATCTGCCCGGATGGACAAAAGATAATCTCTGGATAGAGAGGGGACAGATGTAGCCCACAGGCATATGGCAGTTCATAAAGAGAAAGACCTGCCTCTTTCTCAATTAATCCTGCATAACAATGGATTTATTTGTTGTGAAAGGGTGGTCAAAGGGAAGCTTTTGATGGCTGGAGTTCCAAACTTAGTTAAACCTTGCTGATCAGCCTCAGAGTGATAATTGGTGAAATAAGAGAATAGATCTTGGTGACTAGCTTTAAGATTGTAATTTAACACTTTAGTAAGGAAAAGGGAATGGGGGAAGAATAAGGCCTGCCAGGGCCATATTTGCCATGCTTAGGACTAAGAGGGCCCATCAATTACCATTTGCATTCCAAACCTGCTTCCAGGTTTTGCTTATCTGTGACTACATATGACCTAATCCTAAGTTCAATGTCAAATCACAACAGGTAATGGAAACTGATTTTGCCATCTAAGACAGGAGGGAGAGTTGGCCCTGGTATCATGAGAACAGGAGAGCTGTCCCTGCCCCTCATCTGCTGCAACTTTTGAGAAAGTTGGCTCTGCATCTTGCCTGGCCAGCAAAATAGAGCAGGCCCTGGACTTGGGGGTTTGAGATGAGGAGGGTTTGAGCTCTAGAGAGACAGTCCTGCATTGATTCAGCAGTGTGGTGAAGAGGATGAGGGAGGGATGCTCTCATCCCCTCACTTGTCCCTTGACACCTAGTGCAGGGAGAAGAACTGGCACAGGACATAGGAGTGGGAGAACTTGCCCTGTCTCTCACCTGTTGCAAAACTTGGGAGAGCAGGCTATGAACCTAGCTTATGCAATGGGGTAGAGCTGGCCATGGTTGTCGAGTTTGCTGATGAGACAGGCCAGAAGGCATGGGAGCAGGAGAGCTAACTCAGTCTCTCTTCTGCTGCAGCACTTGGGAGCATGCCATTGTACCTGCACTGGGAAGCACAGTAGAGCTGACCTTGATGGTGTGGGCAAGGATGAGCAAGCTCAGAGGCTATGGGATTCTATGCCCCTTACTGGATCCAGCATTAGATAGGCCAGCCTAGGCAGGGCAAAAGATCACAACCCTGTGATCTGTGGTATGGGGACAGGATAGCTGGTGGCTTGACCATCTCAAATACTTCTCATGCTCATATCCAGTGCTTTGAATTGGTCCTCTCCAACATCTTTATCCCATCAATAAACTACTGTAGTGCATATAAAGGTGCAGGTCCTACAAATCCAAATCAACAGTATCTCCATGACACAGGGCAACAACAGGATATCTGAGAGCAGACCCATTGAGGTTCTAGTATTGACAGTGTAGCAGAAGCCAGAGGCCTCCTACTGGGTCAATGACTCATTGCAAGGAACATTTATAAGCAAAGATATGTGGATAAAAGTGTACACTGTGGGACACACTCTGATACACTGCAGCTTTCACAATGAGATTTTTTGTTCTGTGTTGGTGGGTAGGATGCAAAGGTGGAAGGCAGGCACAATGTGAGGGGGAGATGAATGGAATTGGTGTGCATGATGTGAAATTCACAAAGAACTAATAATAAAAATAGAAGGGAACTGATTTTATACCACTTGCTTTGCTTGCCTGTAAGGAGGAAAATATCCCTGATCTGCTGGTTTTCAAGACTACTTGGAATAGAACTATATAAGTTAATGACAGATCTGTCATATGGAAGAGGTTTCATGGCTTGTTTCTGTGGATGCAATCAGAAACTCGGTTCTAATACTTATTCTTTTCTTTGCACCACTATAGACATACATATCATTGGGCCAGAAATAAATACACATGCATGAAAAGAGGAAGGAGGCAAACTGACTACATACCACTTGAGATTTGAGTCATGATATGCTTAGCTTATTTACATTTAATTAATAATTAAAATTTAGTTTTTAATTTATTTTAATTCAGTTTAATGGATTTTCTTTATAGAAGGAAAATCACCCTTCTCCTTGAAGCTTCTAGATGAAAAGGTATGCCATTGAGCTCATAAATGATTTGCCTACTGCCAAATTAAGGGGCCAAGAATCCAGGAATTTGATTTAATTTCTTAGCCCAATTTCTTCAATATTTCTTGAGTCAACTTCATTCTGTGACATATTTTTCCTCTCATGTGAGCAAGACCCAGAATCTTTAGGGCATACACCATCTTTTCCTGTTTTCTTTTCTCTTTTCTTCTCCTGCACCACTGTCTAGGGACAACACAAATTCGGTGGCTTACTGGGGAAAGGGTGAAGCCCATTCTGAACTTCAGGCTCAGCTTCTCATTGACTGGGGGGCTTGAAGGTAAATGTTTGCATAAGAGCAGTGAAGAAAATGAACAGCTTAGGTCTGGTCAGTTCTTGTGCAGGGCAAGCTCTCTTTCCTGAGGAACAAAAACGAGTCACTTTCTCAGATGACTTTGGTGCATCATCAAACTGGTTTGGCAATTTCCTTCTTCCAATCCTGAGTTGACCCTGGGCTTTGTGTCCAGTTAATGATGTCTAGCATTTTGATTTAGTCATTAGAGCCAGATTCAAAGTGGTATTTCCCTTTCACTAAAACCAGAATAAAATCCAAGAATCTTTGTCTGTAATTTCTGTTATTTTATAGCTAGTGTGGGTAGGAGGAGAATTAAAGGGATGATGCATGAATTCTCTATGTGTAAGAAATTTTGCAATATGAAGAGATTACATATAGGCTTAACTTGGCCTAGAGGATAAAGATCCAATAAAGTCATGGGGATATACTAACCCCTTTCATTGTGTTCTTAGGAACAGCACGTACATCACTTAGGTGGAAAGTAAAATGAGTCATTGTTCTAGACTTTCAGGATCTGATGCAATAACTAAGAATTATTAGAATAAATGAAATAGCTGGGATTTTGAACTGTAATTAAAATCTTTTCAACTGTCTTGTGGACACGAAGACTAGACACATGTACTATATTCTGCCATCTTTTTTATTAAAGTGAATTGTGGAAGGTCAACAAAGATGGCACAGGGAAAGGCAAAGAGACCAGAAGCTGTTCCAGCCAGGTACCCGCAGAGCAGCCCAGAGTTCGGCAGTGTGGCTTCTGTGTAGCATTTAGCTACCTTCCGAAGGCAGTGTTAGGAAACCCAAGCTTCAGTGTGAGAAATCTGATGGATATTGAGCTGCATCTGCAGCACATTTGACAGGAGCAGTGTCCTCATCTCTCAGTGCTCACGGTTTCCAGGTTGACAGGCTGCAGTGGGACACATGTTCCAAGGGCAAGTTCTCCCTCATCTTTAACCTACTACTTTCATGTGTGTGTTGGTCATGTAATACAGGCTCAATACATATTTGTGGGGACTAAGGAACTGCAAAATTATTTGTAAATATATGTGCAAATAATAGAAACAAATAACTGTAATACACAGAAACATTTTGTTACTGGTTCAACAATTGTAAGCCCACAAGTATTTATTCATAATTGGCTGGCTAGAAAACACAAGAGAGTGGGTCACCACTATATCACCTAACTTGCTATCAACTTGGAGAACACAAATTCTCTAACTAGGTTTCTAAAACCATGCTGAAAATCTTAAAAAACAAATTACTTACTTCTTCCTAGAGGTATTCTATAGGACAGAACCTACCCAATCCACTTAAACAGATACAGTTGCAGCTACTGTTTGATATTCCAGTTTTAGTGAGTAGTTAGCCACCTTCTCATTTGTTCTTATCTCATAACAAACCTGAGCAGCCAATGACTGGGCAAAGGGAGACAGGGAGGGACTATTAGAGTTGTGCGAGCTAGGATGCAGGGGGTGGGGGGAGGAGGCAAAGGATCACCAGGATGTGGTGGGAGATGGAAGAGGAGAGCTGCTGCAGGAGAGCCAGAAAACCATGTAAGAATTCAGGTAAGTGGCCACTGGACGCTTATCTGATTGGGCCTAGGGTAGCAGGGGAAGGTTTAGGAGTGCAAAAGGTTTGAGGTAGCCAAGGAATTTTAAAAAGATGCTAATGTGTATGTCTTTCATTCATGGGTCCAAAGATAGCTCCTGGGTAGGTGTGCATGTGCAATCCACTGGGAGCCAAAGTGGTGTAGCGCAAATTCACTGCTATAGGGTGGCATCATGCAGAATGTCTGTGATTAAGTCTGGATAGACAGAGGTAATATCAATAGGATGCCAGGTATCACACTGAGGTATCTTGGTGATATCCAGGGCACAATAGGATGGCAGTGCTGAAAAGGAAGAAGGGACTGAGTGGATTTTCATGTGACCCTGTCACTCTTTGCTGGAACCTACCATCAGGGCAGCTGACTTCTCTATTTAACCTCAGAATCGAAGTTCCTTCAAAACATAGGCTATAAAGTCTGCACCCATAACTTATCACAATCCTGACAGGACATGTGAAGGCCATGACCTTTCTCCACAACACCTCATCTCACAGCTCTTCCATGTTATTCCATTTTCTGGCACTATCTAAGTGACTTTAGGAAGCACTGTTCTACCTTGTTCAGCACATGCTCACCTTGTACTCCTGGGTTTATACTCATGTAAAGCAAGCACCAGTGCAGTGTGTTAGATGTCTCTGTTCCAGCAAAGAAGCCCAGGGTGTGGAAGATGAGGTTTTCATCCTGAATTTGTAGTAGTCTTGTCTGTGTCCTAGAGCGAATGACATTGTGTATTTTTAAGAGAATTTTCTCATTGATTAATTACTTAGCACTCTCTCCAATCCTTCCAGGCTCCCTTCCTCATCTGTGCTTTCCACTGTATCACTTCTCCTCAGTTTCCCTTCAGAAAAAGAGCAGGCTTCCCAGGGCTATTGACTGAACACGGTATAAGAAGTTACAATAAGGTTAAGCACAAGCTGGCATATCAATGTTTAATGGAAGCTAGCCACTAGGATGCAAAAGGTCCGAAGAACAGGTAAGAGAGTCAGAGACATCCACCACTCCTACTGTTAGGAGTCCTACAAAAGCATTAAGCCACACATCTGTAACATGTATACTGAGAGGATTTCTGATTACCTCAAGAGTAGAATGTTGAAACTGAAAAACAAAGTTAGAAGGAATATTAAAAATGATATTTGTTTTGACCACATCGGGCAGTACTGTTCTCCTTCAAGTGAGAAGTTGAACAAAAGCTCTTGAGTAGATAAAAATCAAGACACTTGCTTTCTAATGACTACAATATTGAAACGCTTTTAGTTAAATTGGGAAATAATTGGATACAGAGGAGCATTTGATATAATGTATCAGTTACATCACAGTCATGACAGGGCCTTGACTGCTCAATTCACATTTCTCTGTTTGAATTCCATAAAGTGAAAAGACCACTTCTGAGGGCTATTCTTGGTTGTCAACTTGATTACATCCTGAATTAACTAAAATCGAAGTAGCTGGGCACACCTGTGTGGAAGTTTTCTCAACAAACTATTTAAAGTGGAATCTTTTGAGGTATAAATGTCCATCTCAAATCTGGACCACAGCTTCTGGTGGTAGCTTATATAGAAGAGGTTGAAGAAGGAAGTTTTTGTTCCTTATCTGCTTGCCTTTATTGTCACTGTCAAGACAATTCCTTCACTGGCCTTAGCACCTACTTTTTCAGGATTCTGGCACATTCTGAAGGCTACCATTGCTGACCTAGCTGGCCCACAGAATGTAAACCATATATATATATATATATATATATATATATATATATATATATATATATATATATGGTTTATTCGAATCTCTCTGATTCATTATATATTTATATTATATTATTGTACTATTATACTATATATTATAAGCATATTATTTATTTATAAATTATATAAAATATTATGTATGTTATATATTATATATATATGATTTATTTAAATGACTTAAAATTCTGTTCCTCTAGAAATCACTAACTAATACAACACACATTTTCATCATGATAAATTACAGGAAATGAAATGGTAATATAGCAAATACTCAGGAAATGTTTTATTTTCATTACAGAAATTCTGTAAAATCTCCATGTTTACTGGCTGTCCTGCTTCCCGACTAATCTTTCATTGTCAAAAGCTCTTGGGACCTATCAGTCCTTCTTTAGAATGTAATATTATCTTCACAACCTTCTCCAGAATCATTAATTTGGTAATATTGCTCTTGATGTGTCATACCTAAACTCCACATGGTCAACAATTTGACTCCTCCTCTAAGGATAAAATGTTGATTGTATTGAATTATGCCAGGAAGATGAAATTAAAGAGAGGTTGGATAGGCATCTCCCACTGTACACTTGGTCAGAGGATGAAAAGGGAGCCCACTGACTTTAAGATTCTATGACAGATGTAGGAATGTGGATTAGCCAGAGGCTCACTGAGAGTATAGCAGTACAATTAGTGTTATGATCTGAACCTGAAACATCCCTTACAGGCTCATGGTTTTGATGCCTGGTTCCTAGTTGGTGGGGCTAATTTGGAGGTTTGGGAAAATTAGGAAGTATGGTCCATTGGAGAGTCCATCACCAGGGGAGGTACTCAAAGTTGTAAAAAGCCCTGGATTTTGCCTTCTGCCTCCTGGTACAGGCTCTACCCCACCCCCTTAACACCAAGAGCTAGGGTGCTCTGAATTCCTTTTCTGAAAGAGACTTCCCCACCTGGGGATCCATCCCATATACAGACACCAAACCCAGCCGCTATTTTGGATGCCAAGAAGTGCTTGCTGACAGGAGCATGTTATAGCTGTCCCCTGAGAGGCTCTGCCAGAGCCTGACAAATACAGAGGCGGATGCTTGCAGCCAACTATTGGACTTAGCACAGGGTTCCCGAATGAAGGAATTAGAGAAAGGGCTGAAGGAGCTGAAGGGGTTTGCAACCTCATAGGAAGAACAGTATCAACCAACCAGACCGCCCAGAGCTCCCAGGGTCTAAACCACCAACCAAAGAGTACACATGGAGGGATCCATGGCTCCAGCCACATATGGAGCAGAGGATGGCATTTTTTTTTTTTTTTTTTTGGCATCAATAGGAGGAGAAGCCCTTGGTCCTGTGAAGGCTTGATTCCCCAGTGTAGGGAAATGCCAGGGTGGTGAGGTGGGAGTTGGTGGGTAGGGGGAGGAGCATCCTCATAGAAGCAGGGGGAGGGGGATGGGAGAGGAGGGTTCCAGAGGGGAAACTGGGAAAGGGGATAACATTTGAAATGTAAATACATAAAATATCCAATAAAAGAATGGAAAATAAAAGAATGGATCAAACCCACCACTGAAACTGTGAACCAAAGTTAGTCTTCAACCTCTTAGTTTTTGCTGAGTGCTATCACAATGATGCACAGGCAACACATACATGTAACTGGCTGCGTTCCAGCATTTATATGATTGGAGAGTGATGATATGGGACAGAAGAAGGCAGAACCCGTACTTTGGAATTAAACTCCAGCATTCAGTCAAACTCAATGTTGACTGAGGTGGGGTACATGATTGCCCTTGGACTAACTCATCAAAAACTAGACCTCTGAAGATTAATTACTACTTTTACTTTATGTATAATTCCTTCATCTAAGGGCAAAGTGCAAGGAGGAGGGCATAGGGATTCATTATTTACCACTTTTAAACTCATACTAAACATCAGTGAACCATTTCCTTCCAATGATATTCCTGGTACACTGCTTTATGCACTCTTTTTTTTGTTGTTTTTGTTTTTTGTTTTTTTTTTTTTTTCGAGACAGGGTTTCTCTGTGTAGCCCTGGCTATCCTGGAACTCACTCTGTAGACCAGGCTGGCCTTGAACTCAGAAATCCTCCTGCCTCTGCCTCCCAAGTGCTGGGATTAAAGGCGTGCGCCACCACTACCCGGTTGCTTTATGCACTCTTAAAATAATATTTCTAATTGATATTTCTATACTGTGTTAATCAGTGTTCTACAAAGATGCTCCAATCTTCATTTTCTAACCTATGCACTCTACTGATAAGCTAAAATTGACTTTGTAAATGTGATTAATTTGAGAGAGGCAATATTAGCATGGATTATCATAATTAGTAGGAGGTTTGAAGAAAAAAATCCAGAAAGAGGAGATATAAAAATAGAAGCAGACGATGAGAGATGAAAGATGGTACTGAAGATGCAGGAAGGAGCCACAGCAAAGGATAACATTACCCTTGGTGATGAACTCTCCGTAATTCCCAGAGGAAGCTCACATGGCAAATAGGCATAAGGGTTCATCTTGTAGTGAATCAATGCAGTGTTATACCCTTAAATATATGGCAGCATGATGCAAGGTCCATTGGAAATGTCTAAACCACAATATTTTTTTCTATGAAGACCCAGGCAGCTTGTCCTCACCTCTGTCATTTCTGTAAGAAAAGCATCAGTGAAGTCTCTCAGCTCAGCAGGATTTGAATCTTTTTGGTTATTGTTCATTATACAGGAAACAAGTGATTTCAGGTTTTACGTTTCTGAAAACTGTTTGAAGTGACCCAGGATGATATTTCATTATGGATGGAAAGATACTCTAGAGCTTACAAAGAAAATTAAGAAAATATTGGAGATACCATGGAGTAACTTTTCTGAATTTTTAAATAATCTTTTCCTTCCCTCTGTTTCTTTTAGGAGAACTTTGGTGCCATCTGTTTTTTTTAGGGGAACATTTGGCTTCTGATTTCCCTCTCATCCCTGCATAGGCAGGTGATACACCAGTGTCATTCAAAATATGTGAGGTAACAGGGTACTTTTTATGAACCAAGCTTCTTGATCCCTGGTGTATGTACTCCAGCATCAATCTGAATGCTGGCATAAAATTCTGATCATTTTTATTCCACCATTAATACCTTCTCAGATCATTTTTGCAAATTGTTTCCAAAGAGAACATTTACAAATGTGATCACATGGCTTCACCCCTTGGCTTACAATCGTCAAAGCCATCCACTATGTTCAAAGTCATAGTGCTTTGTACCTGTTAGCCCTACAGAGATAGAATCCTTAAAATCTTCAACATTATCCAAGTTTCTCTACACAGTCCAACCATCATGGTCTCTATGATAACAGTAAGGGCATTTCACTTTCAGGTCTATGCAGTTAGTATTCATTGTGAATAGATAATATCTCTGAAACTAGCATGGTCTCTGTCTTTCAGTTCATGAAAGTAATGCTCAAAAGTCAATTGCTTGGAGCTTTGCTACTGGCTTATTGTCAAAGAGATACACATCTTTTCACTGTTTTTCTAAATTTTTGTCAGGATTTATTTTCCCTCAGGAAAATTATACTAGTATGTATTGTATAGGCAGCTGTGGATGCTGGCTTTGCCAACATGATTTAATTTCTATATGGTAAGATGTCAATCTTTACTGAAGTAAAGTAGATGGTAAATAAAGCTTCAATAATATTATGTAGTATACAGATAGTGTGGTATAGCATAAAATCAGCAATACTTAAAATGAACTAGATGTATGTTGTTATTTCTGCTAACTTCAAGTTTGATAACAGAACATTATTAATATCTTAATATAATATTATTAATAAAGTTAAAGTAGGTAAATATTTATTATTAATAATATCTTTATGCCATTAAAGTATCTTGACATTTAATATTATTAATAACATTAAAAGTGTCAGTATTTTATATTGCTAATAGTATTAATTAATGTTAATATTAGACTCTTTACTAGTGAAATCTCACCCTGTCTACCAATTGAATGGCATTAAAAACATAAAACAGTCCACAGATGTCTGATGGACAACTGTTTACATTGCTTGCACACCCTTGTACACATACATTGCAGTATGTGTCTTCCATGTTGCTGACCTTTTCAACCATGTTACTGATTTTCACATTGATTTAGATGACTTTTTACCTGTAAAAATCATGTAATTGTACCAGGTTTCAGATTTAATTTGCATACTTTTATATGTAGAGGGTCATTGGGAAAATTCATGTTCATATAATTTTGCAGTGTCTATTAAAGTCCCTAATGTAATTGGTCATGCCAAGAGTGTTTGCTATCACTCACTTACACCTATTGGTTCCCTTCTAGCAATTTGCCCTGATATATACACGTAGAAGTTGATTATGCACTCACTGATCTCCACAGATGTCCTAGGCTCTGTTTACTAGAAGGGAAAAATGAAGCTGCTGGACTTAGGGAAACCCATGACCAATTATTTGGCCGAGCTCCAGGAATCTAGTGGAAGAGTAGGGGATAGGGTTGAGGGAGCTGGAGAGGTTGAGAACATCACAAGAAGATCTACAGAGTCAACTAAGCTGGGTCCATGGGGGCTGACAGAGTGTGATCCACCAACCAAATAGCATGCAGGGATGAACCTAGGTCCCCTACACATTTTTAGTCGATGTGCAAATTGGTCTTCCTGTGGATCACCTAACAATAGGAACTTGGGCTACCTCTGACTCTGTTGCCTGCCTTTGGCTGTGCCTTCCTGTGACTGGAGTGTATGTTGGCCCTCAGTGGGAGAGGATGGTCGTAGTTCTGCAACTTGATGTGCTAGGGCAGGTTGGTACACATGGGAGACTTCTCCTCTAAGGGCTAGGGGAGAAAGTAACAGGCAGAGAGGCTTGTGAGGGTGGGTCTGGGAGGAAGGGCGGGAGATGTGCTGCCATCAGAATGTAAACTAACTAAATAAATGAATTAATGAAAAAAATAAAAGGGAAGCACAGAAAGACTGAACCTATATGCATATATCAGTGTAAATGTTAAAACAGTTCATATAAAATGTTTTGTATATGCTGGATATATTTTATATATGCTAAGTTCATACATTATATTACTATTCATTCTTTTTTTTTCTTCTTTATTTATTTATTTATTTATTTATTTATTTATTTATTTATTTATTTATTTATTTAAAACTCCAGATTTTATTCCCCTCCCGGTCCACCCTCCAACTCTTCCATATCCCATGCCTCCTTCCCGACACTCACCCTCTCCACAAGGATTACCCCAGCCCACAGCCTTCACCCCACCAGACCTCTAAACTCCCTGGGGCCTCCAGTCTCTTGAGGGTTAGATGCATCTTCTCTGACTGAACCCAGACCCAGTAGTCCTCTGCTGTATATGTGTTGGGGGCCTCATAACAGCTGGTGTATTCTGTCTGGTTGGTGGTCCAGTGTTTGAGAGATCTTGGGGGGTGGGTTAATTGAGAATGTTGGTCCTTCTACAGGGTGGCCCTCCTCCTCAGCTTCTTCCAGATTTTCCCTAATTCAATCACAGGGATCAGCAGCTTCTGTCCATTGACTGTGTGCAAATATCTGCATTTGACTTTTTCAGTTGCTGGTTGGGTCTTTCGGAGGGCAGTCATGATAGGTTCCTTTTTGTGAGTGCTCCATAGCCTCAGTAATAGTGTCAGACCTTGGGGCCTCCCCTTGAACTGTATCCCACTTTGGGCTTCTTTTCCTCAGGCTCCTCTCCATTTCCATCCTTGCAGTTCTTTCAGACAAGAACAATTATGAATAGGAGTTTTGACTGTGGGATGGCAACCCCATCCCTCACTTGATGCCCTGTCTTTCTGCTGGAGTGGGCTCTACAAGTTCCCTCTCCCGACTGTAGAGCATTTCATCTAGGGTCCCTCCCTTTGAGTCCTGAGAGTCTCTCACCTCCCAGGTCTCTGGTATAATCTGGAGGGTCCTCCCAACCTCCTACCTCCCAAGGTTGCCTGTACTTCTCATTCTTAACTTGTTTGTGATAAAAACAAATTATAGAACGAGTGGAACATGAACTCTCCCCTAAAGATGTAACCTAACTGTGGTATGGTTTCTCAACAGGGCTGTTTTGTTGGGCCTTAGTGGGTGAGTATGTGCCTAATCATGCAGAGAGTTGATGCACCAGTGTGGGGGGGAACAGCCAGGGTGGGGCACATAGTCTCAGGGGGATGGGGAGAGGAACAGGAGGTGGGGCAGCATTGGTGGTATAAATAAACAAACAAATAAATAAAGTAAGCAAAAATAATTTTATCACTACATTTTATACAATAAAAAATATATTTTATAAGAGAATAATACGAACAATGAAGGGATGGGGGTGATAGAGACCAGAGAACAGGCAGATGAGTTTATCTAGCAAGAAGGTCACATAAATAATGCCTGTTATGCTAAAATCTTATTAGCAGGGCTGAAGAGGAATACAGCAGTTAAGTGTCCTGAGTGCTCTGCTTTTCTAGAGGTCATGAGTTCAATTCCTAGCAAGTGCATGGTAGCTTCTAACCATATATAATGGTATCCGATGCCTTCTGGTTGCAAACACACACACACACACACACACACACACACACACACAGACACACACACACACACACAGAGAGAGAGAGAGACAAAGCACTCATACCTGAACTACATAAACAAATCAGACATTTGGCCAAAATAGAAAACTAAAGAATCATAACTGTCTTCACTCTAGTTTGCTGCTATCATTTACTAAGGAAGATTGGTTATAAGGAAAGAAAAATAAATGAATATATATATGCTAAATATCTTGGTATTGCCTTGAAATGTATTGACTAATTTTATACTACAAAATCCTTTTTTGGATAGAATGTGCAGAGATTTAGTGCAGATTTAGGGTGCAATAATGGTATGGCAGTCATTGGGGTAACCAAGCACTTTATAATTAGAAATGAGGCATACATCACGGAGAGAGTTCATGCCTGTGACTGTAAGCATGGTCGCAAACACATGACTGGGAAATCATAGGCTCTAGGGGTGAAGCTACTGTTGTGCTGTCATGCTGTCAAACTGAGTTCCAAACATTGGTGCTTATTACCCATACATTTTTATAGTTCTCAACTTTGGTCAGATAAGCTACTTTTTGCATTGGATAATGGTTAATACAGAAATTCATAAACAGCTAAAATGCTGCATATAAATAACTGTGAGTATTCAGTTTTAGATGAACCATTTATATGAATATTTCCCCATTTAAGACGGAGTAAACATAGTGGAAGACAGGGTAGAATGAAAGACCTGATTAATGAGGAGGAGAACTCTGAAATAGTTACTTCTGCTCAATATTTGCCTGCTGTAGTGATCAACTTATAGCACCTGTGGTTACTACATAAGACCTGGTGAAGGTCAAGACATTCATTCTAGCATGAGGTTGGGGAAACAGCTGAACCATTGAGGGCCTCTGTTTATGCTGCTAAACTTCAGAAGTTAGTTTCCCAGAATTCTAGTATTCTTAGGTTTTGTGGTTCTTCTCCTAGGTATCCTTATAAAATTGAAAGAGGGACAACCAGTCTCCCTGGAGAATGTTGAGGATTATAGGCAGCAAGTACCCCAGTATATACTTCTGAATATAAGGGGCAGTATTAATTGGACTCTGGGGGTTATTAACAGCAACAATAAAAACAGACATGAAACTGGGAAGCTGATGGTGTACTCGGCACTAGATGGAGTTGAAAGAATGTAATGGATGGATATGACACAAAATACATCGCATAAATGTATGAAATACTACTAATAGAAATCTGAGCTCTTCTCCAAATACTCTATGAATCCCATCCCTTGGTGAAGATATGAAGGCAACTTCTTTCTCTTCTAACCTGAGGGATGGAGCTGAAGAAGTACTATCTGGCATCTTCCTGAGAAAATATTTCTTTGCCCAACTTCTCTAGATGTGGGCAGCTGGAGGAGTGTGACAGGTATAGGTGTGCCTTCTGCATCATAGGTCATCAGAATTTATGCTTAATAATTCCCCTTCCCCACCTACCAGGACACATACAAATCTAACAACTGGAGGACCAGAGCAACAATACAAAGCAAGTAGACTTCTAAAGTGAATTGTGGTATAAAGCAGTCTTTGCATCTTCTATATTCAGCCTCCAATCATTACCCCAATTATGAGAGGAGAAACATGTTAATCTTGTTTATACCATTGTATTTGATGTGCCATGTAACAACTAACAACTAACAAGTAATGCATATGAATAGATAATTTACATACCACTTCAAGCTGATTAGTTTTGTTCATTTTTAAAGCATGTTCCAGAGCTAAAGAGTTGGACCAATCATTAGAAAGCTTCCTGCTCTTGCAGAGGACCACAGTTTGGTTCCTAGCACCTCTATTGGTTGGCTCAAAACTGCTTTTAACTCCATTTCCAAGGATCGAACTCTGCTGATATAGTATCTACAAGGTATGTGGTTTCTCTGTCTCTGTCTGTCTCTCTCTTACACAAACATAAACACAAAGACAGATATAGTAAATATTTAAGAACTAATGTTCCTATAAAATATCATTAAATAAGCTGCTTTACAGTAGCGTGAGGGACTGAGGCGGAGGAGAAATTCCTATAGACTGAACCAGAAGGCCAGCTTCTTCATTGTCACTGTGTTTTACTCTGTCCCAGTTCTTCTATGTACAATGCCTTATATGTTTATTCCTCTAGATAGTTGTTAAACATTCTTTGAAAGGACAGCCTTTTTGTGGCCATTATTCACCCAGAGGCTATCTCCAGAGATTCCCATCCAGTGTGATCTGATCTGATGGCACAATTAATTGGTGACCAGATTCTCCATAGGGTCTTCTTGCATAGTGCTAGTCTTGGTAAGTACTTAATGAATGTTTATCCACTAAATAAGTGTATGAGTAAAGAGACTCTAACTATGCCCTGAAGTGGTAGGCAAGAAGGGCAGAGAAGAAGTGTTGCATCAAATCACATTGGGTTCAAGCCCTGGTTTGCCATTTCCCTGATGAACAACATGGGAAAGCCAGATCTCTATTTTCCTCAGCTAGTTTGCTCAATGTTATGTGGAAATGCTAGTAGATGGCAGCTCACATGTGTGCCTGAAGCAAGAGGAACATGAAAACCAGAGGGAAGTCCACCAGATGTGAGGATTGTTTACCAATGGCAAGAATCCAAACAATTATAAGAGAACTGTACTGTTTTACTTCGCTTGTTTATACCCATAAATCACAAAATGTAAACTTACATAAAGTATAAAATAAATAGATGAAAAAGAACTCAACTGGGAAGAAGAGCCCAGTCTCAGTTTCATCATGAACCATGGTTGTGACATTAGGCATCTCATTTAAGTCCTGTAGCCACATTTAAATTAGCAGCAAAAGAATGCGATAGATCAAGATTCAGTCACAAAAGAATGAACATGGTATGTACTCACTGATAAGTGGATATTAGCCCAAAAGTTCGGAATACCAAGTTTCACTTTACAGTAACCGCTGGACTGAGAGTGAGGTCCCAGATGGAGGAGTGGGAGAAGGGACTGAAGGAGCTGAGGGAATTTGCAGCCCCATGGAGGGAGCAACAGTGTCAACTGACC
>CM052702.1:90023093-90049742 GCA_028551405.1 Uromys caudimaculatus
CCTTGGGCCTGAAGGTGTTAGAGGCCCCAGTAAAGAGGAATGTCAAGGTGGGAATATGGGGATGGGTGGGCGGGTGGGTGGGAGGTGGAATTCCCTCATAGAGGCGGGGGAAGTGGAGGGGATAGGGGGTTTCCAAAGAGGAGACCTGGAAAGGGGGAAACATTGGAAATGTAAATAAAGTATCAAAAAATAAATAAATAGAAAAAAAAAGGCAGCTGCCGCGATGTTGATGCCTAAGAAGAATCGGATTGCCATCTATGAGCTCCTTTTTAAGGAAGGCGTGATGGTGGCCAAAAAAGATGTCCACATGCCCAAACACCCCGAGTTGGCAGACGAGAATGTGCCCAACCTTCATGTAATGAAGGCTATGCAGTCTCTCAAGTCTCGAGGCTACGTGAAGGAGCAGTTTGCTTGGAGACATTTCTACTGGTACCTGATGAACGAGAGCATCCAGTATCTCCGAGATTACCTGCACCTACCTCCGGAGATCATGCCCTCCACCCTGCTCTGCAACCGTCTGGAGACTGGCAGGCCTTGGCCCAAAAGTCCAGAGGGTGAGGGCCTGCAAGATTCACAAGAGGGGAGGCAGACAGAGACACCTACAGAAGGAGTGCTGTGCTCCCTGGAGCTGACAAGAAAGCTGAGGGTGGGGCTGGCTCAGCAACCAATTCCTGTTTAGAGGCAGCTTCGGGCGTGGGCGTGGTCAGCCACCTCAGTGAAGTTGGAGATTTTGTTGTATTGAATAAACTTTAAAGAAAACCAAAAAGAAAAAGAAAAAAAAAAAGAAAAAAGAAAACAAAAAAATTTAACATAGAAAAAAAAAGATTTTTAAGTAAGTCATAGTCATGTAAAAAAATTCTTAATCATGCTAATCTAATTACATCAGCAGTGAATAGAGGGTAAACTCCAATCAGAGGTTGCAGTCTTTAGCCAAAAGTGATAAAAAGTACAAACCAGCAGGACAACATATCTGCCTCTTTGCCTGTATATCTTTTTTTGAACACCTAAAACAGCATGGACTTCTCCAAACCTTCACTGGGTTGCAGTAGTGGGTTTCATAGGTAAAGCCTTATCACTCACTCTGTCTTGGTATCACTTCTTGGTTATCAGTCTGAGTAGATCCATGAGCTCCACAGCTGCATTGTGACAAAGAGAGTCTGTGAAGAAGCCTGTGGTGGAACTCTGAACTCGACCCTTCTCCTATTGTACCAAAGGTTCCCCTTCGTTATAGTAAAGATGAAGGAAGACAGCTCTGACTTTTACGGTCCCATAGTAAAGTGTGACCCCCTATTCTCATGGATCCCTATCTTCAGCAGGATCCTCAGTCTCACCATACTATGTTGATGAGACTTTCAAGGGAATTTTGGTAGGATTGGGGGCCAAACACTAAGGCCACCTAGATCCATACTTTCTCTTTATAACCTATATTTACTTTTGAATCTCCACTCAAAAAAAAAAATTACGATTCCCAGTAGGTTACCTCTGTAATTAAAATTGCTCATCTTTAAACAGGAACATCTCAGGCATATGGAGATGACACATTTTAGAATTCAGGATATGGAAGACTATAAAGCAACTGTCATAATTTTTTCTGTCATAATTTTTTCAAATGTTGACATATCTCAGCAGAGGAATGAAGGTTACACGGAAGAAGCAAATGGGAATTCAAGAATGGAAAGGTGCAGTTACCTAAATGGAGATTTTTACAGAAGAGCTAGGCAGAGAAGCAACTTGAGAACAGCAGTGCTCAGTGCAGAGGTCAGATGCAGGTTCAGCCTAGAAACCACAGAGAAAACAGGTGGTAAACAGCAAGAACCAGCACTATTGATGTCACAGTTGTGCCTCAGTGTCCAGCTGTTACCCGAAAGAGAAAGTGTAGATAAGAAAATACTTGAAGTGTAGAAACTTCCTAGTGGGGCAAAATACAAACCTGCCGAGAAAAGCTCAAGAGCATGAACTCACAAGCTTTACTAAGCAAAATCACTACAATCATCAATGTGGAGGCTAAAACAGAAAATGTCTCAAAAGTAGAGAGAAAATAACATACCATTTATTATGGGAAAACCACAAAGACCAGAATGAAATGGCATACTATGTAAAAACATTAAATGAATTATTTCATCAACCTAGTGTCCTATAATAAGGACAAAGACACTGTGGACATGAAGCAGAAAATCATTCTGTGGTGAGGCAAAGCTAAGATGTTTCCTTCTGTTGCAGCCTTCTCTGAAGGAATGGAGAAAGGAAGTACTTGAGGTCAGAAAGGAAACTGTGAACTTGAGGGTTAGAAGAAAGACAGAGTCATGGGAGGAGGAAGGAGCAATGACAGCAGGCTCTTCTGCCTTTGAGTTCCATCTGCATAGGACACTGGAGAGCAGGTTAGTGTCTGATGTCGTTCTCAGTGTGTGTGGCAGCAACACCTGAGACAGCTGTATCATAGAGAGGAGTCTTCTATGCCTGTAGTCACTTTGTTTTTTTTTGTTTTTTTTTTTTTGTGGAAAATGATGTTAGCAAGTCACATAAGCTTAATGTGCCTATTGTACAGCACAGAGGATCTGCTGGGAGGATCATAAAAGAGATATCAGGAAAGAGTGAAGAGGAATAAAAAGAGAAATACT
This sequence comes from Uromys caudimaculatus, assembly GCA_028551405.1. Lineage (NCBI taxonomy): Eukaryota > Metazoa > Chordata > Mammalia > Rodentia > Muridae > Uromys > Uromys caudimaculatus. The sequence goes on from CM052702.1 coordinate 90,025,712, forward strand.
ACAAAAGTGTCAAGGACACACCCAGGGAAGGGATAACGGGAGAGTAAGAAACAGAGATGTAAACACAAAGTGATAAAATTAAGGGGTTAAAATTTCTTATATAACAATACCTATTGTAGTGGCTATTTCTGATTGTCAACTTGACTATATCTGGAGTGAACTACAATCCAGAATTAGAAGGCTCACCTGTGATCTGGATCTTGAGTCTGGAAGACACAAGTTTCAGGTGTGGTGGTACACACACCTCTAATCTGGGCCACACCTGCTGCTGGTGATCTACATAAGGACATTGGAAGGAAGAGATTCAATCTTCTTCTCCTGCGAGCCTTGTGGGACTAAGCGACTGCTAGATCCTCGGGTTTTCATTCACAGCTACTGCTGACCATTGTTGGGGAGTTTGACTACAGACTGTAAGTCATCAACAAATTTCCTTACTATATAGAGACTACCTATAAGTTCTGTGACTCTAGAGAACCCTGACTAATACACCTATCAAAAGTGTTCTAATCTTCCCAACTAATAGTAAATATAAGAATAATAAATAATGGACAAACAAGTAGGAGTGATAATTAAAAATTCAACCCAGTCACACTCTGTCTAGATAAAGGGAGGAGGAAATTACTGCAGATAAAAATGCACATCACAAAGATGAACTATCAACTCATCCATGAACTGTACATACTTAAAACAATTCAAATAATGTATAGTGTGTTATCAGACCATAATGGAAGAACAATGGGAATCATTCATGCAAGAATAATATGATCAACTTTTTGGCATGAAAATATCTTTGTCTCTAAATGAGGGCCCAGATTAGAAACTAGCTGTGCCGACTAGGTTAGCAGGCAGCCAGCATCGACTTCCCGTCATATGCTCTTGTCTGTGTTTATACAGTTCAGAACTGGATTTAGCACAGACACTCCCTTTCTTACCAGCTGTATCCCCAAATGTAGATGCGATACATCTAAATAAAACTGGAACAAGTTTCTCACAAATGGCAGGCTTTAGGGCCCTGAAGGGTAGTTCTTGGGGTGCTTTTTTTGAGGTAGCCAGCCAGCAGCAGCAAGGTGAGAGCAGCTAGCAGCAGAGTCCAGAGATGGATTGCTGAACAGATGTTAGCCACCAGGGAGCCCACAGTGACAACCATGGTGAGAGTCTGAGCTGGGCCAGTCACCTGGCAGTACTGCCAGCCCTCTGCTGAGCTCCAGACTGTTGTTTGCTAACCAAGTCCCTGTCTGTCTTTCCAGAGTCCCTTTATTCTGCTATGCTCACCTTATCTTGAGCTCTGCCCCTGTCCTCAGCAAAGGATAATACTGGATGCATCCACAGTGTCCTCTGCTCCTCTGTACCTTTATCCAATCTATTCTGTGACCCACCCTTATAAGTTTTGTCCTGTTGTGCTCAGCTGTGTCCCCTCCCCCAAGCTATACCCATCTACAGGTACTGTGTTCCTCACCCAAAGGTTCCAGACACTGTGTTCCCAGAAACTCACACCTAACTTGTTTTAAAAGGGCTGGCCAAATGTTTGGGATTGTGGTCCTGCTGCAGCCAGGGGCCATGCTGGGTTCTGTGGTCTTGAAGAAGCCTGGGGTCATGCCCCTTGGTACCACTGAAGGCCATGTAGTTTAGATGGCCCTGTTCTATGTTGACTCTTGCAAGTCATGTTGATGTCCATCAGCTGCACTGCCACCAGGGAACTTATTGGTGTCCATTGCCCCTGTTGTTGATACTGCCAAGGTCTATGATGGTGTCAGTGTCCATGGCCTTTGCTGTGGTAAAGAGCCCTGCTGATGTCCATATTGTGTTCTGCCACCCCATCCCGTGCTTATGTCCCAGGCACATGTTGACACCAGACATCATGACTATGTCTGTTATCAGAAACAATGTGGAAGTCTATGACGCATTCTTTTGCTGACTGTAAAGGTCAAGGAAGTTTTGTAGAAAAATGGATGACTACAGGCTCATAGTTAAGAAAGAAAGACATAGAAGGTTTCTGTGTTAACCTCTACATCTCATTCTTTAAAAAAAGTAACAGCCTCAATTGGAATTCATAAAGAGAACCAATTAAAAATTTGATAAAGATGCCGAGGTGTAGCTCTGCACAATTGATGGCTTCTGGTGGAGGTGATGGTGGTGGTAGGGAGGGCCTACTTTTCTTTCAGGGACTGTCCCCTGGGAGTTATTCCATACTCCAGTGACTGTATAGGGGAGAAAAATTAGAAATTTTTTATTTTTTACTTTTTTTCAAGGGGAAGGACAAAAAAGTGGTGAGAAAACCCTAGAAACCTGGACAGTGAGTATAGTCTGAGGGCATTGTGTGAAATTTCCAAATATTCAATTAAAAATATTTCGTTGGGCAGTGCGAAGGGAAAGGCCTCCTAAAAGTGTTTGCTTTTTCAGAATGTTTATTCTCCTAAGTCTTTGGGTAGCAATGGGATTTGTGATTTACACCATAGAAGGCTTCTGGTTTGTAAACAAGCTTTTTCCTGTGCTGGCAACCTTCCTGAGAAGTAAGATTACTATGGATTGTGAGTCCTTGCATTTCTAGGTTTCGACTGTTGTGGGAAGTATTAAAAAAGAAGGAAAGTATTACATGTTCCCGCATTGTGCCCTGGTTCTCTCATCCCTGGCGGGCTGGCCAGCCATGCACTGGCAGGCAATGGCTGACCTGCTTTCAACTCGTGGAGCTCTGACTCAGCTCCACGATCTCTCCACCCAACTCTCTTGGTTCCCACTGGTGGGTAGCTACCATGCCAGCCCCATGCTTCTATATCCCCATGGCCTCTGTGGTACACATCAGGCAAACCCACACTTTGCTCTGTACCTTTCTCTCTGGAATCCAGACGAGCTGCTGCATGAAGGAAAACACAACACAAACTTAATTCAGAAACAATAACTCAATCTCTGGGTGAATCAACTAAAACCTAATCTTGTAAACCTTATCAAAGTCTGATTCCTCTGGTGGTGAATCCTTTTGGATCTGCCATGATACCAGGAGACTCTACTAGCTACATCTTACCTATCTTCTCTCCCCTTGCCAAAAGGCTCTCCCTCTCTTCTGCTCCTCTCTTCTCCTCCTCCGACCTGAAAGTCCCTTCTTACACACCCAGTGATTGGCTCTTTTATTCATTAGGGGATTGGTTCACAAGAAATCACAGGTGTAACACACTCCTTCTCTGAAGCGCCTCCCAGGGAGGGCAGAATTAGAATACAAAAGGCCCCAGGGCTATCCACAACATTGGACAGTGTGCCAGAGGCCTCTATCACCACCTCCTTCCCTTGCTCCCTCTTTCCCTCCTTCCTTTCCTCTTTTCTTCTTCCTTTCCTTTTCATAAATCATTTCAAATATTTAAAATGTCTTGCTTGTTTTTTGAGAATTGCACACAGTATATTCTGATCAATGCTTTCCCTTGCTCTAACACCTCCTAGTTCCTTTCCACCTCCCTACCCTCCTAACTTCATGTGCTTTCTCTTTGCGTGTGTGTGTGTGTGTGTGTGTGTGTGTGTGTGTGTGTTTGTGTGTGTGTGTGTGTGCATGTGTGTTAGTTTGTTAGGTCTTACAGAATGAGAGAAAAGGATGGGAGAGTCCTGAGACTGTTCTTCAGGAGAGAATTTCTCTGGGAGAATTATCAGTGCCACCAATAGCATGGCAAAGTTCTGAAGAAAGAGTTCTAGGTACCATCTAACAAAGAGTTCAGTCTATTCTTAAAGGTTTCTGAAGGAGTTACAGGTCTCCAACCAGGAAGCCAAATAACTTAAAAGTGGGTTATGTTCCATGTCTATGGTCACTGGCAACAGAGGAGGGGAAATTAAGTTCTGTGTGAGAGCTGTGAGAAGAAAAAGGCTGCAGGGCTCAGCAAGTGGTTGGGAAACTGGGAAGAGTAGTTGGAAACTGTAGTCAGGATATATTTTATGAGAAAAAAATCTATTTTCAATAGAATTGGAAAAAAACCCCAAACCTCTAGCTTAGTTGCTATACTATAGGATGCTGCCACATATCCAAACTTAGTTGGATGAAAGAAAGGAGCATCTTCTACTTGTATCTGGAATCTTACTGAGACTGAGAGATTCACTATAATAACAAGTTCTCATTCCTCAACATAACCGTTGTCGTCTATCACTCTGCTTTCAATAACACTCTCACTGAGGTGGTTTAATCAGGGCTGGTGCTTTCTTTCAGTGATTTCCACACCACATCTCTTTGCTCAAAGGATGTTACAAATCCTTGGATGAGTTAGTAGTTTAGGATGCATTTGAAACTGAGGTAAGTTCGATATGAAGATGCCTTTTCTAATTGCTTTTGAATAAGACCTGCTTACTGCTTTAGTCATATTTTTGCATTTAGACTGTGGTGACATTCTCACATATATCCCCCTAAATATTTTCAGATATATTTATTTTACGTACATCAGTGTTTTGCTTGCATGAATGTTGGTGCAACATGTGTGTTCCTGGTGCCCTCAGAGGGAAGAAGAGGGTTATGGAACTCCTGGAACTATGGAATGGGAAGTCCCTGAAATTTCTCATGTTCTTCATTGATATCTGATGTATAATATATTGTATTGATAAATAATAATACAAATAAATATATTATCATGAAGCTTGACTTCAAATTTCAGTTGTATCTACTCTTACCAAATAGAGGAAGTGAATCCTATCACTTGGCTTCCAGATTTAGAGAAACATCAGGAGTATATGCAGAAACAATACAATTTTAAGAAATAAAAATACAGAAGCTGCAGCCTATGGGATAGGAAATTAGAACAGATATTATAGGTGGATCATAGTACAGGTTGGTAGAAGGACAAAAATAGGAGAATCAGGTAGGTGATCCTATGAGCTGTCATGTGGGAGATGGGAATTGAGTCACCAAGAAATAGTGCTCTAACTTGCTGATCCATCTCGCCAACTTGAGGCATCCATACACACTCCAACTCATATCTCTTTTGAATGCTGGGGACATGGATCTTTTTTTATCAGGTGAGACAATTCTATGTACTCTGTAGACTCCAGAATGGCAAACATCATTGGAAAACAGATTTAAAATTACAAGTGTAGAAGTGGCCACGGAGAGGCTTCTCACCAAAAGGCACAGTACTGCCCTGAATTCTGTGAGAGGAATGTGAGCTCAGACAGCACAAGGCAAGCTCAACATAGACATGCCTGAAGGATTAATATGGCCTGAAGAGGGGCAGAGCTGCAGAACCCTGAAGAAACAGGACTGATAGCAAAATGCGAGTTTTCATAGATCAAGAACAATGCAGCTGTTGATCAACAGCAGCTGGGGAAGACTGCAGGGGGAAGTGGTTATGAATGAGTGATGTAAGAGTTTGCAGAAGCCACGGGTTGGCCATGGCTTCCTTATCAAGTTCTGTTGGTCAAATGTATCATTGGAGTTATAATTCACATTTCTTAATCTTATTTTTCTATCAGATGGTCATATTTCTGCTCTAACATCCTTCTTTTGAGGAAGGAAACAAAACAGTACAGTTTGTATGTTTTGAGCAAATAACACGACTCATGTGGTTGTCCCTGGGTTCTTTATACTAAATCCCTCACCTTATCCCTTTGGTTCTTAGAACAAAAGTTGGATCATCAGGCTAAGTGAGCTCAAGAGGAAGAAGGCTGGATTCCAGGGCAAGAGCTATCCAAATACCTCTTCATGTTAAAAGTCTTGGGGAGATCAGGAATACAAGGCACATACCTAAACATGATAAAAGCAACATATAGCAAGCCAGCAGCTAACATCAAAGAAGTGGAGAGAAACTTAAAGCAATTCCACTAAAGTCAGGTACAAGACGAGACTGTCTACTCTATTACTATCTCTTCAATATAGGACTTGATGCTCTCGCTAGAGCAATAATGCAAGCAGTGGAGTTAATAGAATACAAAAGGAAAGGAAGAAGTGAAAGTATCGCTATTCATAAGTGATATGACAGCATACATAAGTGATTGCAAAAATTCTACCAGGGAACTCCTACAGCTAATAAACACCTTCAGCAAAGGGGATGTTTAGAAAATTAACTCAAATAAGTTAACAGTCTTCCTTTATACAAATTATAAATGGCCTGAGAAAGTAATTAGAACACTCATGGAAGAGTGAAGATCCAATATCATGGCTTAGAGGTATGAGTAAGGACAGGGCCAAGAGGACATAGAGTGTAGGGAGGACACTATGGAAAAGTCAGATGGGTAATATCACAGTGGATTGAATACTAGAACAAAGAATTTGGACTAAATGCAGGGCAAATTTGGAAAGATCTACTAAAAAATGAAGAAGGAGATAAGTGGATATACTCTGTACATGTCTGCACCTTTGGAAACCATTTCAGTCCTGACAGAGTCTGGGGAAGGCATGCCAATTCCCAAATCCACATTGTGTCACAACTATGCTACTTCCTTCCACTCTACCACTTTATCTTCTGGCACTCTCTAAGCCATAGCTTCTAGAAGCATAATTTGGCTTTGTCAGGTGCACTTAGTACATTTTCACCTTGTACTACTGGGAATGGAGCCATAGAGAGCAGAACCCACAGAAGTGCTGTGATGTTGTCTCTGTTACAGCAAAGAAGAGGTCCAGAGTGCTGCAGATAAAGTTTTCTACATTGAAACTTGTAGTCTTCTCTGGGTACTTGAAAAGACAATGTTTAGTCAGAAAATTTGTGATTATTTCAATACACAGATTCTGACATAGTGTAACAAATTTGAATGCTGTCATTTAAAATGATCTTCCCTTTGATCTCCTCAGGATGCAACTATATCATGAGAATTATCATGCTCCTAGAACAAAAATATTGACACATAGGGTCCTCTTCACCTTGGAAAAGGAATTTGGAAGGACTCATCTGAAATATTATCCTGACCTTTTTAGAAAGCATTTTCTAGCTTCAAGTGCTGGAGGATGGCCAAAAGCTTCTGGTACTTGGGTGGATGAATACTAAGACAACTATTTTTGTAACGATATTTTTGGAAATGCAAACAGGAGAGGATAAACCCCACATATAGATTTGCCTCCAGTATCAGTTACATCACTAAATCACTATATGAGCTAAGATGTTCACTTCACATTTATCTGTTTCAGTTTATAAAATGAGAATAACACACACATTTTAACATGTCAGAACAACTGTATAAGATGTAAGAGACACATACCAAAGATACTACAAGTGTTTTGTTGATTTGAGAAAGAGTGAGGTAAATTCTCTGTTTTTATTGATTCTTTAATCTCTCCATTAATATCAATAGCTACCACCTTGCTGATTCAATCCATTTTTCTTTGGGATATAATGACATCTTTACTAATTTCCTCCAGAAACAAGATTGTTTATGTTGCTTTTAATGTTGATGGGACCACACCCATACTTCATATACTAAATAATTTGCATCCTCTTTTAGGAATAAAACATTGCTTCTATTGATACTGTGCCAGGAAGATGAAGTTTAATAGAACAAGGAAAGAAGTTTGCTTTTGTGCCCTGGGTAGAGAAAGATTCTATATTGTGTCAAACCTCGTAGAAGCCTGTTGAAGTCAGTGCTTTAAAAATTAGTGTTATAGTTTAAATCTAAAATGACAGGTTTACTTTCTGAATACTTGGTTCCTATATTCTGGAAATAATTTAGAATATTATGAAACACTTGCAGGGGAGCTCCACATGAAGAAAGTCAATCAGTAGAAATGGAATTCCTGTTGTTGTGTCAAGTTCTGGGTCCTGGACAGTTTCTGCTTCTTAATCTACCATGACATAAACAGACCCCACCACATTTCTTTCCCATTCATTTTCCTTCATGATGTACTTCTTGTAAAAAGGACCAAAAATATCTTCAATCTCTTCAATTGTTTCTTCCAGTTATTTTCACATGATGCAAAACTATCAGATATACTTGGTTAGTGGTTTACTGTTTGCTTGTGTGTGATAGGGTGGTGTTTGTAAGAGATCATGCAAAGGCAGATGCCCCACCCAAACACTAAAGTTAAAATCCAGCATTCAACTGAACTTCACCTGTGTCCTGCAGTAGGGCTCAAACCAGGTGAGGTCTTTAGTTAGTAATTAGCTCATCAAAAAACAGAACTCTGTAGTTTAATTGCTCCTTTCACTTTTTTACATAATTCCTTCATATATGGGTAAAAGGCAAGAAAGGAAACAAAATGGAAGTACCTGCAATTTTCAGTCAGGACCCTGTATTTCTAATAACAACCCTGAGTTAATATTACTACTAATTTTCACTTACATGGGGCACATGAAGCATTGATCTACAAAGATGTCTTTATCTTCATTTTTGGAACCTTCATATGTTACTTGATGAGTGAAAATATGTTTTGCAGATTTGCTTAATTTGAACGGGGACAATTATCCTGAACTACCCTTATTAGAAGGGACTGGAGGGTCAAAACCAAATAAATAAAAAATAAAAATGATGCTACAGTTTGGGAACTTAAGATAGAGGAAGGAACCAAACACAAGAGATTTGTGCCCTCTAGAAGCTTGAAGAGGCAGGATCATAGAGTTACTATTGTCTTTAAAAGAACCTTATGTGGCCAACGAGAATTAAAGATGATGAGAACTGCAGGAGAATAAATCTGTACCAAGATAAAGCCCTAACAGTGTAGTAGCCTGCTGCAGGATCATTCAAAAACTATTAAACAAATACCTTGTTTCTATGAGGAAACCAGGAGAATCTCCCTCATCTTTATCATTTCCTTGAGGAAATGACATCATCAATGAAGTCTCTTGGCTCGCCACAGTTGCAGTCTCTCCAGTGATAGTCAATCGTCAAGAGACAAACAATTTCTGATCTCTCAGTTTCTGAAAACTCTTTGATGTGATCCAGGGTTATATTTTATTATCCATTGGAAAAAAAAGAGCTGATGGGGCAAAAGGAGCCAGTCATTGAGACAATGTGGTGCCACTTTACAATGTTTCAATACATAGTTTTGTGGTTTTTTGTGTTCTTACTCTGAAATTGTGGGGCTAACTACTGTTTTCCCTCTCATCTACCTCAAAAATATTTCACCCCTGTCATGAAAAATATGCTGAACTTTAGGCCAGTTCTTACAGCACAACTGCCTTTTACATGCTATACAATACCAACACTCTATCTAGACATTAGGAAAGCATTCAACACTTTTAATGATTATACTACAAATGCCATTTTAAGTTAATTTGCATATAGATTCCAGAAAGAATATTTATCAATGTAATCACCTGTTTGATTCTGTGACTTTCTCTATTCAAGGACTGTCCCTAGACTCAAAGTTGGACCTAGTGTTTGGCATCTGTAAGTCCTACGGAATTGGAACCCCCAAATCATATCATTTTCCCCATTTCTGTAGGTACTCCAGATGCAAATATAAGACAAATGACTATGTCACATGGACACTGACCTGGAACTTTTACTCATAACATCACAAATCTATGAACAACTCACTTATCTAACCACAGCCAAACAACAATATCTTCAGACAGAGCACTGCTAATCTGCAGATAACAAAGATCTGGACACAAAGAGGAATCTCAAATCAATGTGATGAGCATTAAGTAGATTCAGATGATGACTCTGAAGCAGGAAGAGAGAGGCCTGGGAATAGAGAGTTCAAGTAAAAGTTGCCATTCTCTAAGAGGTCAGCATTTGCATAGTATATAGACTGATAAAATATTAAAATTTTTCAAATAATTATTATAAATGTTTTGTATATACTAAGTTTCTTATGTTATCAAAAATATCAAAGAGTTGGATTTGAAATATATTTAAAACACTCTATATGTTCAAAAGCCCTACCTTTCAAAGATATGCAAAGAAAAGGGCTTACCTTCACATCATTGTTGTCTCCAAACATTGGCCTCATGCAGTAACCTCAGCATCTTCTGAAACCTACTGTCATGATAGTCAGAGCACTTTCCAAAGGTGACAAAACAAATGGTATTGGAAACTCCATTGTTGATACTGAAGTGAGGGTTGAAAGGTCATCTTGGAGGTGGCAAGAGAAAGAGATGAGTCCTTCCAAGTTATTAATTTGTCCCTATTTCCTATAGTAAATTAACTTCCTATGACAGAGAAATACACATAGTAGAGCACCACATATGAGGCTCTGGCCAGAACATACTACATGGGGTCTGACATGCACTAAGGAGTCTGGTAAGGCCTAGCAAGTCAGTTAATGCCTAGTGAGTCAGACTTACAACCAGGCCTTCGGTTCAACACTGTGTTTATTGACCTATTTGTGTGCTTAGATGCAGAACTCCTGGGCCAGGATAATGGCTATATTTTCACTGCTCAATCCTCAGTGCTCAGGCCTAGTGAAGGGCCCAGGAAGAGCACTTAAACATGTAGTAAGAATCTGTTCATTGAATGAAAGGGACCCAGCCCCTTGCACTTGAGAAATACCCACCTTCTTTCTTATGGCTTCCACTAGGTGGTGGGCCTCTTCCTACATGCACAGCTCTAAGCTCTTTATTTTCTAAGTAAAAAATTCCCCAGTGTCATCAAGGGAAACTTTCTTTGCTCCTTTCATAACTCGCCATTGGAGAAGATCAATCTTGGAAGGAAGAGATTCAGAATTATAACATTATAATTTAGGTCTAAATGTATCTCATGAAATATATGTTGATACATTTGCAACTGAAAGGAGGAGGGCCAATAAGGGGCTTGATAGCTCTCTAGACAAAACATTTCAAGGCAAGAATCATGATGGCTAACATGGCCTGGTGATCTGCATCATCACACATCGATATTTCTTACAAATTATGTAATCTATTCCTCTTAGAAACTCTGCATTCTTATTACTAGCCAGCAGCACGTCCGAAAATGCAACATATAGGTATGTATATACATACATATATATATGTGTATATATATATATATATATATATATATATACATATATATATGTGTGTGTGTGTTTGTGTGTGTGTGTGTGTATGTGTATGTGTATGTGTGAATGTGTGTTATACTTTTCAAGGAAACACAGCTGTTTGCCAACCCAGTATTTAAATTCACATTTCCTAGTTCCAGTGCAGACATAATTGTCTACTAAGTGCTGTTAAACTGAATAACAGGAATGAACTAAAGGATAAGATAAGATGCATAAAATAAAGATGCAAGAAAGGCATTATATGAGGTTTCCAGATAAACAGAGGCTTTAAATGCAGAAAAAAATCCAAAACAAGTTTAGAAGCACATACATTCCACCCAGAAAGAGCAGGAAGCAAACATTCTAGTCTGCTCAGCAGACGTCACCTATTTCATGCAACATGCAATGCCATGCTCAAGTCTATTTTTTAATTTTCAGAGAAATTCTTAACTTTTAAACACAAGCCGTGGTCTCTCTGTTCCCTACACCCCAGCAGAGTCCCTTTCAGCATGCAAGACTGTTCCTGCAGCAAGTCAGAGACTTCCTTCCTGAAACCCTTTCCTGTGGCTTCTGAGTTTCCTGGCCTTCCAGATTTTCTTCCTAATCCTTTGTTGCAAAATTTTCACAAGTTCTAATGATTTATTTTCTTCTACCAACACTTGAAACTTTGGAGGTTTTCAAGATTAGCCCACCTCTTTTCTTGCTGCATATTCTACTTTAGGAAATCTCATTATTCCTGTCATTTAAGTATCCTTTACTGAAAGTCACATGAGGTATGTACTCCAGAACCTTGTACATGAGTACATGACTTTACCAGTTACAGGCATTTAGACTCCACAAGTCTGTGACAGAAATTATTATTCACTCCTGAAACGCCCAATAGAAGTTAGCACCACTAATACCATATGAGTTCTAATCGTTCCTCTTTGCCTGTCCAATTCCTGCAAGAGACACTTTTCTGGCAGTTCCCCCAAGAGCCTCAATTTTCTGCCATCTATCTGTAGCATCAGGTCTTGTAGTTTCTCTCTTGAATGATTTTTGTCCATGTGTCAGCAATGCCACCATCCAGTTATAATCAAGTATCATTTCTTGACTGAATTTTCAAAACTCCATCTTTTTTAGCCTACAATGAAAATTTCATGCTGTCTTTCTTCCATTTCCTAACTGAAATTCTAAATGATGCTCAGAGTGTGCAGTGTGTAATCTTCTCTACTCAACACCATTCTTGCTGTTCACATGAAAACCAATATCTAGGCTCTTCCTAGCCAAATTCATGAGTTTGTGTCCACTTAACTATGTCATTTAGATACATTGCTTGCCACACTAGACATCTTCCAGTTTCTCAGAGCTGTGGTCCTTCTTGTTATTTCAGGGGTATTCTGTCCCTGTTGACTATTTTTACATGTTACTAAATGAGTGTCCTTACTTCAGAACTTTCCATGATATCCCAGCAGAACTTAGAAAGTACCGATAAATGACTTATCCCAGACTATTGTAGCCCTGTGTGATTTTAATTAGCTTATTGCACCAGGGTTTTTTCATTTTATAGGTATATGCTATATAAGATCAATATTTTTATTGATTATATTCACTATTAATCACTTATGCCGAACTATGTGCTTCTCATAGATAACATAGTCAATTATATACAAATAATGTTTGAATGTCTCAAGGAGTAATAAGGAAATCTTAAAAACTGTTGTTTTGGTAAGTTAATACACTTGGAGTGCTGCTTTCACTTTTGGAACACGTATTTTGATTTAGTGATAATACTAATAGTCTTACTATTGTTTCTAACAGTGTCTACAAGGCTAGTGATTCCTGTGTGGCATGGCTTTAATAATGGAGTGTAAGAAGCCTTAAACAAGATAAACAATAGTAGAGGGAAGGTGACTTACACATTTTCCTAGGCAAGAGGGTTGGCATAGAGAAAGGGAAGTAAGAGAGCAGTATGTCTGTCTGTGGCAGGATGTATGATTACTTCTCACCAACATATTTAGAGTTCGTTTTTGCAAAACATGTGGTTTCTTTGAATGTCTATTAGGGATGACACTGTTAAGTCCTCTGGTGGGAGCTTTCATTCAAGAAGTGTGACCTCATGCTTCTTGTCAAGATGGCAATTCATGATAAGTTGGCTTATGGGAATATAGGAAAGTTAGAGCCAGGTACCTTTAACACATCATAAATATTACAACATATACTCTAGATTGCTCAATAAACTTATATAATCTTACCATTTTTATTTTATTTATTATTATTTGGATTTTTTACTTATTCATTTGTCATCACACTTACTCCCTCCTTTCAATCATCTCCTCGTACAATACTTCCCCCATCATCACTTTCCACTTTGAAGCCCTTCCACTTTGAGCAAATGGGCCCCCCTTGAGTATTTCCCACCCTGAGTCGGTTGGTGATTGGGACCTCTCAGAGGACAAGCATGCCATATTCCTATCTCTAAGCAAAATAGAGTACCATTAATAGTGTAAGGGACTGGTATTTGAACATGGGATGAATTTCAAGTTGAGATAGTTATTGGTTGGGCATTCCTTCAGTCTCTGATCTATCCCTAATCCCTGCATTTCTTGTAGACAGGATAAATTTTGGGTCAAATGAATGTTCTGTTGGTGGATTGCTGTCCCTATTGTTCCATGGAGGTTTCTGCCTAGCCATAGGAGGCAGCCTCCTGAGGCTCAATATCCCCAATGCTGTGAATCACAGCTAAGGACATTCCCTTTGATTCCTGGGCACCTCCCCTATGTTAGGTCTCTTTCTTTTCCTTGAGATGCCCCCTACTTCCTACTTCCCCATAAGATGCATATTTCCATTCATTCTCATGGCCATCTGGCCATGCTCCCTACATTTCCCTACACCTGACCATGACCCGAGCTCTGTTGTGTGTAGCATTAGCTACCCAGCCTAGCTCCAGAAATGAGCAGTTCTATTAGCCCCCCACACAACTTCCCTTGAATCCATCGATAAAAGGCATACAAACACAGTTGTTCATTTTCAACTTGGCTTCTTGTCACAATTGCTGGACATTATTAAACTCCCACTGCTAGCACACCCTTATCAATACTCTTAGCTCTGTACTTCCTGCCTGCACTAAACTTTAGTGCCCAGTTACATCTAGTCCCTGCTAACCATCCTTGACCACCTGCCTATAGGAGCGGCCACAGATCACCACTCCTCCTGAGATCTCACATGGATGCTTAGTTTTTCTCTCTCCAAAGTGTTGAGAATTCTACTCCTCCCTTGCATTTGACTGCTTTCCTCCAGAGATGCAGAAGTTTGCCTATTCCTTCTGCCCAACAATTGGCCCATGGCTTCTTTACTGACAGATAAAGAACCAATTGGGGAACAGGACCTTAGCATAAGAACCACCCCTACACAGCTATGCTCATGATTCCCTCTCCCAACCCAGTTCCCTCCCAACATCTGCCTTCCAAGACTATACCATTCCCTCTTCAAAGTGAGGTTTAATCATTCTTGCTTGTGACCTCCTCCCCATCAAGCCTCCTTGAGTGTACCAGGCCCACCTGCATGAAGTGGTACAGTCCCTGAGAGGAGATTAAGGACTAAAGATAAGAAAGGCAAAAGAAGACTCAGAGAAAAGACATAGATTCAGGAGGGCTTTTAGTGAATACCAAAGCAGGCTTGTGTTTATTTTTCATAGCCCTTTTATAACCCATAGTGCTGTGGGAAGCAAAGCCACAAGCTAACAGAGACAATTGTTGAGATATACAAAGGACATCTGTTTTTATCCAGAGAACTCCCTGTTCCTTCCACCAAGGATAGAACTTTCAGCTCCTTGGCTTGAGCTTCAAGTGTACCTCCTCCTATCATTTCATGCCTCAGCAGGCCAGGAAATTGGTCAACAGACATGCCTTGACTCTGCCTGGCAGGCAGACTTTTCTTTTTCTTTTCTCTCTCTCCCTGCTATAAAGAAGCAGGCAAATGGCTCCTGACACTTGGGACTGTGGAGTGTAGCAAGGGCTTCCTGTATTATATGACTAATATTCACTTATAAGTGAATATATATTGGGCATGTCCTTTTGGGACTGGGTTACTTCATTCAGGATGATATTTGCTATTTTAGTTAATTATTTTATTTATGTACATCGCAAATGGTATTACTGTTCTGGTTCCCTCACAAAGCTCTTCTCCCCATCTCCCTCTGCTACACCTCTGAGAGGGTGGCCTCCCCTGGGTGTCCCTCTACCTTGTGTTATAAAGAATCTACAGGATTAGTTGAATCCTCTCCCACTGAGTTTAGACAAGGTAGCTGCTGGAGACCAAATGGCCTTGTTTGAACCTAAGGCCTTGCGCTTCCCAGCTAGCCAGGGGGTCCCAGGCCTTAGCAGACATTCCTTTGATTACTCCCCTCTGCAGATGGTTTGTTTATAGTAGCCTGTGGCTCCAGAGAACCTTGAGACATTCCCACTGTCTTGAGGTTTGTTATGCTGATTTACTACGTGTGATATGTGGCTGCAATTAAGTGGCCCTGAGAAACTTCTCCCCCTCTGTCTCTTTCTGCCCTGTAGTGACCTCTAGTAACTTTCTTACTCCTGCCCTTCCCCACCTTGAAATGTCTATATAAATGTAACAATAAAGCCATTTTTTGGAGCTTGATCGGACCCTCCAACTTGCTCCCAGGCATTCCTGGTCTCCTGTTTTTCTTTCCATTATCCGCAGCTCCCCCCTCAGCACCTGAGTGTCCTGCAGGCAGGGCACTTCGGATCCTGGTCGATAGTCCCTCCCGGGAGGGCCCCCTGGGCAGAATGGGAAAGCTAGCTCTTTGCAGTTGGCCCTAGACATGGGGCTGAGGAACGGGATCGTGCACACTGCTGGACGTCACATCACGGAAAAGCCTGGCCCAGGTGTCCTACTGAGGACCATATAGAAAGGAGACGTTCTTGGAGTGACCCACCCGAGAAGCGGACTCCTGGAGAAGAGGTGAGTGACGCATGAAAGAGACAGATGCTTTTTCCGGAGAAAAGGAAAAAATAGGAAAAGTTGCTTCACAGAAGCTTTTCCTCCAGGACAAGGAATGTTCAGGTGAACAAAACTGGTCTGTGAGAAAGCCGTGAATTAGTACCACATGATCGATGGGTCTATATGAAAACTGATGGGAAGTAATATAGACTCATAGTAAAAGATGTTTATGTAGAGTAGAGTCTTTGCGAATTTTAGTAACAAAGGTGAAGAAATAGAAAAAGAATTAGAGATCCTCCACTGTGAGTAAGTGGGAGTGTATAAGTAAAGGGAAAACAGAGATATTTTATTGTGTGAGAATTGTATAAGGTGAAAACAAACAAACAAACAAATAAATAAATAATTACTGTGTTGAAGTTGTATAATATATCACAGAATCATGGGACAAACACTAAGTGACCATGAAGCCTTTTTACAAGGAGTTAAAGAGTCTCTCCAGATTCGAGGTACCAGGGTCTAAAAGAAAGATCTAAGGTGTTTTTTCAAATTCATTCAAGAAGTTTGTCCATGGTTCACTAAGGAAGGAACTATAAGTTCAGCTCGTTGGCGCAGGGCAGGAGAGTGCTTACAGGATCATTATAAAATGTTTGGTCCACAAAGAATTCCTGTACAAGCAATGTCATATTGGAATTTTATTAATGAAGTTTTTAGGGTTTATGAATTCTCCTCTGATGTTCAAAAGGTCATGGCCGAAGGAGAGCGTGTTCTTAAGTCCTCATCTAGGTCCCCTTCCTCGTGTGGTTCTCTTTCCATTGACATGCCCCCACTAGAGGAAGAACAAAAGCCAGATATGCCTGCTTTGCCTCCTCTTGTTGCTCCTGTTTCTCCTGCTGCTGTTTCCCCTGCTGCTTCCATGGCTGCAGGCCCAGAGGTTAATGTATACGCTTCTCTTAGAAAACAGATCCAGACACTTGACTCACAGCCCCATGGGGACACTGGGATTGTGGAGGAACAGACGGCCAAAACTCATAACCTTGACTGGCCCCCTGCCCTTGCTCCTTTTGAGCCCCCTCCATATCCTTTATGTGCTCCAGTTCTTGATGGACCTTATGATTCTGAGCCTCTTTTTAAAACAACACCAAACGCTTGTGCTGATATTGTCCCAGAAAATCTTGACTTGGCCAGGACTGCTCTCTCTTGTAAAAACCAGGCATTAAAGGGTTACTTAAGTCAGCACAGAGATCATTTAAACCTAGTTAGGGAACTTCCGCTCTCTGGACCTTGAAGTTCAGGCTGCACTCTCCCCTATTCAAGAAAAGCCTCCCACTACTGTCCTCCATTCTCAAACTAAATATAAAAATGACTCTTCTGAAACTACTGATGTTGCACACTCGTCCTCCAGTAAAAAGGAACAGCATGGCGCTGCCACCACTGCTGAAAGGGTGCCATTACCTGAGTTAGATGAGGGGGAAGGCAAAGAGGAGATTGATAGAGAGCGGGAAGAGGCTGACAAGGATAATGTTATTCCTAGAGGTGGCCAACAGTATCGGCACTTAAATTTTGAACATATTAAAGAATTGAAATCTGCTGTGTCTCTTTATGGCCCAGTGGCGCCTTTTACACTCTCTCAAGTAGAAAGTCTAGGAGAACAGTGGTTAATGCCCAATGATTGGTTTCAACTTACCAGGTCTACTCTTTCTGGGGGTGATTTTGTTTTATGGAGGACAGAATTTGTAGAAAATTGCCGCGAGATCGCATTAAAAAATTCAGAGAACAGGCACTCGCGATCGTGGACCAAGGATAAGATGCTGGGTCCCAGTCCCTATGATACTAATGAGAAACAGACTCGTTTTCCACCCGGTTTACTGACCCAGATATAAGTTGCTGCCACCAAAGCATGGAAGCGCCTGCCCTCTAAGGGGTCAGCCACTACTTCCCTTGCTAAGATTCTTCAAGGCCCAGATGAGCCATATAGTGAGTTTATTAGTCGCCTTAATGAGGCTGCAGAAAGAATTGTCGGGGGCGATGAGAACGAAAGTGCATTCATTAAACACCTAGCTTTTGAGAACGCTAACCCCGCTTGTCAGGCTACTATTAGACCTCACCGTACTAGCAAGGAAGTTTCTGATTACATCCAATTATGCGCAGGAATTGGAAGCTCCCATGCGATTGGGGTGGCCATAGGAACAGCCCTCTGAGAAACCCACCCCCCACAACCATCTAATAACACTTGTTTCACTTGTAGACAGCCAGGACATTTTGCCAGACATTGTCCTTTTAGAGTGCCTGGGACTCAGCCACCCTATGCCCCACTAGATCAGAGTCTCCTGCCCCGTCCTCCACCCCTTTGCACTCGCTGTAACAGAGGCAGACATTGGGTCCAGGACGGACTCTCAAGGCAATCCCCTGGCCCCATTGCCGGGAAACTTCCTGAGGGGCCAGCCCCTGGCCTCACAAAACAGGCAAACCCCTGGGGCTATCAGGTTTGCCCCCAACTGACAAGCGTTTGAGCGTTGCCTCCCTCTGCCATGCAACAGCAGGTAGTGCAGGATTGGACCTCTGTTCCTCCACCAGTTCAGTATTAACCCCTGAGATAGACACTCAGATATTAAATACTGGAGTTTTTGGCCCCTTGCCTCATGACACTTTTGGCCTTATTATTGGTCATGCCAGCTCCACTCTTCAGGGTTTACATGTGTTTCCTAGCGTGATTGATAGTGATTATACAGGGGAAATAAAAATCCTGGTTTCTTCCACCTCTGGTCCAATAACTATAGAATCAGGACAGAGGATTGCACAGTTACTTCTGTTCCCTTTCTACCACACTGGTCAAAATTTTTTTCAACAAAGAGCGATTTTGGCTCTTCAGACGCCTATTGGGTTCAACAGATTACTCAAGACAGGCCCTCACTCAAACTAAAATTAGATGGAAAGACCTTTGAAGGTCTCATAGATACTGGGGCAGATGCCACAATTATTTCTGAGAAACATTGACCTTCTGCTTGGCCCCTTACAACTTCCCTGACCCATCTCAAAGGTATTGGACAGTCTACCAATCCTCAACAGAGTTCTAAAATTCTAACCTGGTCTGATGAAGAGAGTAACCATGGCACTGTTCAGCCTTATGTTGTGCCAGGTTTGTCGGTTAATCTCTGGGGAAGAGCTATCCTTGCCCAGTTAAATCTTATTTTATGCAGTCCAAACGATGTTGTGACTAAACAAATGTTGAGACAAGGTTTCCTCCCTGGACAGGGATTGGGAAAGCATTCACAAGGAATAAAAGAACCTATAGTAATAACACAAAAAACTGATCGTGCAGGCTTGGGCTCTGAAAATTTTTCCTAAGAGCAATTGACTTTCCTGTACCCCATGCAGACAAAATTACTTGGAAAAGTGATGATGTAGTATGGGTTTATCAATGGCTTCTGACCTCTGAGAAATTAGCAGAGGCTACCTTGTTAGTACAGGAACAACTGGCCGCTGGTCATATTGAACCTACCACTTCCCCCTGGAATATGCCCATTTTTGTTATTAAGAAAAAGTCAGTTAAATGGAGGCTGTTACAGGATTGAAGAAAAATAAATGAACAGATGGTAGTCATGGGAGCCCGACAGCCTGGGTTACCTACTGGTAGCCATCCCTGCTGGATACCATAAAGTGGTGATAGACCTTAAAGATTGTTTTTTTACCATTCCTTTACATCCAGAAGATAGACAGAGGTTTGCGTTTAGCCTGCCAGTAGTTAATTTTAAAGAACCTATGCCTCATTTTCAATGGAGAGTTCTCCCCCAGGGCATGGCTAACAGCCCAACTCTTTGTCAAAAGTTTGTGGCCCAAGTAATTGACCCCCTCCGAAATAAATGGCACTCTCTTTACATCATTCATTACATGGATGACATTCTTATGGCAGGGCCAGATAGGGCTCAATTGCTTTATTGCTGCCAAGAACTGTCACATAGGCTAACAGCTAAGAGGCTTCAGATAGCTCCAGATAAGATTCAATTACAAGTTCCTTATTTTTACTTGGGCTTTGAATTACAACATCAAAAAATTTTAACTAAAAAACCATGCCTTAAAATAAGCCACCTGAGAACCCTTAATGACTTTCAAAAATTATTGGGGGATGTTAATTGGATAAGACCATATTTAAGGCTTACTACTGGGGAATTAAAACCTCTTTTTGACACTTTGAGAGGTGATCCTGAGCCTTCTTCTCCTCGAAGCCTTATGCCAGAGGCTTTAAAGGCTCTTCATATAGTAAATGAGGCCATTCAAAAACAAGGAGTCTCTTTTATTTCTTATGATAAATCCTTTTCTTATTATTTGTGCTACGTCTCATATGCCTACAGGTGTTCTTTGGCAAGAGGGACCTCTTTTGTGGGTACTCCTCTCAGCCTCTCTCCCTAAGATTCTTGCACCATATACTTCATTAATAGCAGAATTAATATTTATGGGACGAAAACAGAGTCGTCAATACTTTGGCAGAGATCCTGATAAAATAATTCTATCTTATTCAAAAGATCAATTAGATTGGTTGATGCAAACCACTGATGATTGGCCCATAGTTTGTTCTTCTTTTGGAGGAATTA
This sequence comes from Uromys caudimaculatus, assembly GCA_028551405.1. Lineage (NCBI taxonomy): Eukaryota > Metazoa > Chordata > Mammalia > Rodentia > Muridae > Uromys > Uromys caudimaculatus. The sequence continues at coordinate 90,046,085 of CM052702.1, forward strand.
TAGATAATCATTATCCTGCTGATAAGCTTTTACCATCTATAAAAATTCACCCCTTCTCATTTCCTAAGGTTATCTCCCCTAATCCTATAACTGCCCCTGTCTAGTCTTTACAGATGGTTCCTCTAATGACATGGCAGCTTATGTTATAAACGGCCAATCAGGATCTGTTAAATCTCCCTATTCCTCTGCCCAACTTGTTGAACTTTATGCAGTAATCCAGGTTTTTCAATTATTGAAGGACTGCTCCTTTAATCTGTACACTGATAGTGCTTATATTGCTAATTCTATTCCTGTTCTAGAAACTGTTCCTTTTATCAAGCCCTCTACAAATGCAGCCCCTTTGTTTTTACAACTTCAAAAGTTAATTATGTCCAGGCAACATCCCTTTTACATTGGACATCTTAGGGCACATTCTGACCTGCCTGACCCTTTATCTGAAGGAAATGCCTGTGCTGATGCTGCTACTCGACTTGCCTTCCCAGCCCTAACAGATAAAGTTGATAAGGCAAAACAGGCTCATGCCACACATCACTTAAATGCCCAGGCTTTACGACTGCTTTATGGGCTAACTCGAGAGCAGGCGCGCCAAATTGTTAAACAGTGCCCTGCTTGTGTCACATTACTCCCCGTCCCTCACCTCAGCGTTAATCCTCGAGGCTTGATCCCTAATGAAATTTGGCAAAAGGATGTTACACATTTTTCAGAATTTGGCAAGCTTAAATATATTCATGTTACAATTGATGCCTTTAGTGGGTTTATTTTTGCCTCTCTCCAGGCAGGGGAGGCTGGAAAAAATGTTATCGCTCATGTGTTAAACTGTCTCTCTGTTCTGGGCAAACCCAGAGTTATTAAAACAGACAATGGACCTGGTTATACAAGTACCAAGTTTCAACAGTTTTGTGCTCAGTTACAGATTAAACATGTTACAGGTATTCCTTATAACCCTCAAGGACAGGGCATCGTTGAGCGTGCTCATCAAACCTTAAAGGCTGTTCTCCACAAAGTAAAAAGGGGAGATTTGTATCCTACAAAAGGAGCACCCAGGAATATTTTAAATCATACATTATTTGTGCTTAATTTTTTAACCTTGGACATAAATGGCAAGACAGCTGCTGACCGTCTCTGGCATCCAAAGACTGATAACGGCTTTGCCTCAGTTATGTGGAGAGATTCCCTTTCAGGCACATGGAATGGCCCTGACCCAGTTCTTATATGGGTAAGGGGATCAGTTTGTGTCTTTGACACCAAGAATGACACCGCCTGTTGGCTGCCTGAAAGACTTGTCAAGCAAATTGATAAGGCTAACAATTTTCCCAGGGAGTTTATCAACCCCTGAGGTTTCTTTTATTTTTATGTTTCAGGTGAAGATGGCCCCCCTTGAGATGATGTTTCTTGTGATGATTATCTGGATGAGCCTTGCTTCATTGCCCGGAGAAGCAAAGAAAGTCCCATCTGCTTCCTCGCCTTTTGCCTGGCGCTTTTTCCTGACTGAAGATTGGACAGAGCACACTGCAGCCTACAAAGGAAAAAACTGGAAGGGTGCTCTTTTGGCTACTGCCAATTGCCCCCTTGCAGGATGCCAGAAACCCCTTTCCCTAAACTTTCCTAAGTTCAACAAAATTAATATAAGCAAATGGCCTATGGTATGCTTTCTCTATGAACAGACCCTAGATTATTGTAAAAATTATTATGTAGAACAAAGTATGGGATGTCCTTATAAAACATGTAGGTACCATATTTCTCAGAGGGCCTCAGATAACAAGGCCGCTTTAAAATCTGTCTATAAGAAAAACAGTCTCTTTAAAACTAAGGAGGGATACTCTTTAATCATCTGGGACCCATGAGACCCCCGCTGGACCTCTAAGGTTCGAGGAGGTGCTTATGCAAGTTACTATGCTTCCTCTGCCATTAGCCATATCTATATTTGGTACACCTATGTCCAGGTCCAATCTATGGTTCTTATTAACATTCAACATCAAGAGGAGCTTTTTAATCAACAACTTGAATCAGTCTCAAAAGCCAAACCCTTTTCTTGGCTAAGCCTGATTCGAGAAGGGTTGTTGCTGGCCAGCATTAGTGGAGTGGGTAATCTTAGCCATTGTTTTCTTTGTGCTGCCCTAGATAGGCCCCCCCTTGTTGCAGTTCCGGTGGTAGAACCCAATTGGACCCATATAAAATCTATGGAGGCTCCAATTTTTATCCCAGATGTGAATCTATATGAAACAACATCACGCCTCCCTTTTTGTTTATCCACAACTAATATGTCCCTTTGCAACTCCACTTCATGGAGGATTATACTGGTTGCTCCCCCTGGCATTTTTATTTGGTGCAATGGGACTCTGACAAAGAATTTTTCTCTCTCAGAAGATTCCCCTCAGCTGTGTCTTCCAGTTACGCTTGTGCCTCAATTAAACTTGCTAACACCTGCTATGTTACCCAGAGGATATTAGCCCCCCTGCACCGCAATAAACGTGCTGTATTTCTCCCCTTAGTGGCAGGCATTGCTCTTGCCTCCTCAGCAGTTGCTGCAGGGCTTGCTGGCAGATCCCTGGGGCATTCAATACATTCCTATTCTTCCCTCAGCCAACAGTTTGAATTAGCTATAGAAGCTTCAGCAGAGTCTCTAGCCTCGCTCCAGAGACAGTTTTCTTCTTTGGCCCAGGTCACACTCCAGAACTGCCGAGCCCTTGACTTATTTACAGCTGATAAAGGAGGGACCTGTCTTTTTTTAGGAGAAGAATGTTGTTATTATGTTAATGAGTCTGGTGTTGTCGAGGAACAGGTTAAAAAACTTCACGAGATCAGCTTTTCCCTTAAGAAACAGAAGTTTTCCTCTGATGCTGATTCCTGGTGGCAATCATCTATGTTTTCCCTCCTCATGCCTTTTGTTGGACCAATAATTAGCCTTTTACTTCTGGTCAGCCTGGGACCTTTCATTTTTTAACAAAATTATAAGATTCATCAAGCAGCAGATTGACTCCGTGACATCCTGACCTTTACAAGTTCACTATCACTGCCTCGATCTGCTTGATCATGGAATTACGGTGCCTGAAGGCGATGATTCTCCTTTAGGAGCTGCATAAAACCCAGATTTATGCACACTGGTCTTCAGGTTAGTGTGGGCATCTGTGGGGGTGCAGAGCTAGGCATTGCAAAGGAAAAGACGCTATGCACTGGCTCTGGGTTCCTTGAGGAGCATGCTCGATTGCAGAAAGGTTGATACAATGAAGCTCCGCCCAATGGGCGGGCTTCTCTCCTTTCCTCATGCAAAGGGTATCATAATAATAATGAGGATTGAGCCTCTACTCCCCCCCCCCCCAGATTAAGGCCCCCTTGTTTCTAAACAGGTTCCTGACTATTCGGCTATAAAGTAAATGAAAAGGGAGGAGATGCTGGAGTCCAAATGACCTTGTTTGAATCTAAGGCCTTGCGCTTCCCAGCTGGCCAGAGGGTCCCAGGCCTTAGCAGACATTCTTTTGATTACTCCCTTCTGCAGATGTCTTTTGAGGTGATGGTTTGTTTATAGTAGCCTGTGGCTCCAGAGAAACCTTGAGACATCCCCCACTGTCTTGAGGTTTGTTATGCTGATTTACTACGTGTGATATGTGGCTGCAATTAAGCGGCCCTGAGAAACTTCTCCCCCTCTGTCTCTTCTTGT
>CM052702.1:90049842-90067155 GCA_028551405.1 Uromys caudimaculatus
CTGTAGTGACCTCTAGTAACTTTCTTACTCCTGCCCTTCCCCACCTTGAAATGTCTATATAAATGTAACAATAAAGCCATTTTTTGGAGCTTGATCGGACCCTCCAACTTGCTCCCAGGCATTCCTGGTCTCCTGTTTTTCTTTCCATTATCCGCAGCTCCCCCCTCAGCACCTGAGTGTCCTGCAGGCAGGGCACTTCAGACCCTGGTCGATAGTCCCTCTCGGGACCCCCCCCCCCCGCGGGCGGGACGGGAAAGCTCGCTCTTTGCAGGTAGCCCTCTACTGCATATGTGATGGGGCCCTGAGAATAGCCTGTGCATGCTCTTTAGTTGATGGCTCAGGCTCTGGGAGTTCCCAGTGGTCCACATTAGTTCACAATGTTGGTCTTTCAATGGGGTTGCCATTCTGTTCAGTTCCTTCTATCCTTGCTCTTACTGTTCCATAGGGGTCTCCAATCTCAGTCCAATGCTTGACTGTATGTGCATTTCTCTGTCAGCTGCTGGGTAGAGACTCTTAGAGGACAGCCATGCTAGACTCCTGTCTGCAAGCACAACATAGCATGATTAATATTGTCAAGGATTGGTATCCACCCATAGTAAGGATTCTAAGTTGGGTAGATCACTGGTGAGCCATTCCTTCAGTCTTTCCTCAATTTTTGCCCTGCATTTCTTTTAGAGAGGTGCATTTGGGTCAAAAGTTTTGTAGGTAGGTTGGTGTCCACATCCTTCCACTGGTGGTCCTGTCTGACTACTGGAAGTAGTCTCTTTAGATTCTAGATCCTCACTGTTGGGCATTTTGGCTAAGGTCATTCACTTTGAGTCCTGGGTGTCTCCTTCATTCCAGGTCTCTGGGATTTGCTTGAGGTTCCCCTATTACTCCCCCCCACCCCCACTGGCAGCTGCATAATTCCATCCATTCTCCTGCCACCCTGGGCCTCTCTCCTGTCTCCCCCCATACATGATACTGCTCCTCTATATCCCTTTACCTCCCTTCTCCCACTTAGGTATCTCCCTCTCTCTGCCTCCCATGACAATTTTGTTCCTCCTTCTAATTGGGATTAAAGCATCTCCACTTGGGCCTTCCTTCTTGTTTAACTTCTTAGGGTCTTTGGGGTGTATCATGGGTATTCTGTCATTTTGGCTAATATATGCTTATCAGTGAGTACATACCATGCATATCCTTTGGGATCTGCGTTACCTCACTCAGGATAATATTGTCTAGTGCTCTTCATTTGCCTGCAAAATTCATGATGTCCTCATTTTTGATAACTGAACACGATTCCATTGTGTAAATGAACCACATTTTCTGTATCCATTCTTCAGTTGCTTCTAGTTTCTGGCTATTACCAATAAGGCTGCTATGAACAAAGTAGTCCACATGTCCTTGTGATATGGTAGAGCATCATTTCGGTATATGCCCAGGAGTGGTATAGCTGGCTCTTCAGATAGAACTCTTTTCAATTTTCTGAGAAACAGTCAGATTGATTTCTAGAGTGGTATACAAGTTTGAAATCCTACCATCAATGGTGGAGTGTTCCCCTTTCTTCACATCCTTGACAGTATGTGCTGTCTCTTGAGTTTTTGATCTTAGTTATTCTGATGGGATAATGTAAAATATCAGTCATTTTAATTTGCATTTCCCTGATAACTAGGGACAGTGATTATTTCTTTAAGAGTTTCTTGGCCATTGTAAATTCCACTGATGAGAATTCTCTGTTTAGCTATGTACTCCACTTTTAAAATTTGGTTATTTGGCTTTTGAAGTCTAACTTGTTGAGTTCTTTATATATTTTGGATTAGACCTCTATTGGATGTAGGGCTAATGAAGATCTTTTCCCAATTTGTAGACTGCCATTTTGTCCTGTTGACAGTGTGCTTTGCCTTATAGGAGCTTTTCAGATCCAAGAGGTCCCATTTACTGATTGCTGATCTTAGGGTCTGTGGCATTGGTACTCTATTCAGGAAATTTTCTCCTGAGCCAATGTGATCAAGGCCTTCTTTTTTCCATTGTATTGTTTTGGCTTCTTTATCAATAGTCGAGTGTACATAGGTATGTGGGTTTATTTCTGTGTCTTCACTGTTTCTGTATCAATATCATGGTTTATTATTTTTTTTAATCACTATTGTTCTGTAGTACAGCTTGAGGTCAGGGATGATGCTTCCTCCCTAAGTTCTCTTACTGTTTAGAATTGTTTTAGCTATCTTGTTTTTTTCCTCTATGAAATTGAGAATTTCTCTTTTAATGTCTATAAATAATTTTATTGGTATTTCATTTGTATGGAGGAGAGCTACTGATTTCTTTGACTTAATTTTATATCCAGCCACTTTGCTGAAGTTATTTACTACCTGTAGGAGTTCTCTGGTAGAATTTGTGGTTGCTTATGTATAATATCATATTATATATGAATAGTGATACTTTGATTTCTTCCTTTCCAGTTTGTAATACCTTGATCTCCTTTTGTTGTATTGCTCTTTCTAGAACTTCACATACTATATTGAAGAGATAAGAAGACAGTGGGCTGCCTTGTCTTGTTCTTGATTTTAGTGGAATTTCTTCAAGTTTCTCTCCACTTAATTTGATCTTGGTGATTGGTTTGCTAGATATTGTTTTGATTATGTTTAGGTATGTGCTTTGAATTCCTGATCTCTCCAAGCTTTTTAAAAAGAAGGAATGTTGTATTTTGCCAAAGTTTTATTCAGCATCTAATGAGATGATTGTGTGAGTTTTTTTCTTTGAGTTTTTAATATAGTGGATGCATTGATATATTTTTGTATATTGAACCATTCCTGTATCCCTGAGATGAAGCCTACTTGATTGTGGTGAATAATGTTTTCTTTTTTTTTTTTTTTTAATTTTATGTGTTCTTGGATTTGGTTTGCAAGAATTTTATTGATTATTTTTTGCATCATTGTTCATAGGTAAATTTTGTCTGAAGTTCTCTTTATTTTTTGGATCTTGTGTTGTTTAGGTATCAGGGTGAATGATGCTTCATAGAATGAGTTTGGAAGTGTTCCTTCTCTTTCTGTTTTGTGGAATATTTTGAGGAATGTTTGTATTAGCTCTACTTTGAAATTTTGGTAGAATTCTTTACTAAAACCATCTAGCTCTGGGCTTTTTTTTTTCTTTGGGTTGGGAGACTTTTAATGATTGCTTCTATTTCTTTAGGGGTTATAGGACTGTTTCGAAAGTTTACCTGATCTTGATTTATTTTTAGTTCATGTTATCTGTCTAGAAAATCATCCATTTCTTTAAGATTTTCCAATTTTGTGGAATACAGGATTTTAAAGTAACCCCTAATGATTCTTTTTATTTACTTATAGTCTGTTGTTAAGTCTCCCTTTTCATTTCTGCTTTTGTTCATTTGGATACTGTTTTTCTGTCTTTTGCTTATTTTGGCTAAGGGTTTGTCTGTCCTGTTGATTGTCTCAAAGAACCAGCTCTTGGTTTAGTTGATTCCTTCTATTGTTTCCTTTATTTCTAACTGATTTATTTCAGCCCTGATTTTGACTAATTCCTGACTTTAACTCCTCTTTGGTGTGCTTGATTCTTTCTTTTTCTAGAGCTTTTAGGTGTATTTCTTTCTTTTTCTAAAGCTTTCAGGTGTAAATTACTGATATGAGAACTTTCTAATTTCTTTATGGAGGCACTTACTGGTATGAACTTTCCTCTTAGCACTGCTTTCATTGTGTCCCATGAATTTAGGTATGTCATGCCTTCATTTTCATTGAATTCTAAAAAGTATTAATTTTCTTTCTTTTTTCTTCCCTGACCCAGAGACCATTAAGTATACGGTTGTTCAATTTCCAAGAATGTATAGGCTTTCTGGTATTTCTGTTTTGGTTGAAGTCCAGCTTTAATTCATGGTGGTCTGATAAAATACAAGGCATTATTTCAATTTTCTTGTATCTGTTTGGGCTTGATTTGTCACTGACTCTATGGTTAACTATGGAGAAGGACCCATGAGATGCTGAGAAGAATGTATATTCTTTTATATTTTGGTGAACTATTCTATAGATGTCTTGTAGGTTCATTTGATTCAAAATATGTATTACTTTCTTTATTCCTTTCCTAAGTTTTTGTCTGGATGACATGTCAATTGGTGAGAGTGGGTGATGGGAGCATCCTGTCCTGGAGTGGGTTGAATTGAAATGAGACACAGAGTTGGGCTCTGGTTTAGTTTTAAAGACTGATGGTCATTGGATGTTCTAGATCTCTAACTATACTGAATGCTGATAACTTCTAAAATGTCATAAGAACTTTCTTGTACATTCTGAGGGTTAAAAGGCACTGGCTTAGGTGATTAACACCTGTAGCCTAACAGCAGGGGATTAAGAAAAGTAGCCTTTCTTCTATTTCTGCAGGAATTGCTGAGGACTAACTTTCAGCCTACTAATTGAAGTCACAGGGGAAAAAAAGGGGGACACATTGAAAAGTGATTTTAGTTTTAGTTTTAGTTTTGTTTTTTTCTGAGACAGGGTTTCTCTGTGTAGCCCTGAATGTCCTGGAACTCACTCTGTAGACCAGGTTGGCCTTGAACTGTGATTTTAGTTTTTATTTCTAAGTTGTAAAATGTTTCTCATGAAAGTTCTCTAAGGAAAAAAAGGGATTGTAAGAAAGGGGGATAAGGGGGTCTCAATAGGGGGAAATAAATGGAATGTTTTCTTCTCTTTGTCTTCAGCACTTATACATCTTTCAGATTACATGATCACATGGTAAAAAGTTCACAACAAGTTTACACATAAATTCAAATCATAAATCAAATAAGGAGTTTAAACAGAGAAACTTTACATGCATATCCATTAGGAGCAATTATCTGTCTAAACATTCATTATTTGTCACAGCTCCATAGGTTAACAGAGTGTTAAAAGCCCTAAGTTATTTGTGAAGTTTTGTATAGATAAACACAGTCAGTATTTTATCTTCAGTCCTAGTACCTATAGCAAACCTCAGAAGCAATTAACTCATGACTCTAAAGACTGGCAGAGTTCTCAATGCAGTTTTGATTATCAGAGAGAACCTAATAGCAGTCACACTATAAAAAAGCTTAATATATACTGATATAATTTTAGGAATTCTTATACGATCATCATTAAGAATTAAGAAATCATCTATTTGTATAGCATCACTACATGATAGTACATTGTTGTGGGAAGTATTAAAAATGAACCAGCACTTTCTCGCACATGTACAGCACTCATAGGCCACAACACTATGTCCCAGCGGGGTCCCACAGGCTCTGTCCCACATTCCAGTAACTAAATTGATCCACCAACCTCACAGTTTGATATAAAATACTCAGTAACCCAGTAAAAACATGACTCTTAATGTTTATAGTTAACCAATCAGATTTGTATGTCAATAAATTCTCAGGACACAAGATGCCAATACAATAATTTCAGAACCAATTGATAATGATAAAAACTGCCCACCTAGATTAGATAAATTATCCCAATATTCTAACATTTGTTATATAATAACAACCTGTGCCTGGTCATAGCCACACTGGTTCACGTCCACCACCATCTTCCTTTCTCCCTGCTCTTTTCCTGTCCTGTGGTTTATGTCGCAGGATTTTCCCTGTTCAATCACATTAGGGTAGTGGGAGACCTGTGATTAGACAGGGAAAAGGGAGGTGAGGCTACGAGTTGCAGAGACAGGGTGTGTCTCAGGGGAGATGGGAAGGAAGATGGTGGTGGACGTGAACCTGCTTGGTGGTAACCAGCCACAAGTTATGATATCATAAGGTTAGAACAAGTGGGATAAAGCTTTTATCATTGCCAATTGGCTCTGAAATTATTGTATTGACAACTTGTAAATTGAGAATTTATTGTTATATAAATCTGATTGGTTAACTATAAGCATTGAGTCTTGTTTTTACAGGGTTAATGGGTATTGAGATATTGAACTGTGAGGTTGGTGAATCAATTTAGCTACTGGAATGTGGGACAGAGCTGGCAGGGGCTAGCTGGAGATAATTGCTGGCATGAGCATGCCAGGGCAGATAGTTGCAGTCAGGAGTGTGGAGAGTTGGCGGGTTCGTTTTTAATATTTTCGCAACAGTACATCTTTGTTTTTCTGCGGAGATCTGCTCAAAGGGTGGGCTAATACCTAGTGATTGTTATAAATATCTAATAATAACAGGAAAGACATATTAATAGTAGGAAACTTTCCTAAAATGAATTTCCTCTGTGCCTTGCTTACAGGAGCAAATCTGTCATGGATTATAATCCAAGGTGGACTCATCTCAGGAAGATTACCTGGTAATTATTAGCTTCTCCTATGATGGCTCCTGACAAGTGGGGTATTGAAGTATCTCACTATTAATGTATGGTGTTCGATGTGTGATTTAATCTTTAGCCATGTTCCTGCTACAAATGTGGGTGCTGCCATGTTTGGCTCATAGATGTTCAAAATTGAGATATCATTGTGGTAGATGTTTCCTTTGATGAGTTTGAAGTGCCCTTCTCTGTCTTTTTTGATTAATTTTGGTTGAAGGTCTATTGTATTAGATATTAGGATGGATACTCCAGCTTTCTTCTTAGGTCCATTTGCTTGTAAAAATTTTTTCCATCCCTTTATTCTGAGATAGTGTCTATCTTTGTTGTGGAGGTGTGTTTTATATGCACCAGAATGTTGGATCCTGTTTCCACATCCATTCTGTTAACCTGAGTCTTTTTGTTGGGGAATTGAGTCCACTTATGTTGAGAGATATTAATAACAAGTGATTGTTACTTCTTGTTATTTTGAATGTTGTTGGTATTAGTGTGTGTGTGTGTGTATGTGTGTGTGTGTGTGTGTGTGTGTGTATGTATGTTTGTGTATGCTTCTCTTGTTTTTGCTGGTATGAAAATACATAATTCCTGTGTTTTCTTAGATGTAATTATCCTCTAATGGGTATCCTTTGGCTGTAGGCTTCAAGATTGGCAGGTTTCTTTGGTTTAGGATCCAAAGGTCTGTATGAAGGTGGGCAGAAAGTCTGAGGGAAAATCTTGCTCTGCCTGGGCTAGCTGGCCCCTCAGAGTATCTTAGCCCCTCAGAAGACTCAGAGAGCAGGAAAAATGCATGGGGGAATGGAAGCTTACCTCTATGGTTCAGGATCCACAGGTCTGATGATGAAGGGGAGAGAGGTGGGGAGATAATGGTGGTACCTGTGAAATAGCAGTCTATTTCTTACTTCATTTTTTATAACTGTTTTACCATAGTCAGAATTTTCTTTATCTTTCTAAAGAGGAAAATAAGTTGCAAATGAAGCAATATAGCTAAGAAAAAGGCTCTTTCCTGGTAGAGGGACTCTGCCAGGTCTTATATAACATTTATAGGAAAAACTGACCTTTGGATGTTCATAAGACTTAGAGTTTGGTGGCACTAGAAAGTGGAGAAAAGGCATAAGAGTAGGGCTGGCAGTTTGGGGATAGAAGAGGAAGCTCGAGAGAATAATAGCATGAGGATGCAGAATGTACAAGTTTCTACAAAGATGGATAAATGTATGTGATCAGGTTCAACAATCCTTCATCCTGTGTGTTTACAAATCAGTCCTGTGTTTACCCACCTCTGCTGTTTTATCATCTTGGGTGTTGTCAGTACTACCAAACAGAATTCAATTCTTCCAGGTATGTGTGGACCTCTGCCCTACCCTTATCTTCATTTACTCATACCCTATCAAATTAATCACAAAACCTTGTACATTTGTTAACCTGTCAAACCACATGTAATTATTTAGTCTCATTCCAGGATCTTAAACCATATTATATATAGAGACTTAGACTCAGTACCTCCATTGCTCTATATCTAGAGTCCTTACTGTCTTTATTAAGTTTTAGCACATTCTTTCTTGTCTGATTCATAAGACATAGCCAAGAAGTGTGTGTCTTTTCATTTGAAAGATACAATACATACGTAAGTACAAATGAAAAAAATTAACTTCATCTTGATCAATGTGTGGATTAGATTTTATACTGTATAAGAAATTATTGACTAATTTTCAATATCAACAAAGAAGTTATCTGACTTAAGTGTCTCCTAACTAGCAATGTGTACCACATGGACTCTATACATTTACCAATGGGATCCAGCATCTGAGACTAAGTACTGGCATGAGTATTTTCTTTCCATATGTACCACCTCTCTGAACATGTATGTGTCTTACTCAATAGAAGTGGATCAGTAAGTTTTATGTTGTAGTGAAACAAATGAAGATGGACAAATCCTGACTGTTACAGTTCTCAAATGTGTCATCTCTGTCTGTTGGTTTATGTGTATTAAATGACCCAGAAGACATTTGGGCATATGGCATAAGACAGGCAGAGCACAGTTTTTATTGTCTACTTAGTACATCATTTGAAAAATTAAAACAAGCTGCCAAAAAATGGTGCTGCAATTGGGTAAAACAGACATAAAATTGAAAATAATAATAGGAAAACAAACAATAATGAATTGAAATAAGAGATAAAATTTAACAAAAGAAATAAGAGGCATCAAGCTTAATACTAGAAGTAAATCTCCATGTGGATTATTGAAGAACAAAGTGAGACGGAATGCACGTCTTGAATAAAGAGAAAGTAGAAGCTAGGATTAGTGAGAAATCTGCCATGAAGACTAATGACACAGCTCTATTGAAGTCCTTAAGTAGAAAAAGAAGTGCCCAGGGAGAAAAAGGAAAAACACAATCAGTTCCCATCCCTATTGGTGGTAGATGAGAACATCTGTTAGTTTGAATTCTTACAGGTCTCTGGTAGTGAGCTATGGACATGTGTATGTCTATGTGTGTGCATGCATGCATGCATGTGTGCACATGTGTGTGTACACGTATTCATGTGTGCGTGTCTGTCTGTCTGTCTGTCTCTCTCTGCCAGAGGTCAATCTTGTGTTTCATTTTTTGTTGCTGCTCACCTTGTTAGTTTGTGTTAGCTTATTTCATGAGCACTGAGTAAGCTAGGATGTGTAACTCATGAACTCAGGAGTTTGGTTGTCTTCCTCCTATCCCTGAGTTTATAAAGGCAAACTACCATAGCATGCTTATATAGATTCTATCAACTGAGCTGATATTCTTCTTGCTACATGGTGAACAATTTGCCAAATGAACTTCTTCCCTTTCTTTGATTTTTGTGGTTGTTGTACTTTTTAAAGTCATGTGTTTGCATCTTTTAAACACTTTTTTGTTTATGATGATTGTGTTTTTCTTTTGATATGTTGAATCCACCTACTAATATGGAGAACTTTAGTAAACAGTGGCACTATAATTGTATTTTCATTATGATCAAATATGGAAACATAGATTAACAAATTATATGAAATTATTTCAATTATTTGTGAATGGATAAGTATAAGTTGCCCCAGTCCTTGGGGAATTCAGTGTGGTCCTAGGGAAAGGGGACTGATGGATGAAGAAAGAGACAAGAGAAATGGGGTACCTGGGAGCAAGACAGTCTCTCCATTCAAGCTCCAACGTTTACTTCAGATCAGCCGCTTAAGAGTACAGGCGGGAAAGTTACACATGGCCCAAGGCTAACCCACTACTGTAACCGGTTTACAGGAAATACCAGACATTTTTTCAGTCTCTGGGACCCAAGACCTTAAACACCCTGTCCTTTCTAACCTTGCACCTTCACTGACTATGCTTCACAGAACAGCGGGTAGCTTACTGGGTTTGTGCACCTTAACTGACTAAGCTTCACAGAACAGCAGGTAGCTTCCTGGGTTTGGCTCCCGACAGTAAGTACAATAGTACATAAATATGGGTGTTCATGGTCTGATGTACAAAAAGTTATTCTTTGTCCCTTTTGCTAAATTGTGTTTTTACATGTTTCTTCAATATGTGCATGTCCTACTTTACTTTCTGTTGCTGTGATTCAATATTGATCAAAAGCAATTTGGGAATAAATGTTTTAATTTTACAAGTAATAGTCCATCATCAAGTGAAGGAATAGTATCATTTCAGTGGGCTTGTCCATCCTATATTCATTAGCAAGATCAAACAAATGGTCTACACACTAATGAAGACAATTCCTTGACTGAGGTTTCCCTTTTCCCAGGTAACCATAGGTTTTGTCAGGTTGCCTAGCATTCAATAATACAGTATTTATTTCTTTTATGTTGAAAAAGCATTTTTTTGTTTTTTTTGAATTGTTTATGAAGAAAATTATTTTTTTTTATTTTTTATTTTTTTGGTTTTTTAAAATTTTTTTGAAACTTTATTTACATTTCCAATGTTTCCCCCTTTCTAGGTCTCCTCTGTGGAGACCACCTATCCCTTCCCCCTCCCCCATCTCTATGAGGGAATTCCACCTCCCACCCACCCACCCACCCACTCCCATATTCCCACCTTGACATTTATTCAATAAATAAACATAGAATAATTCCATGGAAATAAGGAACAAGTCTTAATAATGGTGGTTTTTAGATATTATAGAACACAATGTCCCTTGAAATTTCACACTATACATCTGATCTTTGCTATAATGCTTTACTCATGTACTGATTTTGCACAATTTTGTATATTTCTTTGGGGCCATTAATTCCTCTTTAGAGTAATAATCTCTTTGGTTATCTTCTAAGATGGAATGACAGTGCAGAAAACTGTGTGTGCAATGGACAGCTTATTAGGACATCAGCTATAGTCTTGTTAGTAACTGAAAAGAAGATGAAGACATTTGAATGGAAATAGAGTTGGACCCAAGTCTTAAATGGTGAGGATATGAGCAAAACATATTGAGTGTGAAGGTCAAAATACTCATATTGTGCATCATGCAGTACAGATACATAGACCGAAGAATGAGTGTGTGGAAGAGCACAGAAGAAAGGCCTTATTAGAGCACACCAGCCAAAATCAGGGCCACATGATAGGGAATTCAAAATTCCTTATCTTTAAGTAGTTCACAATCCTATTCAGCATGCAAATATAAGTCAAACAGTTCAATTAATTATTAGATGAAGGAAAGGTAGACAATTGTTAGGAAGATAGGGAACAGGGACAGACTCCTGAATGAAACATCTGTTAGCACAAAATCAATGTGAATGCGACTGAGGATTCTTAAGGCTGAAAATTTTCCCCACCAAAAGTATCAAGTGTACTTTCTTCATTTTCATCAAGAAGTTTGAATGGGTTTGTGAAGGAGAGGTGACATAATGGTACTCAAGACATTGGACTGAGAGACATCTGACCTATTTGAATCTTAATGGTGCTTCTTACTGTACATGTGATTTGGGAGAAAATTGATGATGTTTTCACTACCTGTTTCCAAAGGTATCATGTAGCACATTATTAGTTCCTAACCTTAGGTTCATTGTCCCTTATGAATATCGATGCAAAAATACTGAATAAAATTCTTGCAAACCGAATCCAAGAACACATCAAAATGAGCATTCATCATGATCAAGTAGGCTTCATCCCAGGGATGCAGGGATGGTTCAATACCCGGAAATCCATCAATGTAATTCACTACATAAACAAACTCAAAGAAAAAAACCCACATGGTCATTTCATTAGATGCTGAAAAAGCATTTGACAAAATTCAACATCCCTTCATGATAAAAGTCCTGGAAAGATCAGGAATCCAAGGCCCATACCTAAACATAGTAAAAGCAATATACAGCAAACCAGTAGCCAACATCAAACTAAATGGTGAGAAACTCGAAGCAATCCCACTAAAATCAGGGACTAAACAAGGGTGCCCTCTCTCTCCCTATCTATTCAATATAGTAATTGAAGTTTTAGCTAGAGCAATTAGACAACAAAAAAAGGTCAAAGGGATACAAATTGGTAAGGAAGAAATCAAATTATCACTATTTGCAGATGATATGATCCTATATTAAGTGAACTGAAAACCTCTACCAGAGAACTGCTGCAGCTGTTAAACAACTTCTGCAAAGTGGCCAGATACAAAATTAACTCAAACAAATCAGTTGCCTTCCTATACTCAAAGGGTAAACAGGCTGAGAAAGAAATTAGGGAAATGACACCCTTCACAATAGTCACAAACAATATAAAGTATCTTGGTGTGACTCTAACCAAGAGAGTGAAAGATCTGTATGACAAGGACTTCAAGTCTCTGAAGAAAGAAATCGAAGAAGACCTCAGAAGGTAGAAAGATATGCCATGCTCATGGATTGGAAGGATTAATAGAGTAAAAATGGCCATCCTGCCAAAAGCAATCTACAAATTCAAAGCAATCCCCATTAAAATTCCAACTCAATTCTTCATAGACTTAGAAAGAGAAATTCTCAAATTCATTAGAACAACAAAAAACCCAGGATAGCAATAGCTATTCTTAACAATAAAATAACTTCTGGGGGAATCAGCATCCCTTACCTCAAGCTGTATTACAGAGCAGTAGTAATAAAAACTGCATGGTATTGGTACAGTGACAGTCAGGTAGATCAATGGAATAGAATTGAGGACCCAGAAATGAACCCACACACATATGGTCACTTGACTTTCGACAAAGAAGCTAAAACCACTCAGTGGAAAAAAGACAGCATTTTCAACAAATGGTGCTGGTTCAACTGGCAGTCTACATGTAGAAGAATGCAAATTGATCCATTCCTCTCTCCCTGTACAAAGGATCAAGTACCTCCATATAAAACCAAATACACTGAATCTAATAGAAGATAAAGTGGGGGAAAAGTCTTGAACACCTGGGTACGGGGGAAAAGTTCCTGAACAGAACACCAGTGGCATATGCTCTAAGATTAAGAATCGACAAATGGGACCTCATGAAATTGCAAAGCCTCTGTAAGGCAAAAGACACTGTCAATAGGACAAAACAGCAGCCAACAGATTGGGAAAAGATCTTTACCAATCTTAAGTCTGATAGAGGGCTAATATCCAACATACACAAAGAACTCAAGAAGTTAGACTCCAGAAAACCAAATAACCCCATCAAAAAATGGGGAACAGAGCTAAACAGAGAATTCTCAATGGAGGAAATTCACAGGGCTGAGAAGTATCTAAAGAAATGCTGAACATCCTTAGTCATCGGGGAAATGCAAATCAAAACAAGTCTGAGATTCCACCTCACACCAGTCAGAATGGCTAAGATCAAAAACTCAGGTGACAGCAGAGTCAGAATGGCTAAGATCAAAAACTCAGGTGACAGCAGATGCTCGTGAGGATGTGGAGAAAGAGGAACACTTCTCCACTGTTGGTGGGATTACAAGCTGATACAACTACTCTGGAAATCCGTTTGCAGACCCTCAGAAAAATGGACATAATACTACCTGAGGACCCAGATATACCTCTCCTGGGCATATACCCAGAAGATGCTCCAACATGTAATAAAGACACATGCTCCACTATGTTCATAGCAGCCATATTTATAATAGCCAGAAGCTGGAAACAACCCAGATGTCCCTCATCAGAGGAATGGATACAGAAAATGTGGTATATCTACACAATGGAGTACTACTCAGCTATTAAAAACAGTGACTTAATGAAATTTGCAGGCAAATGGATGGAACTTGAAAATATCATCCCGAGCGAGGTAACTCAGTCACAAAAGAACGAACATGGTATGTACTCACTGATAAGTGGATATTAGCCTAAAAGTTCAGAATGACCAAGTTTCACTTTACAGTAACCGCTGGACTGAGAGTGAGGTCTCAGATGGAGGAGTTGGAGAAAGGACTAAATGAGCTGAGGGAATTTGCAGCCCCATGGAGGGAGCAACAGCATCAATGGGCCTGACCCTCCCCCCCTGGTTGTCCTGGAGTTTGGACCACCAACCAAAGAATACACATGGAGGGACCCATGGTTCGGACCACACATGTGGCAGAGGATGGCCTCATTGGCCATCAGGGAGAGGAGAGGCCCTTGGGCCTGAGGGTGTTAGAGGCCCCAGTAAAGGGGAATGTCAAGGTGGGAAGAAGAGAATGGGTTGGCAGGTGGATGGGAGATGGAATTCCCTCATAGAGGCGGGGTTGGGGAGGGGATACGGAGTTTCTAAAGAGGAGACCTAGAAAATGGGAAACATTGGAAACGTAAATAAAGTATCAAAAAAATTAATTAAAAAAAAATAGAGGATCCGGTGGGAAGGGGGAGAGGATATGGGATTGAAGGAGGAAATGAAGAGAGAGACAGCAAGAATTGAAGGGCATTTGAGTGGGCACATAGAAACTTAGTACAGTTTAAACTTCCTATAATATATGCCACTGAACCAAATAAAATCTCTAAATAATGAGGGAGACAGAACTTCAACTGGCCATTCTCTATCATCACATGAAGCTTCTAGTGACAGGACTACCTGTCATCCAATTGAGTTATTGGCTGAAAGGGTCCAATAGAAATCTCTAAACAACCTAGACTGTTCCTAAGGGAGTTAGTTGCTTTTCACAAGACAACACCCACATAACCATAGAGGTGGAGCTCTTGACTACATGCAATCTTCATCCCATGTGCTAGTTTCAATGACACACAAATGTACTCTGAAGGCTACCAAAGAAGAAAAATATAAGCACCAATACAACCATAAAATCTTTTATCTATAAGCTGTTCTGCCTTCAAAATGTGCTAGTGCAATAGTGGCAAAAGTCTTGTGTGAATAACCAATTAATGTTTGGTTTGATTTAAGGCCCACTCCATGAGATGAACTTATACTTCACACTTACTCGGTAACCAAGGACCAGAGTCTAAAGCTCCCGGAGATTTAGAGCAAAACTTAGTAATAGTGGTCTAAATAAAATTAAGCTATAAAATATGTATTAATCATATTTTACTGTATTCATAGACTTCATGGGCTTCAATTAGGCCAGTATCAGAGAGTTTTTCTTCTACAGCAGATTCAAATAAATACAGAGACCTACAGATAGATATAACACAGAGAGGGAAACACTGTAACACACATTAATAAATGAGTTTTCTTCATCGAATCCCTCTCATTAGAGCTCAAGGAACTCTGTGGAAGAGGAGTCAGAATCAGTGGCAGAAACAGAGGGGATGAAGTACACCAAGAGTACAAGGACCTTGAAATAAACAGAGCAAAGCTTATGTGAACTCACGAGATTGAAGCAGCAAGCACAGGGCCTGCATGGGTCTTCACCAGGTCCTTTGTGCATATATTATAGCCTTCAGTTTAGTATTTTTATGGGATTCCTCAGTGTGTGAAAGAGTGTTTCTTTGATTCTTATGTCAGCAGCTGGGAATTTTTTCCTTTTGTTGCTTTGTTTTGCCCAGCTCTGGGTGAATGTTTTGTTTTATCTTATTAAATTATATTTTGTTGTGCTTGATTGTTATCTTGAGAAACCTGTTCTTTTCTAAGTACTGAGAGAAAGATAGTGGATTATGATAAGAGACGAGCTGTAGGAAACAGAGTTGTGGTGATTGTAAATTGTCATCAGGAAACATTGCATGAGAAAGGACTTTATTTTCAATAAAAAGGGACAAACAGAAAAAGAATCTTCTAGCTGAGCTGTCATATTGTAGGAAAAAAGAAAGGAGCATCTTCTACTTGTATCTGGCAAGTTTGAGACTCAAAGATTCCCTGTTATGCAAGACCTCTTTTCCCAATCCAATACTGAGCATCTGATCACCCTGCTTTCACTAACACTCTCATCAAGGTGATATAGTCAGGACTGACGTTTATTTTAATTAATTAATTAATTTCCTGCCACTGATGCCTTCTCAAAATGGCTGCTACAACCTTCTAGGAATTGAGCTCAATTCAATATAAAGATGCCTTCTCTAATTGCCCCTCAATAAGATCTTCTTACTCCTTTAGCCACAGTTTTGATAAGGGATTCTTTGACTGCAGGAACATTTTCACTTGTGTTACCCCCTCTGTAGTTTCAACTATATTTAATTTATATGCATAGTTTGCTTGCATGTATGTCTGTGCAACAAATATGCCCCTGTTGCCTTTAGAGGTCAGAAGAGGGTGCTGGATCATAACTAAAGTTATGAACTGTTGTCAACTGCCATTTGGGTGCTGGGAATTCAATCTAGATTGTCATCAAGAACAAGTTCTCTTACCTGCTGAGCAATTTCTCCAGGTTAAACCATCTCTCCATGCCCCCTACCATCTCTTTTGAACAACAAGAACATGAATCTTCTTCATCAGGTGAGATGATCCCACTGAATGTGTAGACATTTCAGAATGCCAAACATCATTGAAAAATAGATTTAAAATTGCAAGTGTGATAGGGGTCATTGAGAGGCCTCTCACCAGAAGGCACTATACTGCCCTCCATTCTGTGAGAAGGATGAGCTCAGGCAGCATAAGACCATCTCAACAGAGCAATGCCTGAAGGATTAATATGGCCTGAAGATGGGCAGATCTGCTGATGCCCAGTCATAGGGGAAAGATAAGTGGCAAAATAAGAGAGCTGCATGGATCAAGAGCGATGCTAATGAGCCAGCCAGTAGATGGGGAAGGCTGCAATGGACAGATGTTAAGAACGAATAATGTATGGGTAGGAATAAGAGTTTGCAGAAGCCATGTCCAACCCACCTGAAAAGCAGTCTCTATTATAACTGGGCTGACAGGAGGCATTACTTTATGTAGTCATGCAATTGTATACCTATTAAACTTCCATGATCAATTGAGTACTAAGAAGGGATATCAAGGATATTTGTGTCAAATGGTTACATTGCATTTTACTGATGTATTAAAATAATTACAAACCTGTATAGCTCTGGTTAGAATTGCAAAAAGCAGTGATCCAAGGTGTTTGGAGTCAGGTGTGTAGTAATTTTGATATCAATATGCTTTCCCTGATATTAATATATATATATATTAATATATATATATTTATATATATATATTAATATATATATTAATATATATATATATATATATATAAAACAATCACTAGGTATTAGTCTACCATTTTGAGCAGATTTCTGCAGAACTACGAAGATTTACTTTCTTATAGTAATGCTATATAGATGAATAAATGATTTCTTAATTCTAAATGATGATCCTATAAGAATTCCTAAACTTACGTTAGTAATTATTAAGGTCTTTTATAATAGGACTGCTATTAAGTCCTCTCTGAGAATCAAAACTGCAATGAGAACTCAGCCAGTCTTCAAGTGTCATGAGTTAATTGCTTCTGAAATAGCAAGCAGGCATCTACAACTTAGAACATATTCCAAGAGGTGGTAAAACAATTAATCAAAGGTCATAAAAAGGGAACTAACAGAAGATAAAATATTGACTGAGTTTATCTATATGAAACTTCACTAATACCTTAGTCACAAAAATTAGGGTTTTTAACTTTTAATGAACCTGTAAAGCTAGTGACAAATGATGAACCTTTAACCAGAAATTATTCTTTTATTTATTTATTTATTTATTTATTTATTTATTTATTTATTTATTT
>CM052702.1:90067655-90134678 GCA_028551405.1 Uromys caudimaculatus
GTGGCCCAAGCTGAGGTTTCCGGCCGTCGCAGGAAGCTGCTGGCGGTCAGTCTCTGGTGAGCTGTGGGGCGCGTCCTTGGCCCTCCGCTGGGTCCTGCGATCTCCGGCGAGGGATCTTTGTCCCGGCGCTGATCAGCTGTCCAGAAATTATTCTTAATGGATATGCATGCAAATATTCTCTGTTGTTAACTTCTTATTCAATTTATAATTAGAATTTATGTATAAACTTGTGGTGAACTTTTTATAATGTGTTCATGTATTCTGAAAGATATATGAGGGCTGAGGACAAAGAGAGAGAACAGAACTGAAGAACTTCTTAGAAAGAAGAATCTTTTAGAAGAACTTTCTTACAGACTTTCATAGAAAACTTTTTAGAGAGAACTTTTTAGAGAGAACTTAGAAATAAAGATTAAAATCACTCTTCAAAGTGTCCCTGTTTTCATCCTATGACTTCAACTAGCAGGCTGGAAGTTAGAACCAAGCAGTTTCTGCAGACATAGAACAAAGGCTACTTTACTTAATCCCCTGCTGTTTTAAGATGAGGTGCTAAATGCCAGAGACTGCAGTTTCTGGTCTCAGAGGAACTGGACTTAAACAGGCAGGTCAGCTACCATAGCAAAGTGACTTAGACTTAAGACAGATAAACATTTTCTTATTAAACAGCAACCCTAAATATCTCACAAGACAAAGTCTGGTCCACCCACCCTGCCTCCCTGATGTTCTCCCTCCTCTGCTAGCTCAAGGAAGAATCAAGAAGAAAGAAGAACTACCAGGCCTGGCCCATGGCATGGATGTTCATAAGACTTGGAGTTTAGTAGCAGTTAGACTGTGGGGATTAGGTGTGAGGGTGTAGATGAAGGAGTTTGGGGGAGGTAGAAGATGGCGCTAGAGACAATCAGAACATCCATGAGAATGGAGAACATACACTTTTGTGCAAATTTGGAAGACAGTGTGTGATTATTTTCAAAGAGCCTTCCTCCTCTGTGTTTATAAATAAGGCCTGTGTTGAACCACCTCTGCTTTTTGTCATTCTGGGTAGGGGGAGGACTGGTGCAAAATAAGACTTCTGTATGGATCAAGAGCAATGCTGATAAGCCAGCAGGTGGGAAAGGGTGCACTGGGCAGGTGTTATAAATTAAGTGTATGGGTAGGAATAAGAGTTTGAAGAAGCTGTACCCAACTCACCTGAAGAGCAGCCAGTTTGACAACTGTGCTGAGCATGAAGCATTACTTTATGGAGCCATGTGACTGTATACTCATTAAACTGTAAGCTACCATGGTTAGTTGAGTGCTAAGAAGGAATATCAAGCATTAAATATTTACAATGTGTATTCTAGTGATTACAAATCTGGAGAGCTCTCTCTAGAATTACAAAATTGTGTGACCCCAGTGTTCAGCATCAAGTGTTGATTATCTATAGCAGTTCCCTCCAGGGTGACAAGACCATTGTTGTGACCAACAGAGAAGCTATGTCACATGCTTGATATTTTTGATGCATTGCCCCTCTGGACATTGATTCATGGAAAGATAGGAAAGTTTCATGATGTTGGTGAGGCTCCTCACTGAGGTTACATAGGTGATAAACAATTGCTAGTTATTGTAATAGGGAGGAGACTATTCATTTGTTCAGCTGCCTGAGAATCAAGCAGAAAACTTTTGGGTGAAAACTGCTCTTGAGTCATACATGTTCTTTTTAAGTGTCTCTGAAACATTTACTGGTTCATCATTCTGGGTTCATTTTCTGTGGTGTATTAGTACTCTCTGAATCTAAAGTGAATAGACAGATGTTATTATGGTTCCCTACAGACTTAATGTGACAGGTCCACTAGGAATAAATTAACGCTTATTTTTACCTTGCCTTGTCTATGTATTATATAGGGACAACATTTCAGCTCTTCCTTCCTTTTTTCCTTCCTTCCTTCCTTGCTTCCATTTCCTTTCTTTGTTTCTTTCTTTCTTTGTTTCTTTCTTTCAACTGTATCTGTCTGTCTGTCTTTCTGTTTTTTATGTAATGTATTTTTAATTAATTTTCCCATATTAATTAATTAATTAATTAATTAATTAATTAGCTTTATATCCTGATCACAGCACATTCCTCTCCCCAAGGTCCCACTCTTGTAATCGCCATTTCCTCATTCCTTCCTCCTCTTCTGCTCTGGGAAGTGAAGCACACACACACCCCCTTCTACCATGGATATTAGCCTGCCCTGGCACATCATGTCACAGCTAGACTTGGTGCATCCTCTCCTACTGAGGCCAGACAAGACATCCTAGCTAGGGAAAAGGGATGCAACAAGAGGCAACAGAATCACAGTCAGTCTCTGCTCCAATTGTTAGGGGACCCACATGGAGACCATGCTGATCATCTGCTACATACATGTAGGGTGCCAAGGTCCAGTCCATGCGTGCTCTTTCATTTGTGATTCACTACCTTTGGGGCCCTGTTTACCCAAGATAGTTGAATCTGTAGGTCTTCTTGTAGTGTTCTTTACTCCTCCAGTTCCTTCAATCCTTCTTCTCACTCTTCCATAAGGCAGTCTGAGCTCCACATACTGTTTGGCTGTGGGTCTCTGCATCTGTTCCCATCAGCTTCTGGATAGAGACTCTCAGAGGACAGTTATGATAGGGTCTTGTCTGGAAGCCTACCAGAGTATCATTAATAGTGTCACAGAGTTGGCTCTCTCCCACAGAATGGGTCTCAAGTTGAGGCAGTAATTGGTTGGCCTCCCCCCCTCAAACTCTGCTCCATCTTTATCCATGTACATCATGAAGGTAGGACAAATTTTGGGTTAAAGGTTTTGTGGGTGGTTTAGTGTCCATCTCCTTCCACTGGAAGTTCTGTCAAGTTACAGGAGGTGACCACATCAGGCTTAAATATCACCTATTGTTAGGTGTCTTAGATAGGGTCATTTCCATAGACTTGCAGGATGGTCTCTATCCCAGGTCTCCAGCACAACAGAGAGATACCTACCCCTCTGATTTCCATTACTTTCTCTCCTAGCACTTCCTTCTACCACACTGCATTACCCTCAACTGATCTCCAGACATATTCCTTTCCTGAACTGTTCTCCTATCTGGTTCCCTACTTCTGTCTATCTCCCTCCCATTTCATTTTATTTTCTACTTGAGTGGGATTCAAGTATCATCCCTTTGTCCTTCCTTGTAGCTTCTTTGGGTCTGTGGATTGTACCATGGTTATCCAGTACTTTATGGCTAATATCCACTTATAAGTGAGTACATAACATGTGTGTCTTTCTGGGTCTGAGTTACCTCACACAGCTTGATATTTCTAGCTCCACTCATTTGCCTGCAAATTGCATGGTGACTTTCTAATAGCTGAGTAGTATTCTGTAACATATATGTACTGTATTTATCCATTCTTTGGTTGGGGATTATTGAATCTAGCTTGTTTCCAGTTTCTGGCTATTTTGAATGAAGCTTCTATGAACAGAGATGCACAGTGTCCTTGTGGTATGATGGAGCATCTTTTGCATTTATGCCCAGGAGTGGTGTAGCTGGATGTTGAGGTAGAGATATTTCAAATTTTCTAAGAAATCACCAGATTGATTTCCAAAGTCTTGTACAAATTTACATTCCCACTAGTGATGGAGGAGGGTTCCCCTTGCTTCACATCCTCTCCAGGATGTGCTGTCACTTGAGGATTTTATCTTTGCCATTATGACATGTGTAAGATGGAATCTCATAGTCTTTTTGATTTGCATTTCCTTTATGGCTAAGGAAGTTGAACATTTCTTTAAATGCTTCTTGACCATTCAAGATATTTCTGATGAGAATTCTTTGTATAGCTCTGTACTCCACTTTTTAAATGGGTTATTTGGGTTGCTGATGTCTAGTTTCTTGAATTTTATATACATTTTGGATATTAGCCATATATCAAATGTAGGGTTGGTGAAGAGATTTTACCATACTATAGGCTCCTGTTTGTCCTATTGATGATGTTCTTTGCCTTACAGAAGTTTTTAAATTTCATGATGTCTCATTTATGATTATTGATCTTAGTGCTTGAGCTGGTGGTCTTCTTTTCAGAAATTTGTCTCTTGTACCAATGCATTCAAGGCTGTTCTCTACTTTCTCTTCTATTAGATTTAGAATATCCAGTTTTATGTTGAAGCCTTTGGTCCACTTGGACTTGAGTTTTGTGTAGAATAATAAATATAATTCTAATTGATTCCTTTTACATGCAGACATCCAGTAAGGCCACCACCATTTCTTGAAGGTGCTTTCTCTTTTCCATTTCTACTTCTTTGTCAAAAATAAAGTGTCTGTAGGAGTGTTGGTTTATTTCTGGGTCTTTGAATCAATTCCATGGACCAACCTGTCTGTTTTTATGCCAATACTCTCCCTTTTTTCATTTAGTATTGCTCAGTAGCACAACTTGAGATCAGAGTGGATGATACATTCAGTAGCTCCTTTATTGTACAGAATTATTTTAGCTACCCAGAGGATTATTTTTTTTATACAAAGTAGAGAATTACTCTTTCATGGTCTGTAAGGAAGTGTGTTGGAATTTTGATAGGAATTGCATTGAATCTGTAGATTGCTTTTGGTAAGATGGCCATTTTTCCTAGGTTAATCCTAACAATCCATGAACATGGTTGATGTTTCCAAATTCTGATATCAAGTTCAATATCTTTAAAGGACTTGATTTTTTTGTTTTATCAATCAGGTCTTTCAATTGCTTGTTGAGAGTTACACCAAGATATTTTATATTATCTATGGCTATTGTGAAGGGTGTTATTTCTCTAATTTATTTCTCATCCAATGAATCATTTGTATAAAGGAGAGTAATTTGTTTTTTTGTTTGTTTGTTTTTGAGTTGATTTTGTATCCAGCCACTTTGCTGAAGGGGTTTATCAGCTGTAGGAAAGCTAGGGAAGAATTTGGGGGCTCATTTATGTATACTCTCATATCATCTGTGAACAGAGATAATTTGACTTCCCTTCTAAATAATATTAGATCTCCTTTAGTTGTCTTATTGCTCTATCTAGAACTTCATGTACTATATTGAATAGATGCAGAGAGAGTGAGCAGCCTTGCCATGTCCCTGATTTTAGTGGAATTATATTTTCTCTCCATTTAGTTTAATGTTGGCTATCAGCTTGCTATATATTGCCTTATTTTGTTTAGGTGTGTACCTTTATCTTGAGGCCTGGTTTGTTGGGAGTTGAGGCTGGGATAGAGTGGGTTGGGGTGGAGTGGGGCTGGGGTTGTGTATAGGGATAGGGTGGCTATGTTGGGGTCCAGAAAGCAGAGTCATTTCATATTTCTTAATCTTACATTTTCCATCAGATGTGAGACTTCTGCTCTGACTGCCCATTTTAAAGGAAGGAAACAAATGCTTGTAGGTTTAAAGGTCTTAAGGAAATCACAGGACCAATTTGGATGACCCTGGGTGCTTTATCCTATAACCCTCAACTTTCCCTTTTGGTTCTCAGGAAAAATGTTGGATCATCAGGCTTATGTGAGCTCAAGATAAAGAAAACTGGACTCCAGGGGTAGACCTCTGGAGTTTCCTGTTCTCACTGAGCTGCTTCCTATCAGAGGAAGCCATCTTTGATACTTAGTTACGAAGTTAGAGGATACCTCAGGTCTGTCATATCCTGAACCTCTCCACTGTGCATGTAGTCCAGATATCGAAACAGATATCCTTTTTAAAGAGTGTAGGCATTGCATATATCCTTCTTGTCTTTGTTCTAAGACCACAAAGCACTTTCTTATTTTTATTTTTTACCGCAGCATGCCTATGTTTAAGGTTTTTTGGAAGAGAAAAATAGAAGATTCACATCCCAAGTTTTCTGTTGTAAAGCATCTTTCTTTATTGTTATATTCCATGTAGAACAAGTGTCAGGAAAAAGTGAAGAGTGGAAGGATGATGGGGCTGCAAAAGTAAATGAGAAATGCTCATTATAAATCACATTAACAAAACTATGGCACAATTCTTGAATGGGAAGGAGTCTTATCTTTTATAAAATTTCTAACAAAGGTTAAGAAAAGAAGAGCCATATTTTATAGGTAGAAATTTCCACTCAGATGCACTCTCAACCATTCATGAAGTTTCTAGTTCATTGTGGCAACATAGTCCTTTGCACTGAGTTCTCCTTCTTTCAGGACTCACAAGGAGGTACCAATACTTGTTTGGTTTTTTAAAATGTTCTAGCAATGTTGACCATGCTAAGTAACTTCATATAATATAAAACAGTGGTTTTCAGAGTGAACTTTGCCATGAGAGACATTTTACAATGCAATTTTGACTCTCTTTTGAGAAAAATTGTGTATGTGGATGGACACATGAATAGTACCATTTGTCTAGTACCACAGAAGAAGTACAGACTGAGGAATGAGAATGATGGTTGTAGAAAGAATATCACATTATAAATTTATAAATTTATGAGAGTGGCTTGAAAATGTAAGAGCATATGGGCATATTAAAACCTCATCAAGATAAACAAGTACCCAATCTTATTAGACATACCTGACCAATAAATGGATGTAACTCCATTACCTAGACACCATAAAGAGATGGACACCAGCCATTGTAAGGGTCATAATCTACTAAAATTTGTTGTGGTAATAGGAGGTAAAGACCCAAGAGAACTGATGGAAGGCAAAAGAAAAAACAACCATGCAGGCTGGTCATTGATAAGTCCAGACATTGGTGCAAGCTGACATGTACTGATAGATATTATGACTGTTCATGTCTCCCATGCAGGCCCCCTGCCTTCCTCCTCTTCTCTCATACTAGATGTCAGTATCTAGTAGTTTAAAACACCCAGTCAGAGTATGCATAGCAATATATAGGAAAAAATGTATAAAACAACCAATCTTGTGATACTAGGGGTTCGAAATTTATGTGTTAATGTCCTCTGGACTTGTATGCATAAAATAAAACTGCTTCCTGATACCCAGCTTGGGTGTATCTGTAGTGGGTTTGTCTAATGCTGCCTGTATTCTAATGCTAATTTGGGCCTCCCAAGAGAGTTAGCGTGTAAGACACCAAATGACCCGGCCCCTAGTTTATTCTGATTGGTGAATAAAGACACCAACAGCTAATATCTGGGTAGTAGAGACATAGTTGTGATTGGCTTATTGTGGGCTTGGAGGAAGAGGACCACTAGGAGGGAGGAGATGGGAGAAGCTGCCATGGCATAGAAAAAGAATGTTCAGGAGAGGAGAAAAAAGAGCTGCTATGGCATATATGAGTCATAAAAAGGTGGCTCTCAAGGCTGCCCAATCAGAGTGAAGAGCAGTCAAGATGAAACATAGGAAGTAATGGTTCAAGGTTATTTTTAGGAAAGTAGTTCTAACAGCATGGATGCTAGGCAGCTGCCCAGCTATTGTGCTTCACGGGGCTTAATAAAAATATAAAGGCTGAGTGAGCCTTTCTTCCAGGAACTCAATGACCAAGGTAGAGTAAAAGTCCTGGGACAGGATTTTAATATTTTCTACTACATGTATCTTAAGAGGGTTTCCTACATTCATGTCATTTGACCTTCTGGTTTTTGTGTCACAGACCAACAGACACGTAACTCCCAACTGTCCCAAGTGCTTCAACATTCCTTGCTTCAGTACTTGGACACAGGAAACCATTATTAAAAAGACCTCAAAGACATCACAAGAACAACTCAAGACTAAGGTCTCAGCATAGAGGAGATTCATTTGCCCCAAATGGACAAAGGGCATGCCATTTTTTGTATATGCTCAGCCCAGGAAGTGGCACTATTATAAGGTTTGGTCCTGTTGCAATAGGTGTGTCACTGTGGGTGTGGGCTTTAAGACCCTCATCTTAGCAGCATGGAAGCAATATTTTGCTAGCAGCCTTCAGATGAAGGTGTAGAACTCTCAACTCCGTCTGCACCATGTCTGCCTGGATGCTGCCATGCTTCTGCCTTGATGATAATGGACTGAATCTCTGAACCTGTAAGCCAGCCCCAATTAAATGTTGTCCTTACATGAGTTGCCTTGATCATAGTGTCTGTTCACAGCGTTAAAACCCTAACTAAAATAGAACATGAAATAAGATATAGGTTTATGGGTCTTGCATCCTGTCTGCCACAGGACAAGGCTGCTTGGAGAGGCAGAATGAGGGGCATTGGCCTGTGCTTACCCCATGCTGCTGCTGGCATAGTTGTGGGCTGTAGGGAAGCACCAGGACACTGCTCCTAGGGTGGGGAAGCTAAGTCTGAGATGTGGGATAGCCAGAGCTGGTTTTGCGGTCCCCAGGCCAGCAACATGGCCGAGGCTGTGGGGTTTTCAGGCTCTCAGACACACAGGTACTGCTGGAAGTTGAGGAAGAACTGACAATGAAGTCTGGTGCCAGCGGGCTGCATCTAGCCGACAGCTGGCTTGGTGGCAGCTATGGCTGGAAGTGCAGAGAGGCCTTCTTAAGGAGACTAGACTATGGCTCTGTAGGTGAAGGTCTTCTCCATGGTCCCCCAAGGTAGATCTTGATGAAAAGAGCCATTCCATAGTTTCAAATAATTTATTGCCATGGTGAAAATTGGATGTGTAAAGCTATACCCCACTTCTCAGGGTGGGCCTGAGATGAAATACCTTTTTCAGAGAGGAATGTCTGGGAAAGGAATCTTATTGGCAATTCCCTCTGGGCCTCTAGGTACCTCATTAGTATGGAGATCTCTCTCTTGAGCCTACAGGACCACAGGTCACATTTCTTATCCTATTGTCTTGGTATGAGATGTTAGGCATTCATCTATATGTGGAAGGGCTTGGGACATTGTCCTTATGTGACTGATGGCCACAAATCTATTGGGGGCTACAGCTATGTGACAGGGGTCTGGTGCCCTGGAGCAGGTGAAGATCCTATAGTCCCTTCAGGGTCTCCAGGGATTCAAACCTTTAGCTTGACCAAGGACCAGGTTCATGGTCCATGACTCCACAGTAAGAGACAAAGACTAGCAATAAAAGAGGAAGGGGAAGGGAAAGGGACAAGGGACAAGGGAAGGGATATTTGTCTTTGAGGGACAAAGGACTGCCTCTGGATAAAAAGGAGACAAATGTAGCCCTTAGTCAAACAGCAGTTTATAAAGAGAAAGACCTGTGTCTTTTTCATCGAACCCTGTGTGGTGTGTTTCTTGTGATTGGGTATGTTAATTATGGTAGTTAAAAGGGGGCTTTTGATGGCTGGACTTCAATACTTGGATAGGTAGACTTTGCTGGTCAGCCTCAGGGTAAGGAAGTGGCTAAATAAGGGAATAGACATTGGTGGTTAGCAAAGTAGACAGAATGTGGGAGGAACAAGGCCTGCCAGAGCCAAGTTTGCCATGCTCAGGCATATGAGCACCCTTCAATTACCATTTGTCTTTCAAATCTACTTCCAGGTTTTGCTTATCTGTGACAACATATGACATAGTTCTAGGTTCAAGGTCAAACTACAACATGAAAAAGGAAACTGATTTTGATACTATGGCAGGAGAGAGATTTGGCCCTAGGTTCATGAGAGCAGGAGAGATGACCCCTGCAACATTTGAGAGAGCTGGCACTGTACCTCTCCTGGCCAGCACAATAGAGCAGGCCCAGGAAATGGGAGTTGCTGGTGATTGGGCCTTGAGGGTCTGAGCTCTGGAGAGACAGCCTTGCCTCTTGTCTGCTTTGTGATAGAGAGAATGAGGGAGGGATGCCCTCATCCCCTCCTTTGTCCGTTGACACCTATGGCAGTCAGAAGAATTGGCCCTGCTCTCAGGAGAGTAGGAGAATTGTCTCTGTCCTTCACCAGATGTAACACTCAGGAGAGCAGGCCCTGAACCTAGCCTGGGCAACAGGATAGGCCTGACTTTGGTTGTGGTCATTGCTGGTGAGAAAATCCTGAGGAAATGAGAGGAGGGGCCAGCTCTACATCTCTCCAGATGTAGTATTTAAGAAAGTGGCCCTGTATCTCCCCGGGGAAGCACAGTGGAGCAGGTTCTTATGGTGTGGGCAAGGACGAGTGAGCTCAGAGGTCACAAGAGTAGGAGGTCTGGCTATGCATTGGATGGCACAGCCAGGGCAGGGCAGAAGATCACATCCTAGTGGTATGGGTAAGGGAAAGTTGGTGGGCTGACCAGCTCAGATACCTCTCAGGCTCGTACCCGGGTGTTTGAATTAGCCCACTCCAATATCTCTACTCCATCCATGAACTTCTGTAGTAGATGATGGGGCATATCTTACAGATCCAAAACAAGAAGATATCCATGACACAGGCCAACAACAGGATATCCTAGAGGAATCCCAATGAGGTTCCGGTATTGACAGTGTAACAAAAGCCAGAGGCTTCCTCCTAGACAAACAACTCATTACAGTGAGCATTTATAAGCAAAGATATATGGATGAAAGTGTATGCTGTTGGACACACTGTGACACACTACAGCTTCCACAGATGTTTTCTTCTCTGAGGGAAGTTGCATGGATGAAGAGTGGGTACAATATGAGGGGAGATGAAAGGGATTGGGGTACGTGATGTGAAATTCACAAAGAGCCAATAAAAATTGAAATAAAAAGGGCAACTGATTTTATGCCATTTGCTTTGCCTGCCTTTGAGTAGAAAAACATCCCTGAATCCAGAAACACTTGAAAGTAGAACTCTATAACTTAGGGTCAGTTCTATCATATGAGAGAGGTTTCATGGCCATTTCTGTGGATGCAATGGGAAGCTCAGTTCTGATTCTTATTCTCTCTTTGTATCACTTTAGGCTAACATTTCAATGAGTCAGAAATAAATACAAGTGTATGGAAGGAGGAAGGAGACAAACTGACAGCACACCACTAGAGATGTAATTCCTGATGCAATTAGCATGTTTAATTTTTAATTAATAATTAAAGTTTTTGATTTTTAATTCATTTAAAATTAAATGCAATGCATTTTCTTTATAGGAGAAACCACAGTTATTGAAATTTTATATGAAAAGGTATACCATTAAACTTATAAGTATTTGCCAAAGAATAAATTGAAGGTTCAATTTCAAAAATTAGGTTCCAAAATTAGGTTCAATTTTCTTAGGCAAATTTCTTTAATAGTTCTTGAATTATCTTCATTCTGTGACATCTTTTTCCTTTCTTGTGAGCAAGACCCAGAAGCTTCAGAGCATATCTTTCTGTTCTCTTTTCTCTTTCCTTCCCCTTCATCACAGTCTAGGGACAGCACAGATGTGGTAGCTGACCGGGGCAATGATGATGCCCGTTCTGACCTTCAGGCTTAGCTTCTCATTGACTGGGGGCTTGAAGGTAAATTTTTGTATAAGAGAAGTGAAGAAGATGAACAGCTCAGACCTGGCCAGTTGTTCTCCAAGGCAAGCTCTCTTTCCTGAGGGACAAAAGCAAAAGATGAGTCACTTTCTCAGCTCCTTTTGGTTCATATTGGGACTGGTTTTCCCAACCTCCTACTGTAAATCCTGAACTGACCCTTGGCTTTGTGTCCAGTTGATTGTGTCCACCATCTTTTTAACTGAGCAATTAGAGCTTGATTCAAATTAGCGTTTCTTGACCTTTGCTATACTAATATGTCTTAGACTTCTGTTTTTATTTTGCCAGACCTGGAAATTGTCATTTTCCCCAGATATCCTTGCTCTTGGCATTCAATAATGATATGTAATAGGTAAGACCTGGGTACAATATTCTCATACATCTGGGAGCCATTGTTCTGGGTCACTTCACACCATACACACTTTCACACTGAGTATTCATTGAAGTCTATTTGTATCTATACCTATTTTTATATTTGTCATCTCATCAGACCCTTTCTTAGATATCTAGTTTCATATGGGTAATCTGTGATAAGGAAGGACAACTCTAGCACTCCACTGTTCTCTTCCTCTGTGAACAACCTCATCAAGTATGTCAACAGTACTGCAACACTCCATCTAGACTCTAACCCATATTTAAGCTCCTGTTCTTATGGGTGTGTTCATGCCTTAGTGTGCTCATTGTGTGTGCATATGGATGTAGATTCCAGAAGGCAGACAAGGTTGTTGATCCTCATGTGTCATACCTTCCACTTTTTTACATAGGACCCTGACTCTTTAGAACTTGAGAATTTAGTCTGGCTGCTGAATCTCAAGAAACCCTCCTTTCAAGCGCTAGGACTATAAGCACATGCCAACATACTCCAATTTTTTTA
Source organism: Uromys caudimaculatus (assembly GCA_028551405.1). Taxonomy (NCBI): domain Eukaryota; kingdom Metazoa; phylum Chordata; class Mammalia; order Rodentia; family Muridae; genus Uromys; species Uromys caudimaculatus. The sequence goes on from CM052702.1 coordinate 90,079,783, forward strand.
TATGTGTTCTGAAGATTATATTATATTCTGTGCTTCCAAGGCAAGCCCTTTAACAAGTGAGATATCTACTTTGTCATCAAGTCATTTCTTTCTTCCAAAATAATACATTTTTTTTTTTACTGAAAAAAGTTAAAACTTCAAATAAAGGAAATTTATAAAGACTATAACAAAGATGCTTAGACCAACACTAAGATAAAACTGTTATTAATATTTGAACATCATTTCCACTATCCTCAAAGGGTTCATAACAAGGACATAGTAGCAGGAATAATAACATGTGTCCTTCTCTGTGGGCTAATGTATAAGAAGCTTCATAGGTTTTTAATGACATTAAACATTTTAGAATTTTTTTGATAGATTCATGTTTCCTCTATATATCTGCCTAATACAGGTTCTTGAGAAAATAACATGAAAGCATACTTAAAGAGGTGCATTGTGCGTGTATTACCATGATGCCAGTATCTTATATTACTTCTGTGTGTTTTACTATCATGTTTTATTTATCCTCTGTTCTCATGCTTCTTCTGTTACCTTCCATGAGTATGGCTAGCAACTTAGTACATTCCAAAGATTCTCCTGTAAAAGTCCAAGTGTCATGATAAACAAAGTTAGGACCCAGGGTTAAGGACATGACCTGTCAAAAACCCTCTCTGTGACTGTGCCTGAACCTCTCCTTGTCATGAAGTAAATCCTTCCTCATTTGGCAATAATGTAAGATAGTCTCTTTGTTCCTGAGCATGGCTGTGCATGTGGAAACTTGTGTTTCAGTATGGAACACATGACTGAAAGCTTGGCCTGTGTAATGGGTAATTTTGGTTTTACTATAGTGGTTTGAGAAAGAATGGCCCTCATAGGCTCATCTATATGAGTGAATAGTGTCCAGGGAATGAAAGTGTTTTGAGAATTAGGAGGTATGACCTTATTGGAGGAGGAGTGTCACTGGAAGTGGGCTTTGAGCTTTCAAAAGCCACACCAGAGCCCCCTTCTCTGTGTGAGTGTCTCTCTGTATCTCTGTTTCTGACTCTGATTCTCTGTCTCTCTGTCTGTGTCTGTCTGTCTGTGTCTGTCTGTCTGTCTGTCTCTCTTTCATCTCTTTTTCTGTCTGTATCTCTCCCTCTCCCTCACTCTGTTTGTGGATTAGGATGTAAAGCTCTCTACAGTGAAATGGCTGTCTACTTCTTCCTATAACGATCATAGACTAATCTTATGAATCTGGAACCATGTTCCCAATTAAATGCTTTCTTTTATAAGAATTGTCTTGGTCATCCCTTCACATCAATGGAACAGTAAACAATTCAGTTACTATCTTGACTGTGGCACTGTTGAGAAGTGGTAGAAAATTAAGTGGGTATATGCTTAACGTAGGTTATTTGAGTCATGTACCTAATGAGATAGCAGCAAACGAGTAACATCCTTTCCTTTCTTTCAGGGAACAATGTGGTAACTTTGTTCTTCAGCCAAGCACTTCTAAGAAAAGGTTCTGTGTCACTCTAGCCATAGACCTATTGGCCAACTCACCACAGGCTGAAATCTCTGAAATTATGAACCAAATAAAACTTCTTCCTATGAAGTTGTTCATCTCAGACATGGTTTCAGTGAGGGAAATCCAACAAACAGCCTGGTATAAAGGCTACTAGATCATTTTCCCTTTCACAGAATCCCAGGAGACACCTGTGAGTCTCTGTGTGTTGCTATTGTGATTTTACAGCTGGTACAGATAGGAGAACAATTACAGGGACTATCTATGAATCCTCTATGAGCAAAAGATTTTTCAATATGAAGAGATTGCTTGTATGGAGGCTTCACTTGGCCTAGAAGATCAATTTTCTGTGAAGGCCATGGCGATATACTAACTTTCCTTTCACTGCAGTCCTAGGAAACAACACATAGATCACTTAGATAGAATGTAAAAATCATCACATTCTAGACTTTCAGTATCTGATTCAATAACTGAGCATAATTAGAATAAATGAAATAGCTGAGATTTTGAGTTGTTATTCTAATCTTTTTAAGTGCCCAGGAGAGATGTCCTGTATTCTGCCTATTAAAGTGAGTTGTGAACTGTCAACAAAGGTACCTCAGAAGCACAGGGAAAATCAAAGAGAACAGAAATCATTTCATCTAGGCACTCACAGGAACACCCAGAATTCCCCAGTGTGTCTTCTGTGCAGCATTTAGTCACATTCTGAAGGCTGTGTCAGGGAACACAAGGTTCAGTGTGAGAAAATTAGGTAGACACTGAGCTCCAGCTGCAGCATATTTGGCCAAGACTGTGTACTTCTCTGTCACTGTTCACTGATTCCAGCTGGGAAGACTGCAGTGGGACACATGTTCCAAGAGGATACCATGAATAATCTTTTATCCCACTACTTTCATGTGTTTATTTGATGTGTAATATATGCTCAGCACATATTTATGGGACTAAGGAACTGCAAAATTATTTGTAAAGATATGTGAAATTCATAGAAGCAAATAATTGTAATACATTAGTACATCTTGCTATTGGTTCAACACTTGAAGACTACAAGTATTTTTTCATAACTGGGTGGCTGGGAAACACAAGATGGTGGGTCATCATTCTATCCTTTTAACTGACAATGAAGTTACAGAACACAAATTGTCTAATTAGATTTCAAAAGCATGGATATAATCATAAAAGACAAATGATTTACATGTTCAAGGAATTCTTGTATAGGATAGAACACAATTCAGTTATGCAAATGACAGTTACACTATTGTTTGATATTCCCATTATAGTTAGTAGATAGCCACCCTTCCATTTTTTCTCACCATCTCATTACAAATATGAGATATTTACCTTTGAGAGATCAGCACTTAAAAATAAGTTGAACATTTTAAAACTTTGAAAAGATGGCATGTATTTAAATTTCTTTTAGATAAGGGGCAGAGATTTTGGGTTTCTACTTTTAGTGTTGTGGAAAACAAAACATGGGGAACTGAAAATTCCAATAGAACCAAGCAGGACTTGAGAGATAGGAACCATATGAAGCAGTGCTAGGTCCAGAGAGCACTGGTCTGCAAACAACACTGTGGACCTGGACTGGGTGGAGCTCTATGGAGATGGCCAAATTAGAGCAGAGGTCTATAGGCAGAAGAGAAGGGAAGATATAGGGTGAGATTATGACCATCTTCCTTCTCATTACCACTCACCCATTGAGAAAGGCAGAAAAGACTCTCTCTTCCTAAACTGTCCATTCTCCAAAAAGTGCTCTGGATTGAAGATGTCTGGAGTGGCCCACTCTTTGGGGTCCCTGTGCAGAGCAGTCAAATTGATGAGGATCATTTTGCCCTAAAGAAGAAAGCCGAGAACCAAGGCTTGAAATATGGAACAGATCTAGACACAAGGGATGGGTCTTCCCAATATCCCATTCCTGTTCACACCCTAAGCTCCCACAAAAACCTGTCCTTAGTTCAGGTTAATGATGAACAGTGTCTGCTTAGCATATTTGAGGGACATTAGGCTTCTTTTTATTACAAAATGCTGGTCTGCAGGAATAGGTCAGCATATGGTAGAGAGAAGACATGTGGCCATCCATTGGAAGATAAAGGAACTAGAGGTGAATAACCTTACAAGCTATTTCCTACAGTGAGAACTATGGAAGGTCTGCAAAAGAAAATGGTGTGTCTACCATTTCTTCCTCTCTCTTCTTAGCCCTCAGTATGTAGCTTCTGTACCTAGTATCTCAGCAGGGTTATGAACCCTTCAAGCATTTAGAGTAAGCAAGCCCAGTCCACCAGTCTCCCTGGCATGGTGCCTGGAATCTCCAGAGTGTGCCTTTACCTCATACTGTCTCATCTCCCCATTCTTTCAATCTCTCTTGATGGTGTCATGTCAGTTATTATTTTCCCTTGCCTCCTTAATATCTTAGACCCTCATTTATTCCACACTTGACAATGCTTGTGCCATAAATTCAACTTAATAACTATACACTACCATCTCCCATCATTTTCATTACCTACTCTGTAGTATGTTTATATCAGTCTTAATATAAAGAGGCATTCTTGGATTCTCCAAGAATTCCAAACTATCTAAGATGCCATATGCTGGTATTTACGTTCTCAGTTTTGTAATCATTCCAATCCTGTTTAAAGATTGTCTCCTTGACATGAATAATAATCATCCCCCCATGTTGTCAGACTAAAGCCTACTACTCTTACCCTCAGAACCTGCATCTTTTACTTTAGAACCTCTCTTGTTCCCTCCTAGGCTCTACCTACCTTAGTGCCAGGGTGCTTTTCTCTGGGCATTCATGATTTATAGTTACTCCTGATTTATAATCTGCCATTTACATGGTCACCTTTTTTCAGGTTGTTTTACAGACAGAAAATCTTAAGGTGTGTAAACAATAAAAAATAGAATTGTTATATGGAGTGGGAATCTATGCGTGAATGGTCTCTTCCTGTGAGGACTATACATTATTCTGTGTCATGATAGAGATATAGGAATCAATGCTATGAGAAATTAGCAATTTTCTTACACATTTTTGTCACACAGTTGGCAGAGATGCAGCCATTTCTGGAACTAGGTCCATGTAAAATCAAAGTCATGGCTCTTTGGCTCACTTGCATATTGTCTTAGTCAGGGTTTCTATTCCTGCACAAACATCATGACCAAGATGCAAGTTGGGGAGGAAAGGGTTTATTCGGCTTACACTTCCATGCTGCTGTTCATCACGAAAGGAAGTCAGGACTGGAACTCAAGCAGGTCAAGGAGCAGGAGCTGATGCAGAGGCCATGGAGAAATGCTGCTTACTGACTTGCTTGCTTCTCCTGGCTTGCTCAGCTCACTTTCTTATAGAGCCCAAGACTACCAGCCCACAGATGGTACCACTCACAAGGGGCCCTGCCCCCTTGATCACTAATTGAGAAAATGCCTTACCGCTGGATCTCATGGAGGCATTTTCTCAACTGAAAAATCCTTTCTCTGTGATAACTCCAGCTTGTGTCAAGTTGACACACAAAACTAGCCAGTACACATATTATCCAGTTAGATAATCAGTGTCTAGAGCTGACATTTGAAACTGACAATCCATTGTAAAGATCGTTAAGTTGAGGTTTTCTTTTTCTAGGTGTTATAGTCATGGTTGTATCAGTGTTTCCATAATAGACTCTTCTGCTCTGAATTCTGAAGACTTTCCTGAGAACAACACATTCTGAGTAATTTATAATTGTCTGGGAGATTATAATAGAACACCAGTGAGAATAGCTCATTATCTAATGATCGTAGACTTTCCTGATATGTGGCACCTTCTGCAACACTGAAGAACTGGGTAGAATAAACGGAGTGGGAAGATAGCCTCCTGCAGGCTTTCCTTCTGCTTCCTGGCCACCAGGATCTGCTGTGCCTCTCCCTTGCTGCCATGCTAAACTGAAACCTCAGGCATTTTATTTTGCTACTGCAAAGAAATGTCTTATTTTGTTTGGTTCACAGTGTAGAGAAAGAGTGGAAAGGATAATAACTATGCCTTGAACAGAAAGAGTATGATGTAGTCAGGAGAGCTCTCTTCAGAAATCCCGAGGAGACCATGAGCTAGGGTCTGGGAATAGAGGACTGTAAGAGGGATCCATGGATAAAAGTATAAGGGAGATCTTTCAATGACTAATATAATAATTACTGGGCAGGACAATCAATCAGAGCAGGTTTATTCCCAAATACAAAGTTAGGACATTGTATATTGTAGTAGAGGGACATTATGTAAACTTATTTCACCTAGTTACAATTTCTACTGAAGAAAGAAGGGATCAATATTCATGAAAAGAGGATTAAGAAAATTTGAAGTAAATAAGAATTCTCAATACATGTTTTCATGGCAACTATCTGTTTTTTATTTTTTATTTTTTGTCCCTTTTAGAATTACTATTTGACATTGGACTAGATTTTGTTATGAGATAGAAAGTTCTCAACTGTGGGAGAGTAAAAAGTGCTGGAAACCACCTGTAAGCTGTAAGTTCACATATGGCAAAGAAATACTGACTCTTGTGAGTGAACATTAGCATAGGAAGACAAGAGGGTGTTCTTTAGCAAATAAAGTTGTCTTTGACTAAGCAAATTCAACCAAGGAATCTTCCTTCCTGTATTCCCCATGATACACATAAACATCACTTAGACACGTCGGAGGGATGCTCACATTTTGTTATGAATAAAACATCTCTTTAATTATAAATGATTTCTTGAGGCAGAAATAAAATTTACTTTTATGATTAGGTCCTCAAATAATGACAACAAATGGACTGGAGGTCAGAAGCTAAGAATCCGATGTTACCTTGGGCAGATGGAATCCAGCCAAAGTGCTATCAGCTGCTACTTCCCTGGGAACATTCAAGGGGACAATGTCGCCCATTCTCAGCACCTCATGGAGGACAGCATTGGTGTAGGGCATGGAGTCTCGGTCATCTGTGCTTGGCTGTCTCCCATGGCCAATCACTCTGTCAATCTCAGAGTGTACTTTTTCTGCAAGAAAACAGGGGGCCCTGTTAGCTTCATAGTTCTTCCTTGTGAAGACAGAGAAGTTGTGTCTAAGATGTTGTCTTTTTACATTTCACCCAGTGTTCTGTTTACAAAGAAATGTTCCTCATTTGCTCAGTAAGCTGATTTGAAAAATTGTCAGCTCTGTGATTTTCCTTGTGCTTACAACATAATCACAGATTTCAACCTACTCAGCACTGAATAGCTCTGATTAGCATGACTAAGCTCATAACAGTACCCATTCTGGCTTCTGCAACTAAGTTCCTTTAACCAAAGGGTTTAGAAAAATAAGAGTTCAGTATTTAGAATTTGAGAGTCTGCGATATCTACAATCAAGGTATTAGGAGATTTCTTATCTGATAAAGATTAATATTCTATCTCTAGATGCAAAGCTTTTCTATGTCCTAGTGTCTAAAGGAGCAGGGGAATTCTTCGGTTCCTGTTTTGTTTTTGTTTTTTTTAAATAAATATTTAAAATATATTCTATTTTTCTATTTGTGTGCATTTGCACATGTTCCAAAGTGAAAAAGTTATGTTCATAGGACAACTTCCTGGAGTCAGTTCTCCTCCTGTACCATCTGGTTTGTAGGGGGTTAAACTCAGGAGGTCAAGCTTGCATTCATCAGTTTTATTAGCTGAACCATCTCCCTGATCTGTCTGGTATCACTTTGAAAGATACTAATGCAATTCACAAGGATAACCAATCCGCTGGTAACAGAACTTCAGGGCATGAGTTCATAAGGAGAACATAAAATTTAAAACCACTGAGCATCTGTAGACTGTGATTACTTAAGGAGATGTATCAGACTGGAAGGTATATTGCAAACTTTTACCAAGCATATTTGCTTCTGAAACTACTTACATTCTTCTAGGCTCAGTTTACTCATCTGAATCCTAGGGATAAATAGGATTTATTCTAAGAATTATTTGATAATACATGGTCTAATAGAAGTATAACAATAATTAAAATTGTTAGGTGTTCTCCCTAGATTTTCCATATTTTGAATCATATTGGGAATTCTACTGTTGTTCAACTAAAAACATACTTTCCTAGATTTCTTTTGAAGTCAGTGTCAGTATTTGAATATGTTCTGCCCAGTAAAATGCAAATAGACATGGTGTTTTATTCTGTGACAAGATATGAAAAGATAGTTCCCTCTTTCCTTCCCCTATTCCTTTCCTGTGGATAAAAAGGAGGTTCTCATGGCAGCCACCATAAAGAGTGTTGAACTTTACTGCCAGTTCAACATAGTAAAAGTTTAAAGGAATTTGGAATAACATGCCTATTACAAGGTCTAATTTAGATTTTTCTTCTGTGATAACAATGGATGGATCTCATTGCACTATAGTCTATAAATATTTAAGTATGGATATGCGTATAACAAAAATTATCATGATATCCACGCATTGATTTTTAGAGTAGGGTCTTCTTTTGTAGCCATTATCCCCAAACTTGTACTACTCTTGCCTTAGAAACTCAAGAACTATGATTAATTTTGTATTCAACCAACTGGGGATCATCATAGCTATGTTTAAGTGCACAAATAAACAATTATGATGTAAGTTCATATTATTGTAGATGTAATTGCCAAGGAATTTTATTGAAACTGAAGCCTAATATCTATGAAATACACTTAAGTTCCCCTCTACATTCAATTATTTATGTCTAGGGAATTTAATATTTTAGATAACAAATTTAGTGCAATAAGACAGTTGTGCAACTTTCCAATTGGTTATTTAAATAGCATCATGTCCTGAAAACTCATCTATTTTAGAATACTTTTCAAAACTTCTTTTCCTAGTGACTGTACTGCTTTTCTAACTCATGTATGCCACAGTTTATGTATTTACCATCTGTCAGTACTCTGGTGTGTCTTGTATCTTTTTTTATTGGATATTTTATTTATTTACATTTCAAATATTATTCCCTTTCCCGGTTTCCTCTTGGTAAACCTCTGTTCTGACTTTGCTCTCCAGTGCTTTACTTCCTGCATAGATTCAATCAGTGAAAATAAAATCTCACATTAATAAATTAGTTTTGATTATAGTATTAGATCACAGAAACAGAACTCTAGGTAACATACATATATAGATAGATACATATAGATATAATGATATATACATTTTGATCAATAAAGAAAAAATTGGGCATGAAATATAGCTCAGCAAATAAAGAGATAGCTATGCAAGGATGAGAATCTAAGTGTGATTCTCTAGAGTCCAGGTATGGTGACATATATTTCTGTTCATGCTCTGTGGAGGCAGAGATGGATGGATTTCTATGCCTCACTGGCAAGACAGCCTTGTCTACTTGGTGAATTTCAGACCAGTGAAAGACCCTGTATTATGATGGATGAAGCTCAAGAAATGACCACTTTGTCTTTACTAATGGGAGACATTATGATCACTACTCTTATTTTCAGCATATGGCAAAATAGTTGGCTTGAATATGCTACAGTGACTTACACTTCATACATAACCTTTTACCACAATTTGATGAAATGTTATGTGACATGAAGAGTATTCTTATCTCTCACCTGAAAATGTCTTCTATAATCAGAGGAATTATATGGTAGACTTGGCCACTATTTCTGAAAGTTCTGAAAGTGGAGACATAATCCATTTGCCCAGCCCTGTAGTGGCTATATCTCTTGATGGACAGAATGGCAGCAATTAGTCAAGCATTAAATTTTTGACAGAATTTAAAATATAATTGGGGGTAGTATCTGAGAAGATTCTTCTGAAAGCTCAAGAAATTGAAATAGAACATAGAAAGTCCAAACCCCACTTAGTGGTAAGATTAAGGGCAATGCCAATGAAGAAAATGTAAGGCAGGGGGCACCATGCAAAATGTGAGTGGCTGAGACTGGACAGACAGAGGTAACAAATTTGATGCCAGGTATCAGACAAAGTCATCTTGATGATATCCAGGACAAAATAGGATGGCAGTTTTGAAAAGGAAAAATGAACTGACTGGATTTTTATGAGACACTCTCGCCCTTTGATGGAACCTACCACAAAAACAGCTGACTTCTCTATTTAGCTCTAGAATTGAAGCTTCTTCAAAGATAGACTATAAAGTCTACACCCTAGTCTGATCACAATCCTACAGGACATGTGAAGGCCATGACCTTTCTCCAGAACACCTCGGCTCAAAGCTGTTCTATGTCTTTCCACTCCACTATTCTATCTTCTGGCCCCATCTAAGTAACAGCTTTCAGAAGTACCATTCCACCTTTTCTAGGTGAATTCTGCACATGCTCACCTTGCACTTCTGGGTTTAGTGTCATATACAGCAGAGCCCAGCGCAGTACTGTGGATATTGTATCTGTTGCAGCAAAGAAGAGGTCTAGAGTGCTACAGATGAGGTTTTCTTCATTGAAGCTTGTAGTAGTCTTGTCTGGGTACTGTAAAGACATTGCATCCTTTTAAAAAGAGAATTTCCTCTTTGTTTTATTAACTAATTTATTTATTTATTCTTCTCTTTTCCATTTTCTCCAATTAATTTTATATTTTTATCAATTAATTAATTTATTTATTCATTTACATCCTAACCATTGTCCCCCCTATCTCAGGCATTCCTTCATATCCTGATCACTTGGCCTCCCCCTTCATCCCCTCACGTTCTCCTCTAAGAGGGAGGGCACCTTCCCTAAGTATCCCCCAACTCTGGAGCATCAAGTCTCTACAGGGTTAGCCCCATCCTCCCCGACTTAGGGCAGAAAAGGCATCCCAGTTGGGGAATGGATTCCACAGACAGGTAACAGCTTTAGGGATAGCCCCTGTTCCATTTGTTGGGTGACCCATATAGTGACTGAACTGCACATCTGCTACATATGTGTTGGGGTTCTCAGTCCAGTTAGTGTACACTTTTTGGTTAGTAGCTCAGTCAGGAGAGCTCCCAAAGGTCCAGTGTAGTTAACTTTTAATGACTGGTTTTATTTCCTTAAGGGTTATAGGACTGTTCTGGTAGTTTACTTGATCTTGATTTGGGAGTGGTATCTATCTAGAAAATCATTTCATTTAGATTTTCCAATTTGTACGGTGGAAGCTTTTGAAGTGAGACATAATGATTGTTTGAATTTCCTCAGTTTCTGTTGTTATATCTCCCTTTTCATTTCTGATTCTGTTTATTTGGATACTATTTCTCTGCTTTTTCAGTTAGTTTGGCTAAGGGTTTGTCAGTCTTGCTGATTTTCTCAAATAATCAGCTTCTGGTTTTGCTGATTCTTTGTATAGTTCAATTTGTTTCTAATTGTTTAATTTCCGCTTTGAGTTTGACTATTTCCTGCCATCTACTCCTCCATCACCAGGGGAGGTACTCAAAGTTGTAAAAGACCCTGGGTTCTACCTTTGGCTTCCTGGTATGCAATGATATGCAGATTCCACCACATCCCTTGAAATTGACACCATAAGTTAAGATGATCTTCCAATCCTTCTCTGTGAAAATAGATCAAACCTACCCCTGAAATTGTGAACCAAAACTTCAGCCCCTCAAATTGTTTCTGCTGAATGGTTTCACAATGATGCACAGGTAACACATGTATACAACTGACTATTTTTCAGCCTTTACATGATTGGAGAGTGATGATATGGGGACAGAGGAAGGCAAAGGCACCACCCAAACTTTAGAATTTATTTCCAGCATTCAATCAAACTCAATGTTGAATGAGATGGGCTGCATGACTACCCTTAGACTAGCTCATCTAAAACTAAAGTTCTGAAAATTAATAGCTATTTTCACTTTGTGTATAATTTCTTCACCTAAGGACAAATTGCAAGGGGGAGCATAGGGATTCATTATCTGCCATGTTTATGAACTCATCCCAAAGTGCAGTGAATCATTTCCTTCTAATGATATTCCTGACGTACTGCTTTATTCATTTCTAAAATACTATTTCATTTGATATTTTCATAGTGTGTTAATCAGCAATCTACAAGATTCACAGATCTTTATTATATAAACTTTGCATGTTGCTGATAAGACAAAATTCACTTTGCAGTTGTGATTCATTTGAGAGAAGAAATATTAGCCTGGATTATCTTAATTAGTGGGGTACCTGATAAGAACCATGGAGAAGAGATGTAAAGATGATAGCAGATGATGAGAGAAAAAAGATGCTATATACTTGGTACTGAAGATAAAGGAAGGAGATATAGCAAAGGATATTAGTGCCCTTTGAGAACTTGGAGAGTCTTTGTGATGGCATCTTCATAATCTTCAGAAGAAGCTTACATGGCCAATAGGCATAGGGATTTATCTAATAGTGAATCAATGCAGTGCTATACCCTTAAATACATAATAGCATGATGTAAGGTCCACTGAAATCTTCTAAACCACCATATTTTTTTCTAAGTATACCTAGGCAGCATATTTCTCACCTTTGTCATTTCTGTAAGGAAAGCATCAATGAAGTCTCTCGGCTCAGCAGGATTCCAATCTTTTCGGTGATTGTCCACTATACTTGCAATGATAAATTTCAGTTTTTCCCAGTTTCTGAAAACTGTTTGATGTGATCCAGGAAGATATTTAAATATGGATGGAAAGACATTGTGGAGCTTATAAAGAAGAGTAAGAAAATATTTGAGATACCATGGAATATGGAATAACTTTTCCACATTTTAAAATAAGCTTGTCCTTCCCTCTGTTTCCTTTGTGGTAACATCCATGCCTTCTTGGTTTCAGGTTTGTCCCTCACCACTTCATATCATGTGTTTCTACTGTGCCATGCAAAATATGTAAAGCAGCAGGGCACTTTTAATGAACACAGCTCCTTGCTTCCTGGTGTACTCCAGCATCTCTCCCATCTGAATGTTGGCATACTATTAAATATTTTTTCTTTCCACCTTTAATACCTTGTCAAATCATTTTGCAAATAGTTTCCATAGAGAATATTTACCAATGTGATTACATGGATTCACTCCTTGTCTTACAATCCTCAAAAGTCATCTACTACACTCAATGTCAAACAGTGATTTGTATATATATGTTCTACAGAGATGGTTCCCTCCAAATCTTCATTATAATACATGTTCCTCTACAGTGTCCAACCATCATTGCCCCTGAATCACATTGAAGGCATTTCTATATCAGGTCATTGCAGTTGATATTCACTGGGCACAGATAGTATCTCTGAAATTAGCACAGACCCTGTCATTTACATCCTGAAAGTAATGTCAGAAGTCAAGTGTCTGGAGCTTTGCTACTTGATTATTGTCAAGAAGATAGGCATCTTTTTTACCTCCATTCTATTTTTTAAGAGAGCCAGTATTTCCCCCAGGAAAACTATCACTAGAATGTTTTGGGCAGGTAGCTGCACATGGTGCTGTCTCCAACATGATTTAATATCTGTATGGTAAGATATCAATCTTTACTTAAGTAAAATAGATGGTGAATACAGTTTCAATAATACTATGTAATATACAGATGGTATGGCACAGCATAAAATCAACAATACTTCAATGAGTCAGATGTGTGTTGTTTATTCTATGAACTTCAGGTTTGATAGCACAGCATTAACAATTTTAATGTTATTAATAATGTTAACACAGGTCAATATTTATTTTAATATTAAAAACAATAAAGTATGTTGACATTTAATATTATTAACTACATTAAATATATCAATGCTTAATATAATTAATAATATTAAGTAATATAAGTAATATTGATATGAGACTCCTTACTAGTAGAGTCTCACTCTCTTTGCCTACTGAGTGTTACTAAATACAAACAACATTCCACAGACTTCTGGTAGACTATGGTCTCTTTTACTTGTACAGTCTTATACAAATGCATTTCTATTTGGACTTTGTTTTCTTCCAAAGCTCAGTTTCTTTGCTGCACGTGCTACTGACCTTATAAAATATGTTATTGATATTCTCATTGATTTGTCTGACTTTCTACCTGTAAAAACCAAGTCATTTTACCAGGTTTCAGATATCATTTTGTATACTTTTATACGTAGAGGGTCACTGAGATTATTCATGAGCATGTACTTTTGAAATGTTTATCAAAGTGTCTAATATAATTGCCAAGAGTGTTTGTTATCACTCTGCCACAACAACTCCAAATTTATGGGGCAAAATGAAAATAGTTCTAAGAGGAAAGTTTATAGGACGACATGACTCCATGAAGAAATTATAAAGTTCTCATATTTGCAAGTTTAAACTGTACCTGAAAGGTCTAGAAAAAAAGGAGAAAGCACAACAAAGAAGAGTAGAAGGCTGTAAATAACCAAAATCAGGGCTGAAATCAATCAATTAAATACAAAGAAAACAATAGAAAGAATTAAGGAAACCAAGAACTGGTTCTTTGAGAAAATCAAGATAGACAAACCCGTAGCCAAACTTCCCAAAAGACAGAGAGACAGTATCCAAATAGACAAAACCAGAAATGAAAAGGAAGACATAACAACAGACACTGAGGAACTCAAAGAATCATTGAGTCTTACTTCAAAGCTTGTACTCCAAAAACTTGGAAAATTTTAAGACAACACATGATTTTCTAGACAGGTACCACCTACCAAAGTTAAATAAAAATCAGATAAACTATCTGAATAGTCTTACAACCCCTAAGGAAACAGAAGTAATAATTAAAAGTCTTCCAATAACAATAAAAACAACAGCAAGAAAAAGCCCAGGGTCAGATGGTTTTAGCGCAGAATTATACCAGACTTTCAAAGAAGAGCTAATAACAATACTCCTCAGACTATTCCACACAATAGAAACAGAAAGAACACTGCTAAACTCATTCTCTGAAGCCAGAATCACCCTGATACTTAAACCACACAAAGACACAAAAGAAAATTTCAGACCGTTTTCTCTTATGAACATTGATGCAAAACTACTCAATAAAATACTTGCAAACTGAATCCAGGGACACATCAAAAACATCACCCACCATAATCAAGTAGGCTGTACTCCAGGTATGCAGGGACAGTTAAATATATGAAAATTCTACCAACTTAATCCATCATATAAATAAACTGATTGAAAAAAATCACATGATCATTTCATTATATGCTGAAAAAGCCTTTAACAAAATCCATCCCTGACTGCATGCTGTACTACAAAGTAATAGGAATAATAACTGCATGGCATTATTGGTACAGAAACAGACATGTTGACAAAATGGAACCAAATTGAAGACAAAGATATCAACAACTCAAATAACCCAGTTAGAAATGTGGTACAGAGCTAAACAGAATTTTCAACAGATGAATCTCAAATGGCCAAGAAACATGTGCACAAATGTTGAAAACCCCTAGTTATCAGTGAAATGCAAATCAAAAGAACTCTGAGATTCCATCTCACATTGGTCAGAATGGCTGAGATAAAAGTGTCAAGTGACAGGACCCAGCTATACCACTCCTCTGCATATACACAGAAGATGCTCCAACATGTAATAAAGACACATGCTCCACTATGTTCATAGCAGCCATATTTGTAATAGCCAGAAGCTGGTAACAATCCAGATGTCCCTCATCAGAGGAATGGATACAGAAAATGTGGTACATTTACACAATGGAGTACTACTCAGCTATTAAAAACAATGACTTAATGAAATTTGCAGGCAAATGGATGGAACTTGAAAATATCATCCTGAGTGAGGTAACTCAGTCACAAAATAGTGAACATGGTATTTACTCACTGATAAGTGGATATTAGCATTTCATAACAAATGGCTAAACTAATGAGAGATATGAAGGAATCTATTGTGATTAACATACTTAACAAGAAAACCTATATGAGCAATAGAGAATTAATAAAAGAATAACAATTATTCAACCAAACAGAAAAACAACTCTAAAAATTATAGCAGTCAGTGAGAACTCTTAAACAATAATCCTAAATGTCAATGACTCTAGCACACCAAACCAAAACATAAATCGGACAAAAAAACCTAGACTAACATTACATTATGTCAAAGAAACACATCTTATTAGCAAGGACTTTCACAGACTGAGAGATATGAGAGAGAAAATACACAATTCACAAAGAAAAAACTTAAAAACACACATTTCTAGTATCTGAGAAAGTAATTTTCAAATCTAAACTATTTATAAGTGACTTTTAAAAAGGCACTGAAAATTAATAAAGTTACATTCAATAAATCAGGACAATTGTAACTAAATATGATTCAAATTGAATTCAGGGCTACCAATTTCACAAAGTGAACAATAATGAAGATAAAATTTCCAGAGAATCCCTAAAGTAATAAATAACAGTTATTTCAGTTAGCTGCTCTCATCTCTTGATAGGCTCCTCCAAGGAAAAGTCAAAGAAAAGAAAGAGTGATACTGTATTGTGTATCGATAATCTTAAGAGATACCTTGATGATATTACTTCAACAGAAACAAAGAGATAGAACTTTCTCTAAAGTAGAATGTATTCTACACCACAAATTAGGTCTCAGCAGATACAACATAATCAAAATTAACTATGAACTGAACAAGGGCAATAGCAATAGGCGTGCCACAGAGACCTCAACCCTGTACAATGCACTACAGTCTACTAAGTAATTCTGAGAATTAGAGAAACAGTCTTCTCCAGGAAAGAGCTTAACAATAGGTTCTATAATACCAAATGATCATCTTTGAAAACATACATGAAAGCAACATTATACAGACTGAGCAGGTTGTACTATGTATTTAAAAACATTTATGTTTGTACATATACACATGAAAAATAATTAATAAGTAATTGGGACTGTGAGTTTGAAAGAGAGCAAGGTGGGTAACTGATATAATTATTTATAATTTTAAAGATATAATGATTATTATAAATCACATATAAAAATTCAAATGATTGGATATGTTTACTTGAATACTGGCAGCAGAATATTTATGGAATTTTAACACCCTAAACCTAGGACGCCTCAATACCTAACCACAGAGAAACTGACATCACATTTAGACGCTACATTGCATACAAAGAGGAATCTTAAAATAAGTTGGTGAGCTAGAAAATACTCTCAGAATGTTACTCTGAGAAAGGAACAGAGAGGCATAGAAGGGGCCTGTCAAAAGCTGAATTTGACATCACAGGGTATACCAAGGCAGATAGTGAAGTGGAGTATGGTGTTGGCCATTGGGGTTGTTGCTATTACCAGCTGATGGGTATCCATTTTGCCAGTGGCAGGTGATTTACAGGATCAGCACTACTGACAGAACAAAGCCTAACTATTTGGGGCTGGCAAAATGCCAAGCAAGAAACTCTGAACTCTATTTTCTTTTAATATATTTTTTTGATATTTACTTTATTTACATTTCAAATGTTTTCCCCTTTCCAGGTCTCCACTTTGGAAGCCCTCTATCCCATCCTTCCCCCCCCCCCCAGTCCCCCTGATTCTATGAGGGTGCTCCTCCAACCACCTGCCCACTCCTGTCTTCCCTCATTAGTATTCCCCTACCCTGGGGCATCTAACACCCTCAGGGCCAAGGGCCCACTGATGGCCAACAAGATCATCCTCTGCCACATATGTGGCCAGCACCATGGGACTTTCCAAGTGTATTCTTTGGTTGGTGGTCCAGAGCTCCGGGGGGGGGGTTTGCCCTGGAGATACATCCCATATATAGCCACCAAACCTGGGTGTTCTTGTGGATCCTGGGAAGTGCTTGCTGATGGAAGCATGATAAGCTGTCTCCAGAGAGGCTCAGGCAGAACCAGCCAAATACAGAGGTGGATACTTGCAGCCAACCATTGGACTGAGCATGGGGTTTCAGATGGAGGAGTTGGAGAAGGGACTGAAGGAGCTGAGGGGGTTTGCAGACCCATGGAAGGAGCAACAGTGTCAACTCTGAACTCTTAACTCTTAAGTGTACATACATATAGACAGATAGATAGACATCTGGTGAATGGGGTAGAACCCCAATAGCTGCACTTTATTTCTTCTTTCTGGTAATTTATACCTTCTTAGACAAAATTTCTTTTATAAAATTACCTCATACATAAAATTTTACACCAAAGGGGAGTTACAAATGAATGCCAATAGTAAGTTCAACACAATATTTTATTCTATAAGCACATTATAAGTTCAAATCAACAGTTTCACATGGCCTTACTTTATCATAGTACACACCTGTGGCCTCATCCTTCGACTTGACTTAGAATGAATGCTTTTTCCTTGATCACAAATCAATCTCAAGCCTATTTTTTGTTTTAGTGTAATTTACGAAAACTCATTGTATTGCTTATTATGCATCCTTTATTTACTATTCTATGAGGAAGGGTAACATTCTTGATTCTAACTTTATTACATCTTTCTGTCAAAATGATTAAAATCATCTCCTTAAACTTTATTACTAAAATTATTTGAATCAAATTAGGAATTCTATAAGGTCATTAATTCATCAAAACCCCATTAATTCACGAAAATTCATCTTCATGTTGACTTGCCAGAAATTTGCCCAATAGGATGGGCTGATGCCTCAGAATCATTAGACTGTAAGAATGGCAAGGAAGGTACATCAGCAGCAAGAAGCTATTCTGGCATGAAGTCTCTGAGGCTATGCCTCTCGAGAGTGTACCCATCACAGCCAAGCAGAATGCTGGGTCACCTTCTATAAGCTCACTTGCTTATCTTAGACTTTCATAGATGCCTTCCGTCAGGAGCCAATTTTAGTCAAGGATAATATAATTTCTTTTTTTTTTTTTTACCTTTTTATTGGTTCTTTGTGAATTTCCCACCATGCACCCCAATCCCACTTATCTCCCCATCCCTTGTATCCATTGTCTGCACTTACAAAAGAAAATAAAATGAGATAGAATTAAAAATATCTAGTCATGGAAATTGTAGTGTGTCGCACACCAAACCCCTTTGTCCAGACTTCTTTATTGAAATGTTCACTGCAATGAGACTTTGGTCTGATTCAAAGCTTCAGGATTCTGCTATTCTATTTATATTAAAGCCTCAAGGGAACTATGGAGATAATGCCACAGTGGATCTGCAGAACTGGCCATTGCATGTCCTCCTGTAGATCATAGATGGGGTAGATGTAGGAGTGGGTTACCCAAAGGCCCTGAATCTGGGACTGGAATGTAGGTGATGTAGTCAGTCCACCAGCTCTCCTGTGCCCACAGCACCAGGGTGAACTCTTGAGCACTGCTCTAGGTAGCTCACCCAATGCTTCAGCCAACAACAAGCAGAACCAGTTCTTCTGCTCTTCTGTCCTGGGGCCTGATCACCCACACATCCTCTACTAGGGCCAGGCCTACTGTGCTTCCCAGGCAAGGTGCAGGACCCACTCTACCAATTGTGGTTATTTGTTTAAAAAGAAAAAAGAAAAAGAAAAAGAAAAGGGGGAATATCATCCTGAGTGAGGTAACTCAGACTCAGAAAGATACACATGAAATATACATATAAACCATAAAATATAGGATAATCATGTATAATCCACAGGCTCAAAGAAGCTAAGTAAACAGTATCGTACAAGTGAGGATGCTTGAATCTTACTCAGAAGGAGAAATAAAATAGACATCAGAGATGGATCGAGGGAGGGAACTGGGTGGGAGAGATGAAGAGGAGAACTGGAATGGAAAACAGGTCTGGGAAGGGGCAGTAGAGGGCTGGGGGAGAGAGTAGAAATCAGTGAGAGCATACCTCTGGGACTAGCTGGAGATGAAGAACAGCAGAAGCTCCCTGAAGTCTATGGGGGTGATCCTAGCTGAGATTCCTAGCAGCAGGGGACAGAGAAGCTGATATGGCCACCACCTGTAGACAGGCTGTTAGGCAGTACTTCCAGTGGAGGGAAGAGTACACCAATCCATGTGCAAAACCTTTGATTCAAAATTTGTCCTGCCTATGTTCAGGGATATGCCTAAGATGTTCAGGGGTAAAGATGGATCAGAGATGGAGGGACTGCCAACCAATGACTGGCCCAACTGGAGACCTCCACAATGGGAGAAAGCCAACCATGACACTAGTAATAATACACTGCTATGCTTTCAGACAAGAACTTAGCATAACTGTTCTCTGAGAGACTTCATCCAGCAGCTGATGAGAACAGATGTAGTGACCCAAAGTAAAACATTAAGCAGAGCTCATGGAGTCTTGTGAAAGAGTGGGGTGTATAGGGAACAGGATGGGTCAATAATATCACAAAAGTCCTACATACTCAACTAACTTGGGACCACTGTGGTTCACAGAGACTGAACCACCCACCAAAGAGCATTCTGGGTTGGACCTAGGCCCCTACACACCTGTAGTAGATGTGCAGCTTGGCCTTCTTGTGATTACCCTAACAATTAGAACATGGGCTATGTATGACTATGTTGTCTGCTTTTGGATACCCTTCCCTTGACTGGACTGCCTTGTTGGGCCTAGTGGGAGATAAAGTGCTTAGTCCTAGTACAACTTGATATGCTAGGAAGGGTTGGTACACACACGTAGGGGACTTCCCCTTCTCCTCATAGAAGGGGAGAGGGTTATGGAAGGATTGATTTGTGATGGTGGAGCAGTGAGGAGAGAGGGGGCTGCAATGTAGATGTAAAATAAAGAAGTTTAAAAAATTAATGAAAAAGAGAAAGTAATACTCCCACCTATATGTACATATCATTATAAATGTTAAAATAGTTCATATAAATGCTAGAAATGTTTTGTATATGCTAGATTCATATATTATAGTTTTAGTATCAAATTAAAATTTAAGACATAATATTAACTTCAAAAAGTCCCCCAAATAAAAAGGTAAACCTATCTGGTTTTGAATCAGTCTCAATGCAATATTCTTTCGAAAATATGCAAAGGCAGGGAACTTACCACGGACATCACTGATGACTCAGAACATACGATCTCATTTGCTAACTTCAGTATCTCCTGAAACTGACTATCATGATACTCAAAGCGTTCCCCAAAGATAATGGAGCAAATGATATTGGAAACTGCATTGTTGATCCTTAAGTGTGGGTCACAAGGCTGTCCTGGAGATGGAGAGAGAGGAAGCATTGAGTCTTTCAAATATATTGATTCTTTTCTCTCTCTCTCTCTCTCTCTCTCTCTCTCTCTCTCTCTCTCTCTCTCTCTCTCTCTCTCTTTCTCTGTGTGTGTGCCTGTCTCCCTCTCTTCCTTTCTCTTTTCCCTCTTTCTCTCTTTCCCTCTTTCTCTCTCTCTCTCTCTCTTTCTTTCTTTCTTTCTTTCTTTCTTTCTTTCTTTCTTTCTTTCTTTCTTTCTTTCTTTCTGCTTTCCTTCCTTCCTTCCTTCCTTCCTTCCTTCCTTCCTTCCTTCCTTCCTTCCTTCCTTCCTTTCTTCCTTCCTTCCTTCTTCCTTTATTTCTTTCTTATTTTCTTTTTAGTTATGAAGTTTCTACTCTTTGTGTTATAAAATGTGCACATTAAGGCATAATGTTGAAATCTCTGGCCACAGCCCGCTACATGGAGCCTGCCATGATTAAAGAACATTGGCAATATGTGAGAAGTCACATAGATAATCAGGATTTAAGTTCAGCAATTTGTTTAATGACCCATCTGTGTGCTTAGCTGCAGCACACCTGGGGCAGGGGCGTGGTTACATGTTCACTGTTCCATCCTCAGTGCCCAGTACCGTGTAGGCCAAGCACAACCTTTATACAATAATTAGGTGCTCAATGAATGAAATAGCCAGAACCTCCTGTACCACCCTGTGAAATGCCCACCTTTCTCCTCTCCTATGGCCTCCACAAGATGCTGGGCCTCCTCCTGTATGCGCTGCTCTAAGCTTTTCTTCCCTAATCCAAAATTCTTTAGTATCATCAGTGCAAACCTTCTTTGTTCCTTCCATGTTTTTCCACTAGAATAAATAATTCCTGGAAAAAAAGAGAGAGACTCAGAATCATGATATTTAAATATGACTTTAAAAAACCTTTAAAAAAAACTGTATTAGACACATGTACAGATGAAATGAAGGGCAAATATGGAAATTCAGAGCTGTCTAAAGGGAATCCTAATGCAAGTGGCTAACACATTCTGGTGACTTGCAACAGAATATAATTTAGTAAGTACTTCTCATGTATCATATAATTTTGTGCTGGCAGGAACTCTATAGGTTTATTAACAACTAAGAAAATGTTCACTTCTCTTGGTAAAACACTGAGGAATAATAATAAGGTAATAACACTGAGGAATAATAAGTTGTAAAGTAAACTTAGAAAGAGAAGGAGTTGATAGGCATCCAGGTGTTCAAATTTAAGTTTCCTTGGTTCTAAAGCCCAGTTTGATTAGAAGACACGAGTCTGACAATAAGTACCAGCAATGCACTATTAAAAAAGACAAAATATACCTGTAAGAAGCAGCAAGAAAGGAAGGAGAGGAGAGGATCTGTAAAACACAGACTTTAAAAAAAATGACAAAATGTTTCGTGAAGTTAAGAAGGGTGAGAATCCCCCATCTTTCTCTCTTTCACATACACACATGCGTGTGCGCGCACACACACACACACACACACACACACACACACACAGACACACACACACACACGGAGGTAACAGAGAAGGAACATACTGGTGTGCTCAACTTTCTTCATATCGCAGGGCATACCCAATGCCATGCTCATGGCCATTTCTTTCCTTTCAGAAGAATGTTCAAATATGTACATATAGGTTCTGGCTTCCATCTTATGTTTTCTTTCACCAACTCTGTCGTTAATTTCTAGAAATACTCCTTTTTTATTCTTGATCCTTCAGTTATAGGCTTTCTTCCCACTACTTTGGCCGATATTTCCCATAATTTCATTGTTTTATTTTTTTCTATCAAATCCCCAAATGTGGGAATTCTATAAGACTAAGCCTAAAACTTCCCTTCCATACAATATTTTTTCAGGACATCTAATGAATGCCTATAATTTAAAAAACCTCTTCTGATGGTAACTGTAGTTTTGTCCTAGAAGGTACACACTCCTGAGTCAGGAATGTGACTGTAAACTTTGAAGTTACAGAAATGTAGACTTAGCACATGTAGGACACAGATCAGTATTATATTCCTGACAATCTCAAATGGAAAGCAAGAAATAGCACTAATCATGGTGTTTCCTGCCATTGTTCCTTTTTTATCACCCAAACCTCTAACAGTCTCTGAGCACACTGTTTCCGTAATATATAAGTCATATGTCAGGATGGCTTCTCTCTTGAAGAGAAGAACATCAGTCCATGAGGTTATAATGTCACTACTTCAGTCTAACCTGTTGTTATTTTTTGTCAACTTGAGTGTTTAAATGCCTCCTTTTATACTTACAATGATAGTATCTTTGCTGTCATGCCTGTGTTCTCTACCTAACATCCTGAATGAGCCTTAACATGTGGAGTCTGATTTTATGCTCTATCCAACACAACTCAAAAGCTTCTCTTAGTGCTATGATGAAAATGAAGAGCTGGATTCTATCCTGCCAATCTCAACAGTTTTATATCCACTTAAATATGGCCTTCATATATCACATGTCACACAATGAGAATGATTTTTACCTATCTTGCTCACTATCAATCACTTATGACCATAACTGTGCTTATCATAGCAGATAATGTAGTCAGTGGTGTACAATTTATGATTGATTGTTTCAAGAAGAAATTAGGAAATGGCTAAAGTGAAGCCTTTGTAGGTTAATACATTTGAAGTCAGTTTTCAAGTATCAAATACATAACTTGATTTTTGTGCACTCATGTCCGTCTATTCTAACACTAATTGGAAGGCTAGAGATCCCTGTGTGGCATGACCTGAATGATGCAGTTTAAGGAACTATAAGGAAGAGGAGCAACAGCAGGAAGAAGTTGCCTCCTATCTGTTCTGCTAAGGCAGAGTGCTGGAGTGGGGAAAAGGGAATGCGAACACATGTGTCTGGCTGTGGAAGGTGCTGTTGTCACTTCCTATCCATGTCTCTAGAGTTAGTCTGCAGAACACATGGTTTCTCCAAGGCTCTCTTACAGGGAGATGCTCTCAGTCTTCTGATGGTGGCTTTCATGTAGGAAATGTGGTAAACAGCTAATTTAAAGATAACATTTCCTTTTTTTTTTTTTGGATACCTTTCCTCTAACTGGGCTACTTTGTCTAGCTTCAATAAATGAAGTCATGTCCAGTCTTACTACAACTTGATATGCCAAGGCTGGTTGATATCCATGGGAGGCCTACCCTTTTCTGAGAAGAAGGGGAGGAAGGGTGAATGGTGGTGTGAGAAAACAATAAAATACAACATTTCATAAAGGATTTGGTTCATAGAAATGTTGTAAAATTTGAGGCATAGAGGTATCTTTAACATATCAAAACCAAACCATATATTGTACCAGAAACTGAATATTATCTGTACTTTTTTTCTCCTTTGAAAATTTCATACATGTGCAATGCATCTTGATCCTGTCACTTTCCCACTCCCTCCCTCCCTCCAGCTCTCCATGGATCCTTCCCACATGAGTCACATTTTCCACCCATATTCATGTCATATTTTAATAACCCACTGAATTCAACATTGCTCCTAATTAAACTTACCATTGTCTTTAAACACAAGTTGCCTGCTAGGTATAATGGGGCGTTTCGAAAAGTTTTGTTCCATGTGAGTGAAAGCTTCTTTGATTAAGGGCAGTCCAGTTATGACCACTGAAGAGATGTTACCAAAATCAAGGCTAATTAGGTTTCCATATTTCTTCACCAACTGAAAAACATTTTAACGGACACAGTTGAGTGTTATTGTGTCATGGTATCAAGGGGAGGCAGACATGTGCATTCAGTGGGATTTGTGTTTAGGGGTCTATATGTTAATGTGCATAGAGAAATGTTCCTTGGTCCATGGATATATTTCCAAAAATGATTTTACTTCCTCCTGACTTAATTCAATTTTTAAAAATGAAATATACTCTATAGAAAATGTCAATGATATAGGCGAATATGACTTGAGTAGTATTCTATCTCATCCTTCTAAAGGAAGGAACAAAGATAAGTGTTGACAAATATTCAGGTTTCTACTTGAAGCATTCTAAAGTCTAGCAAAGGCTGAGGCATGTAACATGACGAGGGCTGAGGAAGGTCTGTGCATGTTTTGTACAGCTTTCATGGGCTCCTTATAAAATCAAATGCCTGTTTATCTAAAGAATAATGTTGTCTATTCAGCATCTGCCACCCATGAGATGTACATATGTAAATAATGAGACCAACACTGAAGGGATTGAATATTCTAGTAATTTATGCCCTCTTTTACACACTATCAAATTTCTAACAGTTTAAAATTAGAAATTTCTTCTTAAACCTTTATTCATGCATTCAAGATTAAAAACTGAGTGAGCATCAGTGTCTCCCTAGACTAAGTCATGAGGACATAAATGTTTTGAAGAAATCAAGGTTTCTAACCTGGTGTCTAGTGAGCAGAGAAATAGGGGCATCAGTCCTCAGAGAGGTCGAGCTGTCTCTGTAAAAGTCTGATGTAGCAAGCACGGAAAGCTTTAGTAAAATAAACCATATCAGCATAGGAAAGGGAATATTCTCGGTTTAACTGATAGTTCCATGGTTCTCAACCTTTCTAATGAAGTGCATTTTGATGCACTTGATCATATTGTGTGGACCCTCAACCACAAAATTATTTTGTTATATTATCACTATAATTTTGCTACCGCCATAAATTGTAATGTAAAATCTGGTATGAAAGATATTTGATCTGTGACATCAAAGAGGTCATGACCCATGGGTTGAGAATCATTATATTAGTAGATATGAAAAATGCAATGAAGTGTGCAGGCAGGGAGTGGACACATCTCTGGAGATCTGGAATGATGCAAGTACATAGGCTATAATGCTCAATAACTGGGGCCACTTGGGGCAGTTGCTGTCTTTCAAGTCTCAGGCACCAATCTATGAAAGTGTTAAAAATCACCCCTCACAGGGCCCTGTGGGGAAGAATGAGACCAGCAGTAGGTGAAGCACTTTGTTTGGTCCCAGTTACCCACTGCATCTCTGAAAAATGGTTTCTGTGTTCAAAGGCTCATGGATACAAATAAATACATGGCGAATCAGGACAAAAACCTACTGAGCCAGCAACAGAGCCACACTTCCAGAGTGGATGCTCAATATGCTTTACAATTTGCTTTCTTCTTTATTATCACCCTATGTAGTTAAGATAAGCCTCATCATTATGAGAAGATCTGTAAGTTGTAGGTGAAGTAATTTAGCCAATCCCAGCTTTTTCCTGCCAGAGAGAAGTTTCCAGGCATTATGTTAGATTTGAAGACAAATGCACGCATGGTGAGTTGTCCATAGGACCTTGGAGGTTAGTGAAATAGAGAGTGTGAGGAGCAGTCATGAAGGTGAGAAAGTATTTGAGGGAGAATTAGTGTTCGTGAAGTTTACGATGTACAAAACAAGGTTTTGCATGAAAGTGTGTGAGCCATAACAAAGATTTTTCTACTTGTGTGCTAAAGAGTCAGAACTACTTAGGCCCTACCTCTGCCTTTTGTCTACCTGCAACGGTGGTGTCTTGTTTAACTGCAACAGTGGTATTAAACAGAAGAGTTCAGTTCCTCCAAGTATCTTTGGGCTCTGTGCCATGGCCATCTTCATGAATTGATACTCTGATACTGGGAGACCCGAACTCATGTGAACAGTGCCAAACATATATAATGATGTCATCTTAGAATCTTGCACTCACATTAAAGACAGAGCTGAGACTCTGTCTTCCTTTTATTCTTTACCCATAGCTCTTAGCAACTTCAGACAGTATATTCTGTCTTAGTCATAAGGGCATAGACAATTAGTGGATGTCTTTTATTTTAAGGGATATCAATAGCAGGTGCATGAAAACCTAGTAATGTTCTAATATTGTTTTGTGAATGCCCAATGAAGAAGTTCAGGAAACAACCAAAATTTGATTTAACCTATCTGACCCTCATTGGCAATTTGTAGCATCCAAATTTTGTGCTTGACTTGAGAAGGATCCAGAGTAAGTACTGAGGCAAATGACTTTTTTCTACTTTTATCAGCTCTTTGACTGTATATATTTTTCAATTCAGCAGAAATATAGCAGTAAGTTTTATACTATTATCAACCAAGTCAAGATTCTCAAATGTGCCTGTTCTGTTTGTAATAGTTTCATGTAGAACAAATGGCCCAATTGATGTCTCAAAATATGCCATAAAGCAGGGCCTGTTTTTCACCATTAAGTCAAATAACAATAATTTCAAAAGAGGATAAAAAGAACTTAGGCCAGGTCAACAGAGATTGCTGAATGGTAAGGCTGCTCTTCCATATGATATGGTTTCTATTCCAGCACTCACATGGCTGCTCAAACTGTCTGTAACTCCTATTCCAGGGGATCCAACATCCTCTTCCAAATTCTGACAAGCATTAAGGCAAAAATTCATATCTATACTATTATTTCTTTAAAAAATAGTAAGTCCAGAAGGCTAAAATAAGTATGAAGTGGAACTAGTTATAAAAAATTAAGAATAATGAATTAAAATAAGATATACAATGTTTATCAAAAGAAATACAAACATGAAACTAATAATAGGAATGAAATCTCTACATGTACTCTAAAGGAGGGAGGTTCAGCAGAAGGATTGTTCAGAAGAAAGAGAATTATTTCAAGAATTAGTGAGGAAAGATCCTGAGTAGTGAAGACTAATGATGTAATTTGAGAAATATTTCACTATATCAAAGTTCTTAAACTTAAGAAGCAACAAAACAATGTCACACAGAAATGAAAGGAAAAAAATGTATCAATTATCTATCCCATAAGGAGTAGCTAAGAAAATGTTTTAGCCTGAAGTTTTCAAGTATTGGGCAGTGAGTTCTCTCTCTCTCTCCCTCTCTCTCTCTCTCTCTCTCTCTCTCTCTCTCTCTCTCTCTCTCTCTCTCTCTCTCTCCCCTCTGTGTGTGTGTTGTGTGTTGTGTTGTGTGTGTGTGTGTGTGTGTGTGCGCGCGCGCGTGCGCGCGTGTGTTCATAAAAGAACTACCATAGTTTCTGTTGCTAGGATTGAGATTTTTTTATTAAATTATTATACATCATTATTTTTGTGCATGTGTATGTGCATGAATATAAAGGCCAGAGTTCATCCCCAAGAATCTTTCTGAGGGGCCAAACACCTTTTATTTCAGTCAGTTTCTTTTATTGGACCAATAAAGCTATAGTGGCTCTCTAGGAAAACTCTGGAGATTTACTTGTCTGCTTCTCCCTAGTCCATGGATTACAAATGCAGAGAATTACACTAGGCTTTTTGAAATTTGGTTCTGAGGTCACTTATGTATACTACGATATCATCTGTGAATAGTGATACTTGACTTCTTCCTTTCTAATTTGCATGATAAGTGGATATCAGCCAAAAAGTGTGAAATACCTAAGACTTACCCCCACAGATACTATGGAGTCAAATAAGTAGGAAGGCCCAAGTGAGGATGCTTAAATCACACTAGAAGGGGGAAGAAAATAATCACAGCAGGCAGAGGGAGGGAAGATCCTGTGTGGGAGAAGAGAGGAGAAGGGGGAAAGGGGGACAGGATTAGGTGTGTGGGGGTAGACAAGAGAGAGGCCCAGATGATCAGGAGAATGAATGGATATATGTATCCTCTGGGGGGAGGGAGTGGCAGGACCTTCTAGAAAGTCCCAGAGACCTGGGGTGGGAGAAGTTCTCAGGATTTAATGTGGGTGACCTTAGCAGAAATGCCCAACAGTGGGGATATGGAACCTGAAGAAACCACTTCAGAAAGAATTCCCAGTGGAGATGGGAACACCAAACCACCTATGAAACTTTTGACCCAAAATTACTCCTGTCTAAAAGAAATGCAGGGACCAAATTGGAGCAGAGACTGAAGGAATGGCTGACCAGTGACCGGCCCAACTTGGGATCCATCACATGGGCAGGCACCAGTCTCTGAAACTATTAATGATTCTATGTTGTGCTTGCATATTGGAGCCAGCATGGCTGTCCTCTGAGAGTTTTTACCCAGCAGCTGACTAAGATAAATCAAATATTCACAGCCAAGCATTGGATGGTGGTTATAGACCCCCTTTGGAAGCGTTAGAAGAAGGATCGAAGGAAGTGAAGGGGATGGAAGACCAACAGTATCAAGTAAACTGGAAGCTCAGAGATTGAGCTACTAACCAAAGAGCACACACTGGCTGGTTTGAGGCTCTGGTATATTTGTAGCAGAGGGCTGCCTTGTCTGGTCTCAGTCTTAGAGGCTGGGCCTTATCCTGTAGAGACTTGATGTCCCAGAGTAGAGGAATACCCAAGTGGGTGCCACACTCTCAGAGGTGAAGGGGAAGAAAGAACTCTGCAAGGGGGCACTGAAAAGGGGACAACATTTAGGATGCAGATTTAGGAAATAATTGATAAAATAAAAACATAAAATTTGGTTCTGGAAACTGAATGCAGATCTTTTTGTCTATAAGGTGAGGATCACCCAGCCAAAAGTCAGTGCCACATTCTAGGAAGTCTGGTAAGATTAACTTCAAGAACTTCACAGTCCAATGCAGATCAAAATCCAGATCTTCTTATCACAATATCTATCAGTTTGTGTGGTGAAGGAAAGTCAGTAATCTCATGAGAGAAGTAGGAGCAAGTCAGACTTCTCGTGAAGAGTGAGGGAGAAGGAGGGCTGCTGAGCATCCTAACGCTGAGCCATCTCACTACTGTCATTTACAAAGGAAGATAAACTATAAGAAAAGAATAATAAATGAGTATGAGATATATGCTAGGCATCTTGATATTGCCTTGAAATTTTTCAACTAATTTTATACTTATTCTATAAAATGCTCCAGTTTGTTTTAATAGTAAGTAGAGAGATTTAGTACAGATTTAGAGTGCAGTCATGGGAGTAACCCAGCACTTTATGAACTGAGGCATGTATCACAGGAGAGAGTTCATGCCTGGTGCTGTAACATGGTCACAAATCATGACTGGGAGGTCATAGGCCCTAGAAGTGAAGATAGTGTTGTGTTGTCATGCTGTCAAATTGACTCCTAAACATTTATGTTTATTACCCATAAATTTATATTGTTCTCACATTTGGTTACACAAGCTACTTTTTGCATTGGATAGTGCTTAATACAGAAATTCATACACAGCCAAAATGCCACATATAAAAAGCTTTGAGTTTTCAGCTTTGAAAGACCATCTATACTAATACTCCCCCATTTAAGACTGAGAAAACATTGTGTAAGATTAGTTGGAGTAAAAGGCCTGACTAATAAGGAGAACTTGGGAATATTTACTTCTGCGCCCCAGTAAAAGGGAATGTCAAGGTGGGAATATGGGAATGGGTGGGCGGGTGGGTGGGAGGAGGAATTCCCTCACAGAGGCGGGGAGGGGGAGGGGACACGGGGTTTCCAAAGAAAAGGGGAATCATCGGAAATGTAAATAAAAATAAATAAATAAATAAATAAATAAAAATGTATTTACTATATAAGAACTTCTAAGGATAAATTAATTCATTCTAGCATGGGGTTAGAGAAACAGGACAGTCATTAAAGGTGACTGTTTACACTGCTAAATGTCACCAGATAATTTCCCCAAATTCTAGTATGATTAGGTGGGGTACCCATGAGGACCCCTTCCTTGGCTAATGATCTTAAGGAAATTGAAAGAGGGATAACCAATCTCATTTGGGAATGTGGAGTTTGAAAGATTGCCCATATCCCAGTATAAGCCCTGACATTCATGCACATATGGGCAACACTGTTAATATTAACAATAAAGAGCAGGCATGTAGGAGGTGCAATACAGAGTTGAAAGCTGTAATGGTGGATGGATATGACAAAATAGATTGAATAAATGTATGAAATTTTCAAAGTACAAATAAAAACACTATAATAGATGTCTGGGCTCTTTCCCAAACACTCTACAGATACCATTACTTAGTGAAGATATGAAGACAATTTCCTTCTGTTCTAACCTGAGGGATGGAGATGAAAAAGTACTATATGGCCAGGATCTTATTAAAAAAGTATTTTTTCCTAACCTTCTCTAGATATTATCAGTTTGAAGAGTATGGTGAGTATATATATATATATATATATATATATATATATATATATATATATATATACCTTCTGCACTGTAGATCATCAGGATATTTTTCTTGACAATTCCCTTTCCCCACTCAGAATACATACAAATGTAATTGGTGGAGGACTAGAGCCATACTGCAAGGCAACTAGGCTTGTCAAATAAGCTTGAGGTAAAAAGCAGGCTTTGCACCTTGGGTATTAATCCTCCAGATCATAACAACAATTATGAGAGGGGAAAATGTTAATCTTGTTAACACCTTTATATTTAAGGTTCTTTTGTAACTACTAACTTTTAATAAATGCAAATATATAATTTATATACCACTTCAGGCTGTTAGATTTTGTTCCTAAATAAAGCATGTTCCAGGGCTGAAGCGTTAGCCCCATGGTTAAAAGAGCTTCCTGCTCTTGTAATGAGCCAGAGTTTGGTTCCTAGCAATCATGTTGTTTGGCTCAAAACTGCTTGTAACTTCAATTCCAGAGATCCCACTATGTCCACTTTGGCATCTACAGATACATGCTCTCACAAACACACCATCATACACAAATACACACACACACACACACACACACACACACACACACACACACACACACACGCACACGCACACACACATGCAGGAGAGAGAGAGAGAGAGAGAGAGAGAGAGAGAGAGAGAGAGAGAGAGAATTAAAAAATTAAGAAAAACTGTACTAATAATAATTCAGTAAGTTGTATTAGAGCATTATGAGACACTGAGGTGGAGGGGAAGTACAGTCCCCACATGCTGAACAAGAAGGCCAGCTTCACTTCTTCATTGTCGCTGTGTTTTAACTCTTGCCAGCCCCTCCATTTAGAATGACTTATACTTTTCCTCCACTAGATAGTTGTTAAATATTCCTTTTAAGGGCAGGCCAATTTAGGCCATCATTCCCCCAGAGGTTATCTACAGAGCCTCCCACACAGTGTGATCTGATCTGATGGAACAATTATTGAACAGATTCTCTATATGGTCATCTTACATTATACCAGTCTTGGTAGGTACTTAATAAATATTTATTCACTAAATAAGTGCATAAGTACAGATCCTCTAATTATGCCATGAAGTTGTAAGCAGAAAGGGCAGAGATTAAGTGTTGAATCAAATCACATTGGGTTTAGGACCTTTTTTGCCATTATCCTGGTAAACAACATTGGAAAGATGGATCTCTATTTTCCTTGGCAAGTTTCCTCATTGTTAAGTAGAAATGTTAGTAGATTGAAGTCCACATGTGTGCCTGTCATGAAGCCTGAAGGAAAAGGAGCATGCACACTACAGTGGAGGCCGCCAGATGGGAGCATTGTCTACTAGTGGCAAGAATCCAAACAGTCATAAGAGAATTGCACCATTTTACTTCACTTGTTTATACCCATAGATCACAAAATGTAAACTTATATAAAGTAAAAAAATAAATGAATGAAAAACAATTCAACTGGGAAAAAGAGCCCAGTCTCAGTTTCATCATGAACCATGTTTGTGACATTAGGCATTTCACCTAAACCCTGTGGTCACATCTAACTTAGCAACAGAAGATAGATATAGGTCAATATTTTTAAGAAACTAAGAATCAAGTAAAATAATTTCTTAATCATGATAATTACAGCAGCAGTGGACAGAGGGCAAACACTAATCAGAGTTTGCAGTCTTTGGTCAAAAGCCATGAAACATAAAGACCAGCAGGACAACATCTGTGCCTTCTTGCCTATCCTGTAGGTTTTTTGTTGTACATCATAAAACCATGTAGACTTCTCCAACCCTTCAATGGGTTGCAGTAGTGGAGTTCATAGGTGGAGTCTTGTCACTCACCCTGCCTTTGTATCACATCTGGGCTGAGTCTCTGAGTAGAACCATGAGCACCACAGCTGCATTGTGATTAAGAGAGTCTGCAAAGAAGTCTGGGGTGGACTCTGATCTCTCTCCTTCTCGTATTGTAGCAAAAGTGCTTCTTGCTCACAGAAAAGACAAAGAAAGACTGCTCTGACTTTTATGTTTCTATAGTGAACTATGACCCCCCTATTCTGAAGGAGCCGGATGGCTTACAGCTATCCTCAGTCTCACACTATTATGCTGATAAGACTTTCAGGGGAATTTCTGTAGGAGTGGGGGCCACACACTGAGAACACCATGATTCATACTTTTTCCTCTTTATAACTGAATTTACTTTTGAATATCCATTCAAAAAAGTATTTAGATCCCCAATAGGCTACTTCTGAAAGTAAAGTTACTCATCTCTAAATAGGAACATGTCCAGCCTAGTAAGATGACACACTTTGGAGTTCAGGATAATCAAAGGTTATATATAAAGCAACTGTCATATTCTTTTCAAATGCTGGCATGCCTCAGCAAAGAAATGAAAATTACATGAAGGAAGCAAAGGTAAGTTTGAAGATAGAAAGGTGTAGTTATTTAAAAGGAGATATTTACAGAAGAGCTCAGCAGAGAAGCAACTTGAGAACAACAGACATCCATGCAGAGGTGAGAAGCAGGTTCAGCCTGGACAGCACAAAGAACGTAGGTAGCAGTTAGCAAAGCCCAACACCATAGATATCACAGTTGTGCCTCAGTGTCCAGCTGTTATCCAAAACAAGAAATAGATTGTGGAAATGAGAAAATACTTAAAGAATGGCAGAAATTTCCTAGTGGGACAAAATACAAACCTGCCAAGAAGAACTCAACAGCATGAGGCCCCAGGCTTTACTGAGCAAAATCGCCATAATCATTAGAGAAACTAAAACCAGAAAATCCTTGAAAGCAGGAGAAAACAATGTACTACTTCTTATGAGGAAAACCCAAAGCGGGAACAAGGTGGGATTCTATGTAAAAACTTTATGTGAAACACTTCATCAACCTAGATTCCTATGATGGGGGAAGACAGTGAGAGAATGGAGGGGCAGATCATTCTGTACGGGACAAAGCTGAGAACTTCCCTTCTGCTGCAGCCTCCTGGGAAGGAATGGAGAAAGGAAGTGCTTGAGGTCAGAAAGAAAGATATGAACTTGAAGGATCAGAAGAAAGACTGAACCTGGGGAGGATGGGGAAAGCCAAAGGCTTCAGAATCTTTTGCCTTCCAGGTTCCAGCTACACGGGACACTGAAGAACAATTTAGTGTCTGATGTGGTTCTCAGTGTGTGTGGACACAACACCTGAAACAGCTGTAATGTAGAGGGGAGACAGTAGTCCTCTATGCTTATAGTCACTTGGTTTCCTGTTGAAAATGGTACTAATAAGTCTCATAACCTACGTGTGGCTGTTGCGTAGCACAGAGCAGCTGTGGAGTGGATGATAAAACAGCTGTAAGGCAAGAATGAAAATGAATTAAAAGGAAAGTGTCCAAGACACATACAGGGGAGGGATAATGGAGAGGAAAGAGAGGGAAATGTGAACATAAAGAAATAAAATGAAAGGGTCAAAATCCTTCTATCTCAATAACTCTACAAACTATTCTACTCTTCCCAGCCAGTGGTAAGAGATAGGAAGTATAAATAACAATTAACATGTAGGAATGATCATCTAAAAACATTACTCAAGCACATACTCTGTCTAGGTAAAGATAGCAGAAAAGGACTACAGATAAAAAGTAACATTACATTACAAAAAAAGATGATCTTGGCACCAAAACCACCTAACAACTACATATTGATCTCAAATAAGTACACACACACACACACTGAAGAAATGAGTGAAGGAGAGCTGGGGACAAACAGGCAAACTCCTAGTAGAGTTGCAGACTTCAGTATACATTTCCCTGTAGTTGATAAAGTCAGGATGTGTAGAGTCAGCAAGGACACAAAATAAACAAGTATCAATAACAGAGAAGTGATATTATAGAAAATTCTGATCAAGAGAACAGTGTGTGTGTGTGTGTGTGTGTGTGTGTGTTTCGTGCTTGAGTGTTTGATGAACTAAGTAAATGAGCAATGAGTACTTGCATACACATTTGTTAAACTAACAGCGCTTATTTATCAAGATGAACTATCAACTCATCTATCAACCTTGACAGATCTAAAACAATGGAAAGCATTCATAGTGTGTTGTCCTGTCAGACTATAATGGAATAACAAGAGAAATGTTTCCTTCAAAGATAATAAAATCAACGTTTTGGCACTGAGTCATGTCTCTTAAATGTAGGACCCCCTTAGAAACTGGCTCAATTAACAGACAGAAAGCATCAGCCTGCAACCATATCCTCCTGCAGATGTTCCTACAGTTCTGGAACGGGTTATAGTACAAGACACCCTCTCTTTTTCTTACCAGTTGGACCCTCAAATGAAGACGTGACACATCTAAATCAAACTGGAACAAGTTGCCCACAAATGGCAGTCTCCAGGGCCCTGGAGGGTAGTTCTTGGGGCATTTGTTTTTGAGGTAGTCAGCCAGGAGCAGCAAGATGAGAAGAGTAAGCAGCAGAGTCCAGAGATGGATCACTGAATATATTTTAGCCATCAGGGAGCTCAAAGTGGCAAGCATAGTGAAAATCTGAGCTGGGCCAATTCCCTGACAGTATTGACAGTCCTCTGCTAAATTCCTCTCTGTTCCTTGCTAACCAAGCCTGTCTCTTGGTGTCTTTATAGAACATCTATACTCTGCTATGTTTACTTTATCCCTATTGGCCCCACCCTCTCTCTGTGACCTGTTCCTATCCTCAGCAACGAATAACACTGGAGGCAAAACAGTGTCTTCTGCTCCTCTTCACCTTTGCCCAAATTACCCTGTGCTTTGCCCTCCTAAGTCTTGTCATGGTGTGCTCTGCTCTGCCCCTTACCCCAAATCATGGCAATGTGTGGCTACTGTGTTCCCCACCACTAGGTTCCAGACACTTTGTTTCCAGAAACTCACACCTAACATCGTTTAAAACAACTGGGAAAATGTTCAGATTTATGGTCCTACTGCAGCCACAGGCCATGTTGATCTCTGTGGGCAGTGCTGCATCTGAGGCAATGTAGATTTGACTGCCCTATGCTGCAACCCAAGACCACACTGATATTTGTGTGCTGTCCTGGGAGGTTAGTTTTCTCCCGGTGCTATTTGGCTATGGAGCCCTGGTAGCCCAGGCAGAGATCTCCCACCACAGATGGAAACCAGAAGGTTTCTGTCCTGGGCTTTTCCTCAGTCCCTGTGTCCTGAGGATTCCAGGCGGGTCCTGCTGAGCAGTGGTGCTCAACTTAACCCCACTCATGCCTTTTCCACACTCCTGGGAGGGTAGCTTTCTCCCAGCGTTATTTGGCTATGGAGCTCTAGTGGCCCAGGCAGAGGTCTCCTGCCCCTGATGGAAACCGCTCCTTTCCTTTTTATAGATCATTTCAAACATTTAAAACATTTTACTTGACTGTTTAGAATTGCAGACAATATATGTTGATTAATGCTTTCCCCCACCCCAACCCCTTCATATCCTACCCAGCTCTTTGCCTACATAATTTCATGTGTTTTCTCTTTTAAACCAAATAATTTTTAAAAATTGCTTGTGTGTGTGTGTGTGTGTGTGTGTGTGTATGTGTTTGTGTGTCTGTATGTGTATGTGTGCCCTAAATTTTCTGAGACAAATGGGGGCTCAGGCAACACAAAGGCATCTCAACAGAACAATTCTTGATGGATTAATATGGCCTGAAGAGAAGAAGTACTGCAGATGTCCAGGAGGAGAAAAAAGGACTGATAACAAAATAAGAGTGCTGCATGGATCAAGAGCAATGCTGATGAGCCAGTGAATGGGGAAGGGCAGATGTTATGAAGGAGAGATGTGTGGATAGGAATAAGGGTTTGGAGAAGTCACCTGAAATAAAAAGCCACTATGACAACTGGACTGAGCAGGAGTCATGTAATTGTACACCTATTAAGCTGCAAGTTACCATGATCAGTTGAGTGCTAAGAAGAAATACCAAGAACATTTGTGTTCAATGATTACAAGTCTGGTCAGCTCTCTCTAGACTCATAAAGAAGGACTGACTCCAGATATTTGAAGTCAGGTAGTGCTTATTCATAGCAGTCCCTCAAGGATGACAAGGTCATTGCTGTGATGAAACAGAGAAGCTCTGATCACCTGCTTGATGTTTTTGATGTATGGAATCTTTTGATATTGACTAATAGAGAGATGGGAAAGGTTCCTGAGGTTGATAAGACTCCTCGCTGAGGTTACATAGTTGGTAAGCAATGCTAGATAGCGCAATAAGGAAGAGGGTGTTGTTCAGCTGCTTGAGAATCAAGCAGGAAATTTCTTGGTTGCCAAGGAGCAGCCTCAGCTTAGAGAAGTGTTCTGAGAGAATGGTCGTCTAGGAGTGGCAAAAAGAATGACTAGAAGTCAAATCGTGGATCTAAGTTGATGACCTGTGTTCTGCTTGATACAGCTTTTTCAGTCTGCTTCTCTATGTTCTGCATTCTCTCTGCAGATTTTTCTATCTATATTCACTTGCTTGCTGTTCTAAGAGATCTCTCTGCTCATGTCCTGCTTCTTCATGCATGCACATGTGTGTGTGTGTGTGTGTGTGTGTGTGTGTGTGTGTGTACATGCATACATTCACCTGTCTATCCGTGTGTGTCTGTTTCCAAGAAGTTCTTTTTCTTTAATCCTCAAAAACTCTCTGAATATCTCATCTTCTGTGGAACACAGGTCCAGTCTTTTATTTTATATATTAATCCTGTCATTTACTTCAGCTTTCCTTTAGATTATCTTATGAATCAGCATCCCATGACTCCAGCCCTTTGACTCTTAAGAGACTCTAAGCATACATTTTTTTTTAACATTGCAAAAGAATTCAGAAATCCATCTGCCTTTGTTAAGTACAGACAATAAACTAGTTGGGTGGGACCCTGCCCTGAAATTACCATTTCTACTACACCTGGGCCTAACCTTGTTGTGACCCAGGCAGACCTTGAATTCAGGAATCTGCCTGAGTTTGTACCGTTTTAACATGCTGGCTCAGTAGTGCTGCTACTGATTTGAATTAATTTTATATCCAGCCACTTTGCTGAAGTTGTTTATCAGCTATAGGTGTTCTCTGGGAGAGTTTTGGGGATCATTTATGTATACTATATTGTCATCTGCTAATACTGATACCTTGACTTTTTTATTTCCAATTTGTATTCCATTGATCTCCTTTCATTGTCTTATAGCTCCAGCCAGAACTTCATGTACTATATTGAATAGATAGGGAGAGAAAGAAAGAACATCTTTGGCCCTGATTTTAGTGGGATTGCTTCAAGTTTCTCTCCATTTAAATTGATGTTGGCTGTTGACTTGCATATTGCTTTTATTATGTTTAGGTATGTGCCTTGAATTCCTGATCACTCAAAGACTTGTAACATGAAAGGGTGTTGTATTTTGTCAAACACTTTTTCAGTAGCTAATGAGATGACCATGTGATATTTTCTCTTTCAGTTTGTAAATACAGTGGATAATGTTGATGGATTTTTGTATATTGAACCATCCCTGAATCCCTGGGATGAAGCCTACTTGATTGTGTGGAATGATGTTTTGGAGCTGTTCTTGGATTTGGTTTTCAACAATTTAGCTGATATTTTTTGCATTGATATTCATTAGCAAAATTGGTCTGAAGTTCTCTTTCTTTGTTGAATATTAGTGTGATTTACACATCAGGATAATTGTGGTCTCATAGAATGAATTAGTTAGTGTTTCTTTTCTTTCTATTTTGTGAAATAGTTTGAGAAGAATTGGTATTAGCTCTTTTTATGAAAGTCTGGTAGAATTCTGCATTAAAACTATGTGATCCTGGACTTTTTTATTTTATTTTAATGAGGAGAATTTTAATGACAGCTTTTGTTTCCTTAGGGGTTATGGGACTGTTTAAAGAGTTTACCTGATCTTGATTTAACTTTGATAAGTGATATCTGTCTAGAAAACCATCCATTTCATTTAGATTTCCCAATTTTGTAAAGTACAGGCTTTTGACTAAGATCTAATCATTTTTTAGAATTTCCTCCATTTCTTGTCACACCAACCCCAGTAGAATCTGTGTGACAAGTTCCACAGACTGAGGCAAAAACTTCAAAAGAAGGAGGCTTCCTTAAACTGGTTGTGTAACTCTTACCTGGAACAAAAATATTGAGCTGTAGTTCTCATGGCAATTTATCTGTTTTTTCTTTTTGTTCCTTTTCTTATTTACGACATGTTCCTGATAGCCTTGGCCAAGATCTTAAGTGAGAAAAATGGGTAAGAAACCACCCCTTGAGATGAGGTCACTAGCTATGACCTTATCTCCAGGAAAACCAGTGCTTTATTTTATAAATAATTTATAAAATTATATAGTATTATGATAGATAAAAACTTTGCCAATAATGAAACTTCATATGGCTGCACATGTGTTATCGGAGGTGAGCTTTGGTATGTGGTAAAGAAAGCTTTAAAAAAAAAAGAATTAAAATAGTTTAAATTTACACTTTGAAGATTTATAAAAAATCAGGTATTAGATGTTAAACAATAACTGATCAAAAAAATATTAACCTGCTTTTGGAAATATGCCACTAGCCTTGGATGATTGCCCCACTGAATAGATTTTTTTAGAGTTGTAATACTTGGATTATTTCTATTATGCCAAATAACAATGATGCCATCTGTTTTATTCATGATTGTTTTATTGCATGTATTCTTTCAGAATTGTAATACCTGGATGATTTTTGTGCTTTACTGTGCCAGATAATGATGATATTTGTGGTTGCTTTACTGAATACATTTTCCAAGAGCTATAATACTTGTTTCTTTATGTATAAAAATCCTTGCTTAAGAGCCGAAAAAAACACTCAGATTTAAACTGCCTCTGTGTTTGTTTCTGTTTGTCACCGCCGAACCCTTACCCATCTAGTCTTCGAGAACCCTCGTCCCAGGGACCCCCACACCCGGCTAGGACGGTCCGTGGCAATTTCTGTTGTTATGTCTCCCTTTTCATTTCTGATTTTGTTCATTTGGATACTGTCTGCCTGTCTTTTAGTTAGTATGACTAAAGGTTTGTGTATCATTTTTATTTTCTCATAGGACCAGCTCTTGGTTTTGTTTATTCTTTTTATTGTTCTCTTTGTTTCTAATTGATTAATTTCAGCCCTGAGTTTGACTATTTCCTGCTGTTTACTCCTCTTGGGTGTGTTTGCTTTTGTTCTAGAACTTTCAGGTGTGCTCATAAGTTACTAGTAGGAGATCTCTCCAATTGCTTTATGAAGGCACTTAGTGCTATGAATGTTCCTCTTAGCAATTGTTTCATTGTGTCCCTTAAGTTTGGGTATGTTTTGTCTTCATTTTAATTGAATTCTAAAGAGTCTTTAATTTCCTCATTTCTTCTCTCACCAAGTGATCATTGAAAAGAGATTTGTTCAATTTCTTTGAGTGAGCTTTTGTGAGCTTTTTCTTGTTTCAGTTGTTGTTGATATCCAGCTTTATTCTGTGATGATATGATAAAATGCATGGAATTATTTCAATCTTTTGTCTGTTGAGGCTCAGTTTGTGACTGATTATATGGTCAGTTTTGGGGAAGGTTCTGTGGGGTGCTGTTAAGAAGGTATATCTAATATCTGTCAGTTTTATTATTTATGTTTAGCTTCTGTTTAGATAACCTGACCTATCAATTGGTGAGAGTAGGGTGATAAATCCCCACTATTATTGTTTGGAGTTCTGTGTGTGGTTTGGTCTTTAGTAGTTTCTTTTACAAAAGTGAGTTCCTTGAATTGGGAAATTGATATTCAGAATTGAGTCTTCATCAGAGTGAATTTTTCTTTTGATGAGTATTAAGTGTCCTTCCCAATCTCTTTTGATAAATTTTGGTTGAAAATCTATTTTATCTATTTTATCAGAGATTAGAATGGCTTCTTCAGCTTTTTCTTGGGACTGTTTTTTAAAAAATCTTTTTCCAGCCCTTTACTCTGAAGTAGTCTCTGTCTTTTTTGTTGAGGTGTGTTTCTTGTATGCACTGGAATGATGGATCCTGTTTACATATCTAGTTGGCTAGCCTGTTTCTTTTTATTGCTGAATTGAGTCCATTGAGGTTGAGACATATTAATGACCAATGTTTGTTAATTTCTTTTATTTTGTGTTGGAGGTGTTAGTGTGTGTTTGTGACTCTTTTCTTTCGGATTTTCTGTGAGATGATTAATTTCTTGTATTTTGTTAGGTGTAGTTACCCTCCTTGTGTTGGACTTTCCCTTCTAGTATCCTCTATAGGGCTGAATTAGTGGAAAGATGCTGTTTCAATTTGGTTTTGTCATGCAATATATTGTTTATTCCAGGTATGGGTATTGACAATTTTGGTGGGCATAGTTATCTGGGCTGGCATCT
Organism: Uromys caudimaculatus; assembly: GCA_028551405.1. NCBI lineage: Eukaryota > Metazoa > Chordata > Mammalia > Rodentia > Muridae > Uromys > Uromys caudimaculatus. Next base: position 90,120,513 of record CM052702.1, read on the forward strand.
GTGAACTATTAAGGTCTGCAATACAGCTGTCCAGCATCTTCTGGCTTTAAGAGTCTCTGTTGAAAAGTCAGGTGTAATTCTGATAGGTCTGCCTTTATATGTTACTTGACCCTTTTCCCTTACAGCTTTTAATATTCCGTTTTTGCTCTGTATATTTAGTGTTTAGATTTTTGTTGTTGTTGTTTTTTGTTTGTTGTTGTTGTTGTTGTTTTTTGAGACAGGGTTTCTCTGTGTAGCCCTGGCTGTCCTGGAACTCACTCTGTAGACCAGCTAGCCTCGAACTCAGAAATTCACCTGCCTCTGCCTCTCAAGTGCTGGGATTAAAGGCATGCGCCACCACTGCCCGGCTAGTGTTTAGATTATTATATGGTAGGAGGATTTTTCTTTTCTGGTCCAATCATTTTGTGTTCTGCAAGCTTCTTCTATGTCTTTTTTTTTTTTTTTTTTAGCCATCTCTTTCTTTAGGTTAGGAAAGTTTTCTTCTATGATTTTGTTGAAAATGTTTTCTGGCCCTTTGAACTGGGGCCTCTTCACCCTCTTCTATTCCTATTATTCTTAGGTTTTGTCTTTTCATAATGTCCCAAATTTCCTGGATGCTTTGAGTTACAAAATTTTTATGTTTGGCATTTTCGTTGACTGATCGATTTCTTATATGGTATCTTCTACATCTGAGATTTTTTTTCCTCCCATCTCTTATATTTTGTTGGTGATGCTGCACCTGTAGTTTCTGTTCTCTTTCCTAGATTTTCCATCTCCATGGTTGCCTCCATTTGTGGGTTTTTTTTTTATTGCTTCTATTTGCATTTTTAGGTCTTGAACTGTTTTATTTGATTCCTTAGCCTGCTTGATTGTATTTTCCTGTATTTCTTTAAGGGATTTATTTATTTCCTCTTTAAAGGCCTCTACTACCTTTATGAGATGGGGTTTAATGTCACCATCTTGCTCTTGATGTATGTTAGGATATTCATGACTTGCTGTGGTTGGAGTGCTGGGTTCAGATAGTTATACTGCACTGGCTTCTCTTGTGCTTGCCTTTTGCCATCTGATTGTCTCAGATGTTGCCCGGTCTGGTTGTGCTGGTTGGTGTAGGCCTCCTGAGACATAGGCGGAGCTGTGTATCTCAGGTTTGATCTGATCTCTTGGAAGGCAGGCAAAACTGTGGTATGAGGCACAGGGCTCTGATCCATGACTATATGTGTAGATTCTGACCAGAAGGAGGATGGAGCCCTGTCAAGGTGGAGCAGATTCCACAACTACTGGGCTTGCAGATGGAGGTGATAGGGAAGTGGGTTTTGTGAGGGAAAAGGGTCTCACCTGTGTCTCAGGTTAGAGCAGACCTCCTGGGAGGCAGGTGGACTTGTAGGGTGGGACATGGTATGCTGATTTGGGACTGTATGTCTCCAGTTAAAACAGACTTCCTGGAAGGCAGACTGACTTCTGGGGTAGGTTGTGGTATGCTTTCCAGTATTGCTTACACCATTTTCTTTATAGGAAGAGTAACCATTTTCCTTGAAACTTTTAGATAAAAAGGTATGCCATTTGGCTCATGCATGATTTGCACACCACAAAATTTAGTGGCCAGCATTCCAGAAGTTGATGCAATTTTCTTAGCCCAATTTCTTCAATATTTCTTGAATCACCTTTATTCTGTGACATCTTTCTCCTCTCATGTGAGAAAGGCCCAGAGGCCTCAGGGGACACACCATATCTTCCTGTTCTCTTTTCTTCTCCAGTATCACTGTCTAGGGACAGGACAGATGCGGTGACTGACTGGAGAAAGCGTAAGGCTATTTCTGACCTTCAGGCTCAGCTTCTCATTGATTGGGGGCTTGAAGGTAAATTTTTGCCTAAGAGCAGTGAAGAAAATAAATAACTCAGACCTGGCCAGTTGTTTTCCATGGCAACCACTCTTGCCTGTGGGACAAAACACATGAGTTACTTTCTCAGCTGACTGCGTTGCATCAAGGGCCTTGTACCCCTACCTTCCTAAGTTAATGCGGGAGATGATACTGATCTTTGTGTCCAACTGATTATGTATAAGATCTTCCTAATTTGGCCATTAGAGCTTTATTCAAACTGGCATTTTCTGACCTTCAGCATAACAATGCATCTCAGATTTACGCTTTCTTTTTGGAAGCACAGAAAATTGTCATTTCCCAGGTGTCCTGGTATCTTCTACTGAATAATGGTATGTAGAAGGCAAGACCATGGCAGTAGGTATTCTTACAACTCTGGGAGCCATTGATATAGGTCACCAAGCACCATAAACATATGCATACAGCATATTTATTTATGTATATAGACCAAATGTTTCTGTCCATATAATTTTCTGTACCTATCTACTTGCCAGACTCCATATTAAATATCTGGACTTAGAAGGGTGACATTTTGTGTTCAGGAACAACCCTAGCATGTCATTATTTCCTTCTTCTCTGACCATATTTACCATGCATCAGCAGCACTGCAGCATGCCTCACATCTCTAACTCATCGTTAAGCTCCTGTTTGTGTGAATTTGTTGTGCACATGTGAGCTCATGATGTGTACACATGTGTGCACATGTGTGTAAATGTCAGAGGCCAACTATGGGTATTGATCCCTAACTGCCATCCACTTTATTTACATATGTATGCATTTAATTTCAAGATGGGGTCTCTGAAAAGCAGGCTAGGCTGGCTGGCCAGTGAGCTCCAGAGTTCTCCTGGTTCTGGCCATCTAAGAGGAAGAGAACAGGCATATGCTGACATGTTCAGTTTTTGTGGGAATTCTGGGGTTCAAATCAGGACATTATGCTCATGAGACTAGTAACTTATCAGAGGCACTGCCATATCAGTTATCTTAAGTGATATGTTATTATCTTCCATTCTTCTAAAATAACACATTTTATGTGAAAAAAAAGCAACAATATAAAATAAAAAGCAAAGCCTAAGGTAACAGATTGGTTGTTCTAACTGAATAGAAGTTTACTGAGATGAATAGACTGGTTCTGGGGTAGAGCTTTTATGAGAGGCCAATCATTTCAAGTTATTTCATCTCTGCAGTGACTATGAAAATCACGCTAGTAATAGTTACACATAGAGTGTACCATGTCTGTCCTTTGACAACACCAACCAATGTAGATGTTGATATCAGAGTTTATACTAGAGAAGCATAATTTCTTTATTTCCACTTTTTCTGGTTTTGTCCCTTATTTTCATGAAATTGCTTTGAGTTTCTCTCCATTTAGTTTGATGTTGGCTCTTGATTTGTTGTATATTGATTTTATTATATTTAGGTATGGACCTTGAATTCCTGATCTCACCAATACTTTTAACAAGAAGGGGTGTTGCATTTTGTCAAAGGCTTTTCAACATATAATGAGATGATCATGTGGTTTTATTCTTTGAGTTTGTTTACATAATGGATTTCCATAAAATTAACCATCCATGCATTCCTGGGATGAAGCATATTTGATCATGGTGAATGATAGTTTTGATGTGTCCTTGGATTTGGTTTGTGAGAATTTTCTTGAGTATTTTTGCTTTGACATTCATAAAGGAAATTGGTCTGAAGTTCTCTTTCTTTGTTGGGTATTTTTGTGGATTAGGTATTTGCATAACTGTGGCTTCACAGAAAGAGTTGGTAGTGTTCTTTCAGTTTCTATTTCGTGGTATACTTTGAGAATTATTGATATTAGGTCTTTGTTTAAGGTCTGATAGAATTCTGCACTAAAACCATCTGGCTTTGTGTTTTTTGGTTGGGAGATTTCTAATGACTGCTTATATTTCCTTAGGGGTTATGGGACTTTTAGATGTTTTATCTGATCCTGATCTAACTTTGGTACCTGGTATCTATCTAGAAAATCATCTATTTCATCTAGATTTTCCAGTTTTGTTGAATATAGACTTTTGTAGTAGGATCTGATGATTTTTTGGATTTCATCAGTTTCTGTTGTTTTGTCTTCCTTTTCATTCCTGACTTTGGTAATTTCAGTACTATCTCTGTGCCCTCTAGTTAGCTTGGCTAAGGGTTCATCTATCTTGTTGATTTTCTCAAAGAACCAGCTACAAGTTTTTTTTTTTTTTTTTTTTTTTTATCCTTTATATAGTTCTCTTTGTTTCTACTTGGTTGATATCAGCTCTGAATTTGATTAACTCCTGCTGTCTACTCCTCTTGGGTGTATTTGCTTTGTTTTGTTCTAGAGGTTTCATATGTGTTGTAAAGCTGCTAGTGTATGCTCTCTCCAATTTCTTTATGGAGGCATTCAGGTCTATGAGTTTTCCTCTTAGCACTGCTTTTATTGTGTCCCATAAGTTTGGATATGGTATACCTTCATTTTCGTTAAGTCCTAAAAAGTCTTTAATTTCTTTCCTTATTTCTTCCCTGACCAAGTTATCATTGAGTAGAGAGTTTTTCAGCTTTTATGTGTATGTAGGATTTCTGGTGTTTTTGCTGTTATCAAAGACCAGGCTTAGTTGGCCGTGATCCACTGGACTACATGGGATTAATTCAATGTTCTTGAATCTGTTGAGGTTTGTTTTTTGTCTGAGTATATGTTCAATTTTTGAGAAGATACCATGAGGTGCTAAGAAGAAGGTATATTCTTTTGTTTTAGGGTGAAATATTCTGTAGATATCTGTTAAATCCATTTGGTTCATAAGTTCTATTAGTTTCACTGTGTCTCTGTTTAGTTTCTGTTTCTGTGACCTGTCCATGGGTGAGAGTGGGGTGTTAAAATCTTCTACTATTATTGTGTAAGGTTCATTGTGTGCTTTGAGCTTCAGTAATGTTTATTTTACAAATGTGGGTGCCCTTGCATTTGGGGCATATTTGTTCAGAATTGAGAGCTCATCTTGGTGGATTTTTCCTTTGATGAGTATGTAATGTCCTTCCCATCTTTTTGGTAACTTCTGGTTGAAAGTCTATTTTGTTGGATATTTGAATGGCTATTCCAGCTTCTTTCTTGAGACCATTTGCTTGGAAATTTTTTTCCAGTCTTTTACTCTGATGTAGTGCCTGACAGTGGCACTGAGGTGTATTTCCTGTATGCAACAAAATGCTGGGTCCTCTTTATATATCCAGTCTGTTAACCTATTTCTTTTTATTGGAAAATTGAGTCCATTGATGTTGAGAGATAATAGGGAACAATGATTGTTGCTTCTTGTTATTCTTGTTGTTAGATGTGGAATTATGTTTGTGTTTTCTTCTCTTCTTTTGGATTTGTTGTGAAAAGATTAATTTCTTGCTTTTTCTTGGGTATAGTTTCCCTCGTTGTGTTGGACTTTTCCTTCTATTATCCCCTGTAAGGCTGGATTAGTGGAAAGATATTGTTTAAAGTTGCTTTTGTCTTGGTATACCTTGGTTTCTCCATCTATGGTAACTGAATGTTTTGCTGGGTATAGCAGCCTGGGCTGGCATTTTTGTTCTCTTAGGGTCTGTACGATATCTGCCCAGGATCTTCTGGGTTTTAGAGTCTCTGTTGAGAAATCTGGTGTAAATCTGATATGTCTGTCTTCATATGTTACTTGACCTTTTTCCCTTACAGCTTTTAATATTATTTCTTTGTTTTGTGCATTTGGTGATTTGATAATCATGTGATAGGAGGAATTTCTTTTCTGGTCCCATCTGTTTGGTGTTCTGTAGGCTTCTTGTATGTTTATGGGCATCTCTTTCTTTAGGTTAGGGAAGTTTTCTTCTATAATTTTGTTGAAGACGTTTGCTGGACCTTTGAGTTGGGAATCTTTACTCTCTTCTATACCTATTATTCTCAGGTTTGGTCTTTTCATTGTAACCTCAATTTCTTGAATGCTTTTTGTTTTTGTATTTTCTTTGATTGTTGTGTCAATGTCTTGTACAGTATCATGTACACCTGAGATTCTCTCTTCTATCTCTTGTATTCTGTTAGTGATGTTTGCATCTGTGACTCCTGCTCTTTTTCCTAGGTTTTATATCTCTACAGCTGTGTCCCTTCCTGTTTTCTTTAATGCTTCTATTTCCATTTTTAGATCTTGGATAGTTCTGTTCAATTCCTTCACCTGTTTGATTGTGCTTTCCTGTATTTTTTTAAAAAGGGATTTATGTATTTTCTCTTTAAGGGCTTCTACTTGTTTACCTGTGTTCTTCTGTATTTCTTTACAGGAGTTATTTATGTCCTTCTTAAAGTCCTCTATCATCTTCCCAAGATAAGAATTTAGATCTGAATCTTGCTTTTCAGGTGTGTTGGAGTATCCAGGCCTTGCTCTGGTGGGAGAAATGGGTTCTGATGTTCCCACATAGTATTGGTTTCTCTTGCTTATGTTCTAGTGCTTCCCTCTTACCATCTGGTTATCTCTGATTTTATCTGACCTTGCTGTCTCTGACTGGAGCCTGCCCTTCCTGTGAGCCTGTGCTCCTATGATCCTGTGCTCCTTTGATCCTGTGATCCTAGATGCATCAGAACTGCTGGAGGTCAAGCTGCATCTTGGTGTGTGGTGAGTGGATGGGGACCCAGAGCAGAGGCTCCAGTCCAGACCCAGGTGCAAACCAGAAGGAGCATGAGTCTCTGGCTGGGTGGTGTACCTGAGTCCCTGTGTCTCCAGGGATCCAGGGCATAGATTCTGCTCAGGGAACAGGTGCAAACTGGAAAGTGTGTGGATCTCTGGCTGGGTGGGGTACCTGCTGCTACATTTTCTATGTAGAGAGGAATTGCAACAATTAATGGACTTTTACAGCTGTCTATTAAAGTACCTGATTTAACTGAGATTTTCAGGAATATATATCATCACACTATGCCACCTCTTTTTTCCCCTTTAAGGTTTTTCCCCCTGATACACACTTAGAAATTGCCTGGTCACTCACTGATCTCCATTGACTTTCTAGGCTCTGCTGACTGGGAAAAAAGCAATAGAGTTGGTGGACTTGGAACTGCCATGAGTATTAGATAAAACAAGGAACATAAAATAGTACAGGCAATAAGTGCAACTAAGAGCTCATTCTTTTTTTTTTTTAATTTTTTGATACTTTATTTACATTTCATATGTTTCCCCCTTTCCAGGTTTCCACTTTGGAAACCCCCTATCCCCTCCCCCTGCCTCTATGAGGGTATTCCCCCACCCACCCACCCACTCCTGTCTTCCCACCTTGGCATTCCCCTATACTGGGGCCTCTAACACCCTCAGGCCCAGGGGCCTCTCCTCCCCCTGATGACCAACGAGGCCATCCTCTGCCACATATGTGGTCCGAACCATGGGTTCCTCGATGTGTATTCTTTGGTTGGTGGTCCAGTCTCTAGGAGCACTGGGGGGTCAGGCCCGTTGAAGCTGTTGCTCCCTCCATGGGGCTGCAAACTCCCTCAGCTCCTTCAGTCCCTTCTCGAGCTCCTCCATCTGGGACCTCACACTCAGTCCAACAGTTACTGTGAAGTGAAACTTGGGTATTCGGAACTTTTGGGCTAATATCCGCTTATCAGTGAGTACATACCATGTTCATTCTTTTGTAACTGAGTTACCTCGCTCAGGATGATACTTTCGAGTTCCATCCATTTGCCTGAGAATTTCATGAAGTCATTGTTTTTAATAGCTGAGTAGTACTCCATTGTGTAGATGTACCACATTTTCTGTATCCATTCTAAGAGATCATTCTTTATGCTCCTTTTCATACTTATGATTCCTACTAACCAGTTTCTTAGTTTTCAGTGAGGGCATCCCTGAACTTGAGACAAAAGTGATTGTGTGGATAGCACAAGTTAGAATAAATCCACCTTTTGGTGCATCAGAGAGAAGTTGATGCATAGAAACAGAAGGTCTTAAAGAGAAAATGAACTTTTAAAGGGTTAGATCCCGTGCTTCAGATTCATTATTTCTGGAACTATGTATACCCATGGTATGGTAAAGTTAAAACATTTTGTAACTGTTACCTCCATATTCTCTAATATAGATGTCAAAGAGAGCATAAATTGTAATACCAAAACACAAGACATATGAAAATTCAAGACAGGAGAATGGCACTGAAAAATCATTAACTCCTGAACTTATGAACTCAAAGATACTGAAACAAATATATAATGCTACCTTAAGTTGAGCATGGTTTCTAGTAAAATTTACAAGTGACTTGGAGGAGATAAACAGGTAAATGAATTCAAGAAAGGACCCTGTTGTTGCCTAATGATGCTTATATTATGTTACTTGGTTTCCTCAAAATTGTTTGTGCAAGAATCTCCCTGTCTGCAAGTAAGACACTGGGGGACCCTGCAACCAGTTGATTTTGATTGGTAAATAAAGTTGCCAGCAGCCAACATCTGGGTGGGGCAGACAGAGGTGGGACTTTTACCATTCCTGGGGTAGGGGCAGAGAGGAAGGAGGAAGAGGAAGAAGAAGAAAGATCCACTATGCTAGGAGAAGGTGAAACAGAAGAGATGCCACACCTGAGAAGACACAGTTCAGTGAGCTTAGCCTCCATGTAGGAGCCTGAGCATCCCAAGAGGACTGCTTGACTGGGCCTAGGTGGGCAAAGATGGAATATAGATTTTAGTAAGTATTCACTTGGTAATGTCGGAGGGAGGTGGATTAGCTATGTGGAGGTTAGGAGGTGGTGCAGCCATTGAGCTGTTTTAGGCAGAACAAAATATAAAATGTGTGGGTATCTGTGTGTGTGTGCGTGTGTGTGTGTGTGTGTGTGTGTGTGTGTGTGTGTGTGTGTGTGTGTGTGTGTTTCTTTTATTTGGGGGTGGGAAGCAAGGAACATGCTGCTGCCACCGGCATCAGTATGAGTACTTAATTGGGAACAACAACAGAACCCAGAGTAGGAAGTCAACAATAGAATGGGAAAAATTAGTAAAATGAATGAGAAAATCAGCAATGTGGTTGAAAAGGTCAGCAGTACAGAAGACACACGCAGCAAGAGAAGTGAGGTTTTCATAAAATAAAATGGAGATGCTGAAAATTAATAATTCAATGAGTCAAAAACACACAGAGGGATATATTACTAACAGACTAAACTATGCAGAAGTTTATCAGGAATGGTGTGGAGGACACACTCCATTCAAATATCCATTAAGGAAAATAATGAGCATTACCACAATTTCCAAGAGATACAGACTCTCTGACTAAATTAAAAACAGAGATCAATGTTTGTATTGTCTCTATAAAACATATGTTATTGGTAAAGATAAACACAAATAATGTTACAAAAATGGAAACCAGTCTATAACACAATTCAGCAATGAAATAGAGCTCTATTCCATTCTATAATAGAATAGAGCAAGGTGGCATAGCTATTCTGATATTTATTGAAATGTATTTTAAATTCAAAATCATAAGAAATAAACAATAGCATTACATAAAGGGAACAACAAATAGCTGTAAATAAAATGATCATGTACACACACACACACACACACACACACACACACACACACACACACACACATTTCATTCCTGGAACATATATGATGCAAGGATAGAATCTACTTCTAAAGTTGTTGTCTGAATTTTGGGCACACATACACAGAACAAATGAATACATTTGTGTGCATATACACTAAATTAAAGGCCATAAATGTGTTTAAAAACACAAAAATGTATACACAAACATTGTCAAACGTGTACATACCAAGGTAGTTAGGGGACCAGCAGAAGGAAACCCAGGCTGATAAAATCAAGCATGTGTAGTTAATTTCACCTTATTTCACAGGCATGGATGACAGACTAGTAAGCTATGGAGAGTATTTGAGAGGCTATTAAGACTAGAGGTAGAAAATGAGGTGACCTTTGAATCCTAAAAGTTCTATATTTTCTAGTATTAGAAGACTGGTTGTCACTGGGTATTGGAACAGTTCCTACTTTGGAATATTAAGTCATCTAATATGTCCAGATGCAAATATAAGACGAATGAGTATGTCATATGGACACTGACATGGAACTGTTACTTATAACACCATAAACCTAGGATCCACTCATTTATTCAACCATGAAGAAAACAAGAACATATTAAGACTGCACTGTTAGTCTCCTGATAACAAAGATCAGTGCACAAAGAAGACTCTGAAATCAAGGTGATGAGCTACAAAATAGATTTAGATTATAAATCTGATGCAGGAGAGAGAGGCAAGGGAAAAGAGAGTTCAATTAAAACTAGCTATTCTCAGAGGGACCAGCATTTACATATATATTAAAATTGTTCAAATATGTGTTAGAAATATTTTGTTTGTATTAAGATTCTTATATAAACAAAAACATCAAAGTCAATGGGTGGATTTAAAATATATTTAAAACATTATATATTGGCTTTCAAAGCCCTTCTTTTCAAAGATATGAAAGAAGAGGGCTTATCTGGTACAGCATTGTTGTCTCCAAACATATGGCCTCATCCAGTAATCTCAGCATCTCCTGAAACCTACACTCATGAGTCTCAAGGCACTCTTCAAAGGTGACAGAGCAAATGATATTAGGTACTGCATTGATAATGAAGTGAAGGTTGGAACATTGTCTTGGGGTGGGAAAACAGGGTTCGTCAAAGTTATTGATTTGTTTCTATTTCCTATCATAAACTAACTTCATATGACAGAGAAATACACACTGCAGAGCACCTTGTAAGAGGCTCTGGCAAGAGTATACTATGTCTGATATGCACCAAGTATTCTAACAATGCCTGGGAAGTCAGACTTACTACCAATCCTTAGATGTAACACTGGATTTACTGGCACATTTGTGTGCTTAGCTGCAGAACTCCTGGGCAAGGGTCATGGCTATATGTTCACTGTTCAATCCTCAGGGTCCCATGCATAGTGAAGGGCTCAGGGTGAGCAAGTACACTTGTAATAAGAATCTGTTCAATGAATGAAAAAGGCCCAGCCCCCAGCACCTAAGAAATACATACCTTCCTCCTTTCTTATGGCTTCCACTAGATGGCAGGACTCTCCTTGCTTGTGCTGCACTAAGATCTTTCCCAAGTCAAAATGTTTTGGTGTCATCAGGACAAATTTTCTTTACTCCTTCCGTATCTAGCTACTAGAGAAGATAAATTTTGGAAGGGAGAGATTCATTATTATGACATTATAATTTTAGTCTAAAAGTACATCATGAAGTATATGTTGAACACATGTACAATGGAAAGGGGATAGATCAAATGTGGTTCATATATGTCTAGATAAAACACTCCAAAGCAAGAATCATGATGGCTAATATTTCCTGGTGATCTGCAACATTACACACCAATATTTCTAACAAATTATGTAATCTATTCCTCTTAGAAACTCTGCATTCTTATTACAAGCCAGCAAGGGGTCCATTTTAATTGCTGCAAAGAAAATTAGGAATACATATAAATCACACATTTCAACAGGACACTAGCCCCAGAGCCCTAGTTCTCTCTTGAACATATAGCCAAGGCAAAAGAGCATCTGTCTGAACAAGATTTGGTCTTATGAGAGATTAGGGTTGCTTTTTAAAAATGTTTACCTATTTTGTCTTTAGTTACTCCAAGGCTAGAACCTGCAAGCCTCTTGATCTATTAACACTTTTTCTTTAACTGTATGTGTGTGTGTGGGGGGGTGTGGATTAAGAAAAGAGTCATTTTTTCTTTTCCCCCTAAGGCTGAGAGTGTATTTTACCACTTGTCAGCTAGGGAAAGTTGCTGGCAGGAAGATTAAAACAATGGAGACAGTTTTAAAAGGAATTCTTATCTTTATTTCTAAAGGGAAGTAAAAAGCAGAAATACCTATCAGACTATATGCTCTCTTAACTGCTAAGTTGCTCTCTTAATTTCTAAATTACTCTATTCTAGTGTCCTTCTTTATCCTCCTAATCTTGCTCTTTCCTTCTCCTAATTTTGCTCTCTTCTGCTGTAATGTAAATATTTCTACATTTCCATACCATTTCTAAGAGAATAAATCACATGGCTTTCCAACATCCTTTTTTTTTTTAAAACAAAAGTTCACTGCAAGTTCAAACATTAATTAAAATCATAAATTAAAGGATAAGTTTAGAAAAGAGATTTTCCCTATCTTCCATTAGTACTAGCTATCTAATTAGACATATATTTTCCACAGGTTCAATGAAAGTTAAAGAGCATAATTCTTCTGTATATTAGCATTGAAGTTTTGTATGGATAATATTTTATATCCTGTCTTTGTACCAACAATAAATCATTAGTTCCCTTTTATGACCTTTGATTAATTCTTTTACAGCATCTAGGAATGTGTTCTAAGTTGTAAATACCTGATTTCTATCTTAGAAGCAATTAACTCATGATACTTGAAGACTGGTAAAGCTCTAATTGTAATTTTCATATCGGAGAGGGCTTTAATAATAGTTTCATTATAAAGAGCCAAATAATTACTAGCATAATTTTAGGAATTCTTATAGGATCATCATTAAAAATTAAGAAATCTTCTATTTGTGTAAGAAGCATCACTCCAAGACAGTACACCTTTGCTGATCTGCAGATAGCTGCCCCAAAATGGGGAGCTAATACCTAGAGATATATACATAATTGAATAGTAACAGGAAAATATTTTTTTTCTTTTTTAATACTTTATTTACATTTCCAATGTTTCCCCCTTTCTAGGTCTCCTCTTTGGAAACCACCTATCCCCTCCCATTCTCCCACCTCTATGAGGAAATTCCACCTCCCACCCACCCGCCCACCCACTCCCATATTCCCCACCTTGACATTCCCCTTTACTGGGGCCTCTCCTCCCCCTGATGGCCAACAAGGCCCTCCTCTGCCAGATATGTGGTCCGAACCATGGGTCCATAGATGTGTATTCTTTGGTTGGTGGTCCAGCCTCCAGGAGGATGGGGGGTGTCAAGGGGGGGATCAGGCCAGTTGACACTGTTGCTCCCTCCATGGGGCTGCAGACTCCCTCAGCTCCTTCAGTCGCTTCTCCCACTCCTCCATCTGGGACCTCACTCTCAGTCCAGTGGTTACTGTAAAGTGAAACTTGGGTATTCCGGACTTTTGGGCTAATATCCACTTATCAGTGAGTACATACCATGTTCGTTCTTTTGAGACTGAGTTACCTTACTCAGGATGATATTTTCAAGTTTCTTCCATTTGCCTGCAAATTTCATGAACTCATTGTTTTTAATAGCTGAGTAGATGTACCACTTTTTCTGTATCCATTCCTCTGATGAGGGACATCTGGGTTGTTTCCAGCTTCTGGCTATTATAAATATGGCTGCTATGAACATAGTGGAGCATGTGTCTTTATTACATGTTGGAGCATCTTCTGGGTATATGCCCAGGAGTAGTATAGCTGGATCCTCAGGTAGTATTATATCCATTTTTCTGAGGGTCTGCCAAACTGATTTCCAGAGTGGTTGTACCAGCTTGCAATCTCACCAACAATGGAGGATTGTTCCTCTTTCTCCACATCCTCGCCAGCATCTGCTGTCACCTGAGTTTTTGATCTTAGCCATTCTGACTGGTGTGAGGTGGAATCTCAGGGTTGTTTTGATTTGCGTTTCCCTGATGACTAAGGATGTTGAGAATTTCTTTAGGTGCTTCTCAGCCCTGCAAATTTCCTCAGTTGAGAATTCTCTGTTTAGCTCTGCTCCCCAATTTTTGTTGGGGTTATTTGGTTTTTCTGAAGTGTAACTTCTTGAGTTCTTTGTGTATGTTGGGTATTAGCCCTCTATCGGACTTAGGATTGGTAAAGATCTTTTCCCAATCTGTTGGTTGCCATTTTGTCCTATTGACAGTGTCCTTTGCCTTACAGAAGCTTTGCAATTTCATGAGGCTCCATTTGTCGATTCTTGATCTTAGAGCATAAGCCATTGGTGTTCTGTTCAGGAACTATTCCCTTGTACCCAGGTGTTTGAGGCTTTTCCCCACTTTCTCCTCTATTAGATTCAGTGTATCTGGTTTTATGTGGAAGTCCTTGATACACTTGGACTTAAGCTTTGTACAGGGAGATAGGAATGGATCAATTTGCATTCTTCTGCATGTAGGCCGCCAGTTGAACCAGCACCATTTGTTGAAAATGCTGCCTTTTTTCCACTGAGTGGTTTTGGCTCCTTTGTCGAAAATCAAGTGACCTTATGTGTGTAGGTTCATTTCTGGGTCCTCAATTCTATTCCATTGATCTTCCTGCCTGTCACTGTACCAATACCATGCAGTTTTTATCACTACTGCTCTGTAGTACAGCTTGGGGTCAGGAATGCTGATTACCCCAGAAGTTCTTTTGTTGTTGAGAATAGCTTTTGCTATC
>CM052702.1:90135178-90154267 GCA_028551405.1 Uromys caudimaculatus
TGATTGTGTTTTCTTGAAATTCTACCTCTTTGATTGAGGATTCCTGTAATTCTTTAATGGATTTTCGAATTTCCTCTTGAAAGGCTTCTCATTGTTTATCTCCGTTCTCTTGTATTTCTTTAAGGGTGTTATTCATTTCTTTCTTAAAGTCTTCCATCATCATCATGAGAAATGATTTTAAATCTGGGTCTTGCTTTTCTGGTGTGTTGGGGTATCCAGGACTTGCTGTGGTAGGAGAGCTGGGTTCTGATGGTGCAGAGTACTCCTGGTTTCTGTTCTTTATGTTCTTGCCCTTGCCTTTTGCCATCTTGTTAATTCTGATGTTCACTGATCTTACTCTGTCTGGTTGTGGCTTGCCCTTCCTGCAGGCCTCTGTGTCAATCCTCCTTGAAGACCAGCTCTCTCTGTGAGGTGTTTGGGTTTGGAGAGCTGTGGCACAGGGTATGCTCTGGGGTGCAGAAAAAAAACAGAAGGATCTTGTCCCCAACTGTCCCTTGGTTCCTATGTCCTGATGGCTCTGCGAGGGTCCCTTTTGATCCAGTGAGTTTGAACAGAAGTGGTGGTTTCGCCTGTGCTCAAAGGTATGTCGGTACTCCTGGGATACCCGCTCCCTCCTGGAGCCCTGTGGCCAAGGCTGAGGTCCCCGGGCAGAGAACCCTGGTGGCCCAGGCAGAGTTCTCCCCCCACAGATGTTACTGGATGGTACAGAGGTTTTCTGTCCCTCAGTTCTCCTCAGGCCCTGTATCCCGCTGGATCCATGCAGGTCTGTGTGAGAGGTGTTGCTTCCCTTAACCCCACTCACGGGTTTTCCAAGCTTCGGGGAGTGTAGCTTTCTCCGGCGCTCGTTGGCTATGGACTCCTGGTGGCCCAGTCAGAGGTCTCCACCCACAGATGGAAACCGGAAGGTTCAGAAGTTTTCTGCCCACAGGCTCTCAGGACCTGGATCCCGCCGGATCCAGGCAGGTCTGGTTGAGAGGTGTTGCTCCCCTTAACCCCACTCATGGCTTTTCTAAGCTCCTGGAAGGGTAGCTTTCTCTGTATTTGTTGGCTATGGTCTCCTTGTGACCCAGGCAGAGGTCTCCACCCACAGATGGAAACATGAAGATTCAGAGGTTTCCTGCCACCAAGTTCTCAGGCCCTGGATCTTGCCGGATAGGGGCGGCGGTTCTTATATTCTTGTTACCTATATTTCTGTTTCTGTGATATAATACTATAACCAAAACTAATTTAT
Organism: Uromys caudimaculatus; assembly: GCA_028551405.1. Classification (NCBI taxonomy): domain Eukaryota; kingdom Metazoa; phylum Chordata; class Mammalia; order Rodentia; family Muridae; genus Uromys; species Uromys caudimaculatus. The sequence goes on from CM052702.1 coordinate 90,136,410, forward strand.
ATATTGAAGAATTTATTTCACTGATAGAATCTAAAATTATGCAGAATGCATAGCATTGAAAAAGAGAGTCAGGAATCTATGCCATCATATCTCAACTGCAAACAAAAAGCAAAGAGGAACTGAAAGTAAGGCAAGAATAAAAACCCTTAAATCCATCCCCACTGACATATTTGCTCCAGCAAGTCTCTGCATCCGATAGATCCATGGATTCCAAAATAGCATCACTTCCTAGGTCTAAAGGTATGAAAATGAAAGCCTATACTACATTTCTCATTTAATACGTTACATTTGGGCCATTGTTCCCTATAGGCTCATGGTATGTTATGATGCAAAATGCATTTAGTAGAACTATAAAAGTCCCCATAGTCTTTAACAGTCTCTATACTGTTCCAAAGTTAAAATTCTCTTCTGAAACTGAAGGCAATCTCTTCACTATACCCCACTGAAAACCAAAACACAGATTTATATGCTTGCAGCACACATGGGAAGAGAATATACAGTGCAATTCCAAAAAGAATGGAGGTATAGTGAGGAAATACTGAAACAAAGCAAGACTGAAATCCAAGAGGTCAAACACCTAATCATATAAATCAATAGAAGATGCCTGGACATTTAACATCCTTGGACTTAGATGGTTCTTCCCATTTAGTTTTGCTGTTGCACCCTAAAGTCTCTCTAGAGCTAGTTACAATCCATGGGGGTAGCTTTTTTTGGAGGTTCCTCATGGGTATGGCATCTCCAATGTCTTGTGGATTCTACTGCAACACAGGCTTCACTTTCAGAACTTCAAACAATGAACTTTCATAGGCTTCTCATTGGTATTTTCTTTTTAAACATCACCTTACCTCAGTAGCTATCTGAAACTCCAAAGGAAGAATCATCAATCCTGCCACTTTTGCATCTTCAATACTTTCAACACATGAAGATGACACTGACAAGGTGAGCTGCCCCGTTATGGTGACCCCTTGGCCCTTAGAATTTCATTGTAGACTATTTTGTTTTTTTAGAAGCAGAAGCCATGGTTTATGGTTCTAACACTATAAAATTGGAGGAGGCATGTCAGCAGATGGCCAGAGCAGGAACATAGTAAATCACACCTCAACTACACACAAAAAACAAAGCAAATGGAACAAGAATATTAACATTGAAGACTGACCCAAGTGATATTTTGTTTTGTTTTGTTTTGTTTTGTTTTGTTTTGTTTTGTTTTGTTTTTTTAAGCAAGGCTACACATCCTAATGGTTCCACAACATTCACAAACAATGCAGGAACTTAGACAAAGTGTTCAAATGCCTGATCCTATGGGAAACATTTTTATTCAAACTTCTTCAATGTGCATCTAGGGTTTCAATTTCAAATACATGTCTGCCTGAATATTGATGTTTTAGAAAACTTGAAAGCTATCAAGAATCAGATGTGACTTCTGTAGTAGAGGTTCCAGAATAATCAGAAGATTTACAAAACACATATTGCACATATGTTTATTTTGACAAATGCACAGTAAACAAGTCATAGGACCAACCAGAGCATTTATGGACCATGAATATTTAAATCATATCATCCATGAGCTAGGGTAGCAATTCAGTCATGAGGTAACGAAGTTTTGGTAACTACTCTAGTACAGATGAGCTTTCAGGACTTGGAGCTAAGTTAAGCAAAACTGCACAAACTGTCCAATCCCTCTCAACAATTTATCTAGAATACTAAATTCCCTAGTCATAAAAATTAAAAATGTGAACTTCAATGTATTTAATAGATATCTTGGCAATTACATCAATAATAATGAGAACGTAACAATTATTGATTTGTACACTTAAACATTGCTAGGATGTTCTTCAGTTTGTGGAAAACACAATTAATCAAAAGCCTTGAGATTCTAAAACAAGAGTAGTACAGGTTTGGGGTCATTTGGCTACAAAATATAAGTCATGGCTTCAAAAACAAAGTATGGCTATTTTGATAATTGTTGTTATATGCATATCTCCATGTGAGTATTTATAGACCATTGTGTACTGATAGACTTTCATTTTACGCAAAAGATAAGGCTAAACTAGACCCATAATGGGCTTCCTATTGCAAATTCCTTTAAATTTTGAATTTGAGTTGAACTGACATTGAGGATCAACATTCATAAATGGCTCCCAAGTGGACTGCCTTTATCCAAAAGAAATAGACAGGATAAGGAAACAGGAAGCCATCTTTTAAGATCTAGTAGCAGGATAAAACATCTTACCTATTTCCACTGTACTGGGCAGAACACAGTCAAATGCTCATATTGACTTCAAAAGGAATCTAGGAAAGTAACTTTTTAGCTGGACAGCAGTGAATACCCCATTATGATAGAAAGTAGGGGAACTATAGGGGGGCATCTAGCAGCTTCAAATACTTGTTATGTTTATATCAGATCATGTACTTATAAAAATATTCTTAAAATAAATCCTACTCATTCTTAGTATTCAGATGAGGAAACTGAGCCTGGAAGAATATAAGTCACTTCAGCAGCAACAATGTTCACTAACAGTTTGCAATGTATCATCCACTCTGATAAATCTCCTTAAGAAATTGAGATCAACAGATATTCAGTAGTTTGAAAGTTTGGGTCCTCCCTGTGAACTCAGTTCCTGTTGTTCAATTACCAGTAAGCTTTGAGAACTGCAGTAGTGGTTTTTAAAGAGTTACCAAAAATGCATTAAGATGGGTCAGCTGGTAAAGGTTCTAGCTGAAAGCCTGATCTCCTGAAATCAATCCCAGGAAACCAGGTGACACAAGAAGAGAATTGATTTCTGCAAGTTGGTCTATGAACTTCACTTTTTAACTTTGGAACACTTGCGAGTGCACACAAATAAGAAAACAGGATATATTTTAAGTGTCCTTTTGTAAAACAAAACCCAAAGAGATTACCTTCTCCTTTGGACACTATGACAGAACAAATTGTTACCATCTAGAGACAGAACATTAATCCTTACCAGTAAGAAATCTAATGTCTTGTTTTGGATATCACAAATTCTCAAACTCTAAATGTTGACCTCTTATTTTTTTCTAAACCCTGAGGTGAAGAGAACTTATTTTCAGAAAACTAAATGAGTACTGCCATGACTTTAGCCATGCTAATCACAACTATTCAATTCTGAGTAGGTTGAGAGTGCTAGGTATGTTGGAAAGGAAAATGACATAGTTGAGAGTTTTTCAAAACACTTCTGGAGGAAGATGAGGAACATGGTGTTTCTTTGTAAAGAGAATACCAGGATAAATGTAAAATGACAACATCTTAGAGAGAACTTCTCTGTCTTCAGAAGGAAGCACTAAATTTTGAAGTTAACAGAGTCCACCGTGTTGTTGCAGAAAAACTACACTCTGAGACTGATGGAGTGATTGGCTATGGAAGTCAGCCAATCACAGATGACTGAGACTCCATGCCATACACCAATGCTGTCATCCATGAGGTGCTGAGGATGGGTAACACTGTCTCTTTGAGTGTTTCCAGGGAAGTAACTTCTGAGGAACACAAAGGTAAACGTAATTTCTATTTCTACCCAGAGGAATGATTTAAATGAAAGAGAGATATTGTTTCTAAGAAAATGTGAGCATTCCTTCAATATGCCTAAGTGATGTTTATGTCTATCATGGGGAGTACAGAAAGGGAGATTCCTTGGTTGAACTTACTCAAAATCAGATTTATTTGCTATAGAACATCCTATTGTCTTCCTGGGCTAATGTGTGTTCAGAAGAGTCAGTATTTCTTTGCTGAATATGAGCTCACAGGAGTTTTTTTTTCCCAGCATTTGCTTACTCTCCCATAGTTGACAAGTTTAATTCTCACAAAGAAATCTAATCACAAGTGAAATATTAATTACAGAAAAGAGATAGAAAAAAGCAGATGTGTACAGAGCAAACATTGTATTGAGGATACTTACTTATTTCAAAATGCCTTAATCCTCTTTTCATATGTATTGATCCCTCTTTATACATCAGAAAGTGGGGACTGGGTGAAATAAGTTTATCTAAGCTATCTCTACCAAAACAGAAGATGTCATAAGATTTAGAAACTCAAAATTTAACTTGATTTGATTATATATCCTGCCCAGCCCTTACTATATTAGACCCTGAAAGATCGCTCTTATATTTTTATCAATGGATCCATCTTGCATTCCCTCTGTTCCCAGGCCCAGCTTAGTGTTTCTACAGAGAGCTCTCCTAATCACATCACAATCTTTCTTTCTAAAACACAATTATTATCCTTTGCATTCCTCTGTAAAAATCAGACATTTCTTTGCACTAACAATATAAATGCCTGAGGTTTCAATTCAGCCAAGCAGCAACTGGATACACACCAGATCAATCTTCATGATGGTGGCCAGGAAGCAGAAGGAAAGCCTGCAGGACAGTCTCTCCCTATCCAATTCATTCCACCCAGGGGTTCAGTGTGGGGGATGGGGCCACATGGGAGGGAAAGGCTGCTGCCATTATGTAGTTCTTGGTCTCTGGAGAAAGCCTCACAACTACTGGCACTGGTATTTGGTTGTAATCTCCTAGAAAATTATCAATTACTCAGAATGTGTTGTTCTCAGAAAAATATTCATAGATCGGATCAGAAGAGTCTAAACTGGAAACATAGATGAAAGGATTCATTTAACCCTAGAGAAACAGTCACACTCAACTCATATTTTTTTAAATCATGGTTAGTAAATTTCAACTCTAACACTAGCTCTAAACAATCTAACTGGATAATATGCAAGTAAAGCAAAGAGCCATGGCTTTGACCTTACATGGACCTAGTTTCGGAAATGGCTGGATGTCTGACCACTGTGTGACTCTAAGAAAATCTCTCTTAGCATTGATTCCTATATCTCTACAAATGCAGGGAAAGCCATGACACAGAATAATGTGCAGTGATCACAGAAAGATGACTCATACATGCATAGATTTCCACTATATATAAAAGTTATAATTTTTATTACTTACACACATGGCAATTTTCTGTTTCTAAAAGATCATGAGCAAAATGAGCATGTACTTGCCAGATTATAAATCATGAGAATGCCCAAAAGAAAGCACCCTGTGTCTGTCTAGAGTTGCATAGGCCAGAGTGAGGAGCAGACCCAGGGAGGGAAAAAGAGAGGTTCTAAGGAAAAAGATTCTAGCTATCAAAACAACTGGAGTAGTAGACTTTAGTCAGAAAACATGGGGGAGGAAGAGTGTTCACAACAAAGGAAACAATGCATAAAATAGGAATTAAGGGAAAATCTGTTGTTTACATAGGAATTTTTAGTGGTGGCACACATCTTTAATCCCAGCACTTGGGAGGCAGAGGCAGGTGGATTTCCAAGTTTGAGGCCAGCCTGGTCTACAGAGTGAGTTCCAGGACAGCCAAGGCTACATAGAGAAACCCTGTCTTGAAAAACACAAAATAAAAAAAAATAGCCTATGACATTCCAGGCAATGGGCATAACAGTCCTTGCAGTATCAAACAGTGCCTCTTCATACTAAGACTGACGGAATCAGTCTACCCAGTGGATCATGAAACTGATGGGAGGTGGGAGTGTGGCGTGGTCAGTTGTGCTCACGGTTTATTCATGGTCAGCTGTGCTGCAGGTGTGTGTCAGAGGGCAGGGGGGCAGCCGGCACTAAGGTGGCAGTGAGAACCAGTGACTGACATGACAGCATCAAGAGAGTTTGAGAAAATGGTTCTGGTATAGAATGGGGTGGATGATACCGTGTGAGGTAAAGGCACACTCTCGGGAGTCCATGTTCCATGCCAGGGAGCCTGGTGGGCTGTGCTAGCTTACTCTCCATGTTTGATATTTTCCTAAACCTGTAGAGGGAATGGGTTAAAAAGCTTTATACTTAGGTTTAAGAAGAGAGAAACAGAAATGGTAAACATACCACTTTCTTTTTCATATCGTCCACAGTCCTCACAGAAGTGTGTAGCTGGACTGATGGTTATTCACCTCTTGTCCCTTTGTTCCTCCATGGAGATTCATGTTTCCTCACTGTCACATGCTGACCTATTTCCACAGACCAGCATTTTGTAATACAAAGAAGCCTACTGGTCCAGGAAAATCCTAAGGACACACAACCTATCATTGATCTGAACTAATAATGGGATTTGGTGGGGAGCTTAGGATATGGACAGGAATGAGATATTGGGAACCCCTATCCATTTTGCGGGGTCTCTTCCACAGATCAAGCCTTCTGTCTTTACATTCTCCTTTAGGGTACCACGGTCCTGACCAATTTGACTGCTTTGCACAGGGACCCCAAAGAGTGGACCATTCCAGATACCTTCAATCCAGAGCACTTTTTGAAGAATGGACAGTTTAAGAAGCATCTTTTCTGTCATTCTCATTGGGAGAGTGGTAATGAGAAGGAAACATGTCAGAATCCTACCTCATCCCTTCCCTTCTCTTCTGCCTTGAGACCTCTGCTCTGATTTGATCATTCCCATATAGTTCCACTCATTGCAGCTCCAAGGAGTTTGTTAGAGATGTTTTTTCTAGTTCTGCTCCAAACCACTCTTACCTCTCAAGCCCTCCATGCCTCCAATGGAAAATTTGACTTCCCTTTTTGACAACCCTAGAAATAGGGACCCAATCTCTCAGCCTCCTTTCCATAATCAAATCTGAATATATACCGTCTTTTCAAAGTCTTTAAATGTCCAAATTATTTTTACATGATTTGCACTCTAAGGTAACTCATTGATTTGATGAAATGGAGCTGCAATTATGGCCGGGAGATTGGCTATCAACTCACTAATATGGGAATACCAAGCAATAGTTGTAACTGTCATTTACGTAACTAAATTGAGTTTTATTCTGTACAAGAACTCATTGAACAAGTAAGTCTTTTATTTATTTATTTATTTATCTATTTATTTATTTATTTATTGTCTTTTATGAATTTAAGCATGCTTTTAAAATATAGTTAGACAATTTGTGTTCTGCAGCTTGATAGTCAGTTAAGGGGATTTATTGTTGATCCACTTGCATGTTCTGGCTAGCCACTTATGAACAAACACTTGGAGTTTTACAGTTGTTGAACTAGTAACAAAATGTTCCTATGTATTACAGTTATTTGAATCTAAGTATTGCACACCTATTTTCAAGTAATTTTGAAGTTCCTTAGTCCCATAAGTATGTACTGAGCACATATTACATGTCAAACACACACATGAAAGTAGTGAGATAGTCCAGGAGGAAGAGCTGCCCCTTGGGGCATGTGTCCCAGTGCAGCCTTTCAATGTGGGAGCAGGGAGCACAGATAAATGAGGATGCAGACCTAGCCAAATGTGCTGCATGGGCTCAGTGTCCACTCTGATTTTCTCACACTGAAGCTTGTGTTTCCTAATACTGCCTCCAGAGGGTGACTAAATGCTGCACAGAAGGCACACTGGGAAACACTTGGCTGCCCTCTTCAGTGCCTGGCTGGAACTCCTTCTGTTCCCTTTGCCTTTCCTGATGCTTCTGAGTCACCTTGTAGACCTTTCACTATTCACTTTAATAGGACTTTGGCAGAATACAGGACATCTGTCCAGTCTTCCTGTTCACAAAACAATTAAAAACATTTGAATTATATCCCTTATATCAGATAATCATTACTTATACTTTGTCCATGTCCCAGAGGCTTTAAAGGCTCTTTACAATGTCCCTGTATTAGAAAGCATGGAATCCAGTGAACTCCTTTTTAATTCTACAAACTCTGTCATAGCTACTTTCTTTTTTTTTTTTTTTTTTTTTTTTGGTTTTTTGAGACAGGGTTTCTCTGTATAGCCCTGGCTGTCCTGGGAACTCACTTTGTAGACCAGGCTGGCCTTGAACTCAGAAATCCGCCTGCCTCTGCCTCCCAAGTGCTGGGATTAAAGGCGTGCGCCACCACTGCCCGGCAGCTATTTTCATCTGATAAAATTCAGATGTGAATTTACTACAATATAAAAACCAAGTATGGGTATATAATCTTAAAATGCCACAAAGAGAAGCTTCTCATTTTAGCAGTTTTATAATGTACTAAATGCCTATAAAATCAATAGAGAGAACACAGGATATCTGATTACAATATTGATATGTGATGAAATCATTGTAATCTGCTTTGTGCCCCTGACCACACACTTTAGTATATTCTAAGTATACTAAGTGTATATTAAGTATACTAAGTATACATACTTAGTATATATTAAGAGACAATCTTTAGCATGGAAAGGGGCTACCCAGTTAAACAAATAGGACAGAAATATTTATGACAAAGAAAGGAACTTTTAGCATTCAGATAAATTCTCAAGAATTCTTATGTGAGAGAATGCAGAGTTCCTGATGTCCAAATATTTAGAACCACCCAGCCTGTCCTATTTTATTAAGGGGCAAAAGGCACGATTCTATTTGAAGACAAATTGACTATGGGTATTCTAGTACAAAACTCTAAACATACATAGTAGAAAAGGAGTGTTTTGTTATTCATCGCCTGCTGCCCAGAAAGGGGCTTCATTCTCCTTAAGAACCCACTGAAGTACAACTACTGGAGAAGAGCATTCGTATTGCAGTGCAGCCTTTGGTGACTGAGCTTACAGTGTCCAGATATGTAATTATTCCATATGCTTCATTTTGCTTCCAACCTACAAAAGGGAAACATTTCTTTACAGCCAGGACACTAAACTGAAATAAAGGCAGGTAAGGTCTCAGAGACAACTGCTATAATATTAAAAGAAATCACTAAATTTAAAAAAATTAATAGACCCTAGTGTTTTCTTTAAGACAGCTACACACATATTTACAGAGTGATTGGCCAGAAGATGCTAGGGAACCTGTCTGAGTGAGCGTCTATGCCCTACACCAATGCTGTCATCCATGAGGTGAGAGTATAGGCAACATCATCCCCTTGAATGTTTTCATGGAAGTGGCAATAAATAGCAATTTGGATTCTACCTGCCAAAGTAACTATGCACTCCCAGCTTCGGATACCTCAGTCCATTTTTTTAAAAAATTATCTCAATAACCTAAACTAAAGATAATATGAATTCCGGCTTCAGAATCACTTAATGGGCAGAGAGATATTATGCCTGCTAAAATACTAGTTATCCTACATGCATCTAAACAGATATTTACATATATAGTGGGGAAAAAGCCTCTCTGGATAAGTATGTATAGGCAAAGCATGCTAAAGGCTCCTTAGCAGCTTCCTATGCCTCTGTAGGCTCACAGTAGTCATAAGTTCTTTGCTACATGACTTTATCCCAGAGAGCAACTCTTAAGACTAAGGAACTGTCATCCTGGGGTTAGAAAATGCTTCTACACAATCATTGAAATACAGAATTTGAAATGTGAATAAAATTTGAGGAACATAAACTGCCATCATGGTGAGACTGGTCTTTCTCAAACAGTAACATAAAGACTTATTTCCAGTGTTAACATATAAGTGATTTCTGTCCCACGAGTGTAGCCCTTCCAAAATACAGTATTAGAAAGAGAGTGCACTAAGGAATAGTTACTAAGGAATATGTGTGTGCTGTCGAATCTTGTACTACTCAAGAAGTCTTATCAACTTTTCAAAGTAATTATCCCTCATTTTTGAGACTTAAAATAATTAGATTTGCACGAAATTTCTTTACTATAAAATAAGAGTTGGAATCCAGAACCAACCCTGTTCTGGTCATTCTGGTCATCCCATATTTCTTCCATGAAACTTGCATTATTTTAACTTTAAGAAGCTCTCTTTTGATGTCTCTCCATGGGTCCCTCTTAAATTCCCTATCTTTACAGACTAAATCACCATCAGAACTCCCAAGTTCTTCTAAAATCTCTCCACAGGGTTTCCTGAAACTCATATATCTTCCATGCTCCAAACAGTTAAAATTCATTCTGCTCTTGGCTGTGAAAAAAATCCAAAGCACAGCAAGGCAGGGATGAAAAAGCCAATCAGATCACATAATGGTAGCCAGGAAACAGAGGAAAAAGTCAATTGGATGGTTTTTGTTCTAACTTCCACTCTTTTTATTTCATCTATGCCTTCAGCTTGTGGGATGGTGCCATGCACAGTCAAGGAAGGTCTACTCCCATCAGTTGATTACCTCTTGGAATGTCTTCACAGATACTACTTCACAGATACTATACACAGATGATGGACACATACACCAGCCTTGGTAAAGAAAATGATGGGAAGTGGACAATGTGGTATGTCTAAGCCGTGCTCATGGCACACTTCACTTTTAGCTGTGAAGCACAAGAGTAATGGGGTAGCCTTTGCTAATATGGCACTGGAAACCAGTCATTGATACAGCTAAATCCAAAGAGTTTGAACAAATTGGTCAAGTCACTGAAGGAGTATATGAGTAAGTGCGAGGGAAAAGCGCACTCTGGGAAGTCCAGGTGTAATGCTAGGGAGCCCAATGGACTGTGCTTGCTTAGCCTGATATGTAGATGTGACCCTAACCATGCTGATAAACTGGATTCAGAAGCCTCCATGTTGAAGTCTAAGAATGAAGAAGGAGCTGTGAAAGGCACACCATTTCCCTTCATAGACCTGCCATTTTCCTCTCTATAGAAGGTAGCTGAGTTGGATTTTATTTCTGCCTGCTACATAGTACTCCTTTGAATGATAACATGTCTTTCCCTAGACCGATATAGGTTTCTTTCTACAGAATTGTGTTCATCATTAGAGAGCAACCTAATGGGCTGGAAAAAACATAAAGGGTATTTATAGTTATTTTAAAGTTGTGTAGACAAACAGGAGTGGAGAGACAGTTGTGTGGAGGGATACAAAAGGTGAGTTGGTCTTGAATAAAAGCATGAGAACCACCTTTCAGGTTTGTTCCCTATGTCAAAAGTTGGCTCTTTGCTAGCCTTTCTGTCATTCTCAATGGGTGAGTTGTGATGAAGAAGAGAGACTTCAGAGCCCCACCCGAGCCCCTCTCTCCTCTCAGTCCTATAGTCCTTCTGTTTAATGAATCCATTTTCAGATGGCTCAGTGTGGCTCTTTTTTGATTGTGGTTGCATTCCATCATTTCCTGGGCTTGCCACTGCCCCAGAACCTCCCTCATTCTCACTGTCTCTTGCCTCTGTTAGGTAATTCTGGCTCGCCTCATTCTGTTTTCCAAAACACTAATAGAGACTCATACTCTGATTCCTTTTCACTAAGGTAGACTTGTGCCACCTTCATAAGATCTTCAGTGTCCCACATTAATTTTAAGTGACTCACCTTCAAAGAGAATGGGGTATATTTGAAATGAGGTTGTAAGGGGAAATGGGGAAGTAGCTGCCTATTCAACACAATGGAAACATGAAACAATAAATATAAAAAGCAAATAGCATTTGCTTAACTGGATTTGAATTTTATACTATCCAATAACTCAATGAATAGATAAGTCTTTTGTCTTTTTGTCTAAGATTGCTTTCAGAAATCTAGTTAGTTATATTTGTGCTGTGCAATTTGATAGTCAATGAAGGAGATACAGTAATGAGTCTCTCTCTCTCTCTCTCTCTCTCTCTCTCTCTCTCTCTCTCTCTCTCTATCCCTCTCTTTCTGTCATGTTTTCTAGCCAGCCAGTTATAAACAAAAACTTACAGTCATACAATTGTTGAATCAGGAACAAAATGCCCTAATGTATTTCAATTATTGACTTTTATGTATTGCACATGTATTTTCAAATAATTTTGCAATTCTTTAGTTACATAAATATGTACTAATAATATATTATATGTGAATTATACACATTAGAGCATGAGAACAGTGGAATAGACAATGAGGCAGGGCTGTTCCTTGGAGCATGTGACTCACTGCTGCATTTCAAGATGGAATCAGTAAGCCTGGCAGAGATAAGGAGAGAGACAGCCAAATGTACTGCAACTGGAACTCAATGTTCATCAAATAATCTCATATTGTGGTTGTGTTGCCAAACAATTTCTCCAGAAGGTGACTAAAGGCTGCACAAAAGCCACACTGGAATGCTTCACAGGTCTACAGATTTACTTGATTATCTGGGGTAGTGTCACGTCTCATGACACTGAGGGGCAGAAAAGGAGAAGCCTGAATTTGCCCTCATGCCAGTCTAGATCCAGAGACAGTGTTTCTCAATGGTGGACTGCCCTGGGTGTGTCTGGCAGAACTGGTTCTGACCTCTTTGTCTTTTCACCTGGGCTTGTCTGTCCCTTTGTTCACTGTTCACACTCCCTTTAACAGAAAAGCTGATAGGTCGTGGGGACTCTTCCAGTCTTCCTGTTTATCATAAAATATGAGGAGTTTTGAATTGTAATACAAAATCTTAGCTACATATTTCACTAATTCTAACAATTCTTTTATTTTTATTGAAAATAGATTCTTCTCTCATACAATATACACTGACTACAGTTTCCACTCCCTTTCCTCTTTCCAGTTCCTCCCCAAATCCCCTCTCAAACCCACACTCCACATTCTTTTACTCTTCAGAAATTAGTAGACCTTTAAGAGAAGACAGCCAAACTGGAAAAAAAAGAGTCCCAAGAGCAGGCAAAAGAGTAAGAGATAATCCCACACCCACTGTTAGGAGTCCAACAAAAACAATTGTGTAACAGCCATTACCTATATCCAGAGAACCTGATTCAGACTCCATTCATGCCCTGTGTTTGCCCTTTCAGTCTCTGGGAGTTGATGTGAGTCTTACTTAGTTGATTTAGTAGGCTATGTTCTCTTGGTGTCCTCCATCCCTTCTGAATACTACATGCTTTCCTCCCCCTTTCCCATGGCATTCAGGAATTTGTGAAGGAGGGGAGGGATCTGGATGAGACCTCTAATTTAGTCCTTTCTCTCTCTCTCTCTCTCTCTCTCTCTCTCTCTCTCTCTCTCTCTCTCTCTCTCTCTCCCCCTCCCTCACTCCCTCCCTCCTTCCCTCCCTCTGTCCCTCTCTCTGTCTCCCTCTCTCTCTCTCCCTTTCTCTCCCTCCCTTTCTTTCACCCTCTCTCTCTCTCCCTCTCTGTCCCTCCCTCCCTCCCTCCCTCCCTCCTCCTCCTCCCTCTCTTTCCCCTCTCAGAATAATGTCTGTTTGTGTGCATCTGCACTCAGTCCCATATGTGACCAGAGGAAGCCTGCCTAATGACAACTGGATGAGACTCTAACCTATGAGTAAAGGAGAATATCATTAGGGATCATTTCATTAATGTTCTTCTTTTACAAATCCTGTTTGATTCTATCCAAAGTCTCTTATAGTTTATGAATTAGATGCATGAAATGTGATAATCTACAATTATATCAACTTTCACATATCAAATAAATGTTTTGTATGATATTTTCTAAGACTAGTGAGAAGAATGTGAGCAGATCCACATCCATGGCGTTCACAGGAAGATGTTCCTCCAGGTCCATTGCTGTCCATGTGCATGAATTACAGGCAAATTGTAAGTGACGTCCACAGTTATGGACCCTAAAGCTTAAGATTCATTGAGTTTTTATCCTATATATTAGCTAGAACCTTGATGCACAACAAGCATCCAAAACTATACCCCTTAGTAACAACCTATGGTTGCTCAGAGATTTCCAGATAGTTGGGTGGCCTAGCTCTTCTTAGTAAGCCTTTTGGCTGACTGCTGATGTATGATGATCTCAGTGGAATGTTAGAGCTCTCAGATGGCCTTTCACATGATGGTGGGCATTTTCTGAGAGGGAAGACAGAAGAACACATCCCTGATAACACTTCCTTTGTATTCTGGTGGCAAGTCAAAAAGCCAGCCATAATTCCAGGGGAGAGAAATCACTTCAATCTTTGTTTGGAATAGTGTAGAAGTCACAAGAGGACACAATGTGCAAGCAAGGATAGAGAACAATTATCCCTGTTTTATTCTCATCATCTCAATTTTTGATGGAGAAAAGTAAAATGTATTTGCCTAGGGATATGCAATGAAAACCAGTTAAACTGAGCATGATGGACAAACCTGAAAAACCTGCTCAGAACAAAGAAAGTGAATTCTTAAATAACTCTTTCATGGTCACCATTCTGCTTCCTTCTCTTGCCATTTCTAGAAGATTTAGTAGAAACCACCTGGGGAAAATGGAGTGTAATTGAAGACTCTGTTCTTTAGGAAAAGTTAACTAGAAACAAAGATTACCTTTGCCTCATCAGTGAAAATGAACTATATTTACTTGAAAATGTTCTTATTTAAGCCTTCTTCTGAGTGAGTCAACAAATAGTTTCATCATAGGAAAGTACTGCCAATTCTCTATTAACAAATGGTGTCAGAGAGCAGAAGAACAGGGTTCATGAAGATAACTTGCCATGGCTTAGGTCAATCCTTTTTATTTAACTCAACAGGTCATTTTTCTGGTTGTTGTTGTGGTGGTGGTGATTATGGTTGTGCTGATGGTTATTGTTTTTGCTACTGATGTTTTGCAACTGAAAGGGAAAGGGTCAAGTAGCCCTTAACCCAGGCTGTGTTTGCGAACTTTCCTCCGCTGAAACAAAATATTAGATGAACAACTTCTTTGGATGAGGTTTTGTTTGTCTTATGGTTTCAGAGGGCTCAGTGGGCATGTAACCTGTGCTTGATGAGAGAAGTATTTTTTAGAATTGTATGGTTGAAGAACATGACTACCTCATGTTGGGAATGAAGCAAAAAAAGGAAGCAACTAAATTTTGAAATTCCCATCTGGTGCATGGCTCAGCTGACCTTAGGCACATATATTTAATTTACAACTTTTCTTAGTGGTGTATCAACTAGCAACCAAGATTCTATTTCAGAGAACCTTCTGAGAAATGAACAATTAAAATCTAAACTATATCCACCAACATACATGGCCTTGGTGAACATTGTGATATCATTAAAGTCTCCTAGTTGAGTAACTGTAGTCCATAGGGTAACACACAAACACACGCACACACACACATACACGCACGCACACACACACACACACTCACACACACACACTACACACACTGTACTGACAGTGTATCCTTAAAGTGATGTACTCTTTCATGATTCAGTAAGATCTTGTGCACTCCCCCATCATAGGTTTTTCCTTGTCAATCATTCCACTTTTCCAATTTTCTTTGGTCTTTGAAACTCGCCATCCACAGTAAATCAAGAGATTTCATGTATCTCAAGCTTATTCAAAGTAGACTCCCGCAGAGGCACATGTCCTACCAAATAAGTCAATTCACCTTTATTAGCCCATGAAAATTGCAGTCATTAAATGCATCCTGGGAAAATTATTGATATACTGTCTCAAATTAAAAGGTTCAAAGAGAGATAGGGGAAGCCCAGCTAAGGTATATTTTCTAGGCTATGCAGGACTCTAGATCCAGCACTTACTAGGAAGAGACAAATGTGATGGAGATACAGAGAGAATGAGCAAGTGGTGATGGGAGACAAGATAAGAGAAAGGATAGGAAATGAATAGAAAAGCAGAAATAAAGAATGTATACTATTATTCCCTAGTATGAACTCTGACACAAGTATCCATGTTGGTTGTTATTTTATCAAGGGACAGACTTGATACACTGTATGTGTTATTATTAGTAGTATGGTTTACACAGTTATTCAAGAGATGAAATGACCGGAATTCAATGGCCATTCATAAAAGCACTATAGTGGATTATCCTGATGCTGCTTGTGTTCTAATGCTAATACTGGGCTCCCAAGACTGGTTTCCCCAGAGACAAGAGAGTCCACAAATAAACCCGTGACCCTGCCCCCCGGGTTATTTCTGATTAGTAAATTAAGATGCCAACAAAGGTAAACGGACAGAAGAAACATAGGGGTGGATTAGGTCTCCTGGGCTGGGCGTCAGAGGAGAGCAATGAGGAGAAGAAAGTGCAGGAGGAGGGAGGTGAAGCCTCCATGGGTTAGGAGTAAAGAAAGCATAGTTCTGAGGACTGACCAAGTGGAGTTAAATGCAGCCCAAATGAAACATAGTAAGTAATAACTTGCTGCTATGGATAGGAAATTAGATTCTAACAGTATAGAGGGTAGATATCTACCCAGTTGTGCTGTTGAAGGCTTATTGTAATAGAAAGGCTATGTGTGTCTTTTATCTGGGAATTATAGGGTCAGAGATGGGTTATTTAACCTGGTCAGGGTTAAATAATTTCTACAACAAACATTTCCCCAGAATCAATTTCTACATCTCAGTCTCCTCCTATTTAATTAGAACAGACAATACGATGCCTTAGGCTTTGCTTTAAATTTTATACTATTACTTTTTTCATTCAAAATGTATTATATAGGAAAAAAGGAAGCTAATAACAATTTGCTTAAGGTACCTGACATGGGAGCTCAATAGGTAAATTATTTGTCTTGTGATTGTAATGCCCTGATTGGATCCCTAAAATCCACACTAAAAGCTGAACATGTTATCATATGTTTGTAAAACTCTGTTAGTTGGCAGAAACAAAATCAAATTTGGAAAGAACCCATTTCAAAAATAAATAGAAATACATATATAAACAAAGTGGATGGCATTTGTGAATCAGTCCCCATAGCTGGCCTCTGACTTCTAAACACATGCACAAACAAATCCACTCAAACGGGGGCTGAAAAATGAGGTAGAAATGACAGGAATGTTGCAGTGAGGAGGGTCTGTGAAGAAGAGCACAGTGGAGTGCCAGGGCTGTCCCTGATCACCAGAGGTCACACATCTAAACCCAGATATTCAATATGGAGCCTGGCAAGTATATCAGTGTAGAAATGGATACACATACACATAAATAAATATATTGTGGCATGTGTGTATGATACCAGTGACCTAGATCACGGGGTCCCAGAGTATAAAAATGACTCCTGCCTTGCTCTTACCTTCTGCATACAATTATTCAATGAAAGGAAGAAGGGCACCTGTAAAAATTCAAAGTTAGAACACAAGTCTAGGATGCATTGTTATGCCAAAGGTCAAGAAATGCCAGTTTGAATCAGGCTCTAATGGCCAAATCAGGAAGATCTTAGACATAATAGGGGGAAACACAACCAAGAATCAGCTCAGAATTTGAGGTAGGACGATTGGGACACCAGGCCCTTGATGTTGTAATCAGCTGAGAAAGTTAACACATCTGTTTTGTCCTGCAGGAAAGAGAGCTTGCCCTGGAGACAAATGGCCAGGTCTGAGCTGTTCATCTTCTTCACTGCTCTTATGCAAAAATTTACCTTCAAGCCCACAATCAATGAGAAGCTGAGCCTGAAGTTCAGAAATGGCCCCATGCAATCTCAAGGCAGCCACCACAGCTGTGCTGTCCCTAGACAGTGATGCTGGAGAAGAAGGAGAAAAGAGAACAGGAAGATATGGTGTGTGCCCTGAGGCCTCTGGACCTTTCTCACATGAGAGGAGAAAGATGTCAGAGAATGAAGGTGATTCAAGAAATACTGAAGAAATTGAATACAAAAATTCCATAAAACTTCTAGAATGTTGGTCCCGTAATTTGGTGGTGGGCACATCATTTATGAGCTCAATGACACACATTCTTATATAAAACTTTCAAGACAAATGATTGTTCTTCCTATAAAGAGAATGCATTAAACTGAATTAAAAATGAATTTAAAATAAAAATTATAAATATTAATTAAAAATTAAACTTCCTAAGTACATATCGACTCACATCTTAAGTGGGGTGTTGTCAGTGTGCCTCCGTCTTCCTTTCATGCATGGGTATTTGTTTCTGGCCTGTTGAAGTGTCAGCCTAAAGTAATGTGAAAAGAGAATAAGAATCAGAACTGAGTTTTGATTGCATCCACAGAAGCAGGTCATGAAGATTCCCCCATATGACAGATCTGTCGCTAACTTATGGAGTTTCCTTCCACGTACTCCTGGAAAACAAGAGGAGGGATGGTTACCTACTCACTGGCAGGCAAAGAAGTGGTGTAAAATAAATTTCCTTTTTTATTCCTTTTTTAAATTTTCCTTTATTTACTGCGGGGATG
>CM052702.1:90154767-90175178 GCA_028551405.1 Uromys caudimaculatus
TTTGGTATTCACTGTGAATAGATAATATCTCTGAAACAAGTCTGTACCCTGTCCTTCTTTTCATGAAAATAATGTTCAAAAGTCAAGTGCTTGGAGCTTTGCTATTTGATTATTGTCAAAGAGATAGGCATCCTTTCACCCCCTTGCTAACTTTTTCTCTGGATTTATTTACCCTCAGGAAAATTACCATTAGTATGTACTGTTTTTGTAGCTGTGTATGGTAGTGTCCCAACATGATTTAGTTTCTGTATGGCAAGATGGCAATCTTTATTTAAGTAAAGTAGATGGTGAGTAAAGATTCAAAAATATTATGTAGTATACAGATAGTATTACACAGTATAAAATCAACAATAATTAAAATACGTCAGGTATGTGTTGTTACTTGTTAACTTCAATTTTTATAATGTTTATTAAAATGTAATATGTTAATATTATTAATAATGTTAAGTAGGTCAATATTTATTTTTAATATTATTAATAACATTAAAGTTGACATTTTATATTAACATTTAATATAAAACATTTAATATTATTAATAATATTAAATAATGTTAATAGTAGACATTTTACTCATGGAGTCTCACTATGCCCACTAAATTGTATTAAATACATAAAGCGTTCCACAGATGTCTGCTGAAATAGTGTCTATATTGCTTGCATAGTCCTGTGTATATACATTAATATTTGTGATTTGGTTTTTTTCCAACCCCAGTTTCGTTGCTTAATGTCTCTTCCACATTACTGTTCTTCCACTTTACTGATTTTGTCTTTGATTTGTCAGATTTTTAACCTGTAAAAACAATGTAATTGTATGAGGTTTCAAACTTTATGTTATAACCTTTTATATGTAGAGGGTCATTGAGAAAATTCATGCACATATACTTTTGCAGTATGTATCAAAGTGCCTAAAAGTAAGTGGTCATGACAAAAATGTTTTCATACTCTACCACCATCTCTCTGTCTCCTCTTAGCAAATTTCCCCTAATAAATACACCTTAAAGTTTGCTGGGCACTAACTGAATTGTATGGACTCTGTTTACTAGAGGAAAGAAATGAAGCTCCTCGACTTGGAAATACTATGAGTAATAATTATATATCATAAGAAACACAACTTAATGTAGACAATGAGAACAACCAATCTCATAATTTATGCTTCTATTCATACTTGTAGCCAATTTCTATAACCTTATAACCATGCTTAAAACCAAACTGCTAACCAGTTCCTTAGTTTTTAATGATAACATCCCTTAGTTTGAGGAGAAAGTGTTTGCCAGGTTAGGATAATTGAGAATAAATCCACTTTGGGTGCATCATAGAGAAGTTGATGCGCAAAAACAGATGTGTTATTGTTATTATTATTATTATTATTAATCTTTTTTACAGTCCAATAATTATTCCCCTCTCCCAAAGTTCCTCATCCCATTCCTCCAGCTTTATCTGCAAGAGGATGTCCCCATCCACACACACACACACCACCAGACATGCCCACTCCCTGGAGTCTCAGGTCTCTCCAGGGTTACGTGTGTCTGCACTCACTGTTCCAGACTAGGCAGTCCTCTGCTGTATATGTGTTGGGGTCCTCATATCAGCTGATGTATGCTGCCTGGTTGGTTTCTTAGTATCTGAGAGATCTCGGGGCTCCAGGTTAATTGAGAATGCTGGTCTTCCTATGGTGTTGCCCTCCTCCTCAGCTTCTTCCAGCCTTTCCCTAACTCAACCACAGGTTTCCATGGCTTCTGTCAATTAGTAGGGTGTAAGCATCTGTATCTGAATCTTTCAGCAGCTTGTTGGGTTCTCAGAGAGCAGCCATGCATGCTAGGCTCCTGATGCTAAGCACACAATAGCATCAGTAATAGCATCAGGCCTTAGAGCCTTCCCTTGAGCTTGATCCCAATTTGGGCCACTCAATCTATCTCATTTACCTTTGTCTCTTCTCCATTTTTGTCCCTGCAGTTCTTTTAGAGAGGAACAAGTCAAAGTATTTGACTGTTGGATTGCAACCTGATCCCTCCAATTAATGCCCTCTTTCTATTGGAGGTAGACTCTGCAAGTTCCCTCTCCCCATTATTGGGCATTTCATCTAAGGTCTCATCCCTTGAGCATCGCTCACTTTCGAGGTCTCTGGAACATTCTACAGCGTCCTGCACCTCCTACCTCCTGAGGTTGCCTATTTCTATTCTTTCTGTTGGCCCTCAGAGCTTCACTCCTGTCTTCCCTCACCACAATGCCTGATCATGTTCCCCTTTTCACCCTCTCTGTCCCCTCTGCCACCCAGGTATCTCCACCTCCCCTCCCCGTGATTGCTTTCTTTTCCCTTCCAAGTGGGATTGAGTCATGCTCACATAGACCCTTCATTTTGTTATCCTTCTTGAGTCCTGTGTATTGTTTCCTGGGTTTTCTGTGTTATATTTGGCTAATATTCACATATTAGTGAATACATACCATACTTATATTGGGGGGTCTGAGTTACATCATTCAGAATGATATTTTCTAGTTCAATCCACTTGCCTGCAAAACTCATGATGTCCTTCTTCTTAATAGCTGAATTATATTCCATTGTGTAAATGAATCTCATTTTCTGTATCCATTCTTTCCTTGGGGGACATCTGGGTTATTTCCAGCTTCTAGGTGTCACAAAAATGCCTCTGTGAAGATAGTGGAACTAGTGCAAATGTGGCATGGAAGGGCATCTTTTGGTTTTTGTCCAAGAGTGGTATAGCTGTCTCTTCAGGTACATCTATTTCCAATTCTCCAAGGAAACTCCAGACTGATTTCCAGAGTGGTTGTATCAGTTTGCAATCCCACCAGCAATAGAGGAGTGTTCTTCTTTCTCCACATTCTTGTCAACATGGGCTGTCACCTGTGTTTTTGATCTTAGCCCTCCTGATTAGTATAAAGTGGAATCTCAGGGTTATTTTGATTTGCATTTCCCTGATGACTAAAGGTTTTGAATATTTCTTTAAGTTATTCTTGGCAATTGAAGATTCCTCTGATGTGAATTCTCTGCTTAGTTCAATATCCCATTTTTTGATAGGGTTGACTGACTTTTGGAGGTTAACTTCTGGAGTTCTTTATATATTTTGAATATTAGCCCTCAATCAGATGTGGGGTTAGTGAAGATTTTTTCCCAATCAGCAGGTTGCTGATTTATCCTATTGACTATGTCCTTTGCCTTAAAGAAGCTGCTCAGCTTCATGAAGTCCCATTTGTCAATTCTTGATCTTAGAGTCTCATCCATTGGAGTTTTGTTTAGGAAATTTCCCCCTGTGCCAATGAGTCTGAGGCTCTTTCCCACTTTACCTTCTATTAGGTTCAGTGTATATATGGGACGAGAATGAAATTTGGAAAACAACTCCCTTCACAATAGTCACAAATAATATAAAACATCTTGGTGTCCCTCTAATAAAAAAAATAAAAAATCTTTTTGACAAGAACTTCAAGTCTTTCAAGAAAGAAACCCAAGAAATACTCAGAAAATGCAGAGGTCACCAATGTTCATGGATTGGTAGGATTAACAGAGTAAAAATGGCTATCCTACCAAAAGCAGTCTATTGATTCAGTGCAATCACCCTAATACTTCCAACACAATTCTTCAAAGGCATGGAAAAAGAAATTCTCAGTTTCACATGGGAAAAAAAAAAACAGCAAAGCAAAAACAATTCCTAACAATAAAACAACTTCTGTGGGAATCACTATCCCTGACCTCAAGCTGTACTATAGAGCAATAGTGATAAAAACTGCATGGTATTGGTACAGAAACAGATAGGTTGATCAAGGAATAGAATCGAAGACCCAGAAATAAAACCATACAATTACAGACAATTGATCTTTGACAAAGACGCCAAAACTATACAATGGAACAACGAAAGCATCTTCAATAAATGGTGCTGGTCAAACTGACAGTCAGTGTGTAGAAAAAAGAAAATACATCCATAATTGTCACCCTGCAGAAAGCTCAAGTCCAAGTTGATCAAGGACCTCAAGATGAAACAGAAGGTTTTAAAGAGAAAATACCAACATTTGAAGGACCAGTAACTAACTCGTACATATTTATTTTCTTTGGAAACATTGTATATCCAAGGTGAGGTGAAGTTAAAGTATCTGCAACTGTTACCTCCACACATTCCAAAAGACATGTCTAAGTGAGCATAAACTGTAACACGGACACACAATAAATATGAAAATACAAGCTGGGAAACTCTTAACTCCTGAACAAATAAACCCAAATATACTAAAAAGAGGTTAAGGGCTACCAGTAGAGCTCACAGTTTTCTTATAGAAATGACTAGTGGACTGAAAGGGTATTCAATTAGAAAATGAATTCAGGGGTTTGGGGAGCACATGTCTTCAGGGAGTGTGTGTGGGAGCCAGAGCAGAGTGCCTGTTGCCATGCCTTGGAAAATTGAGGAAATCAAGGATTTTCTGTGCTCACAGCATGGTGGAAGGATGCCAATCTGTCAAGATTGAGAAGAATAGGGAATATGTAAGGTTCAAGGTTTGCTGTAGCAGGTACTTTTACACCCTGGTTATCATAGAAAAGGAGAAGGCAGAGAAGCTCAAGCAGTCCCTAACCCCAGGTTTGGCAGTGAAGGAGCTGAAATGAACCAGACCACTTAAAACCCTGAAAAGACAAAAAAATGAATTCAATATTCAATACAGGACCTGGACAGGAAGGCCATTAAGATAAAGAAAAAAGTAAGCAGCATCAATGAGGAAATCAGTAACAGACTTGAAATGGTCAGTAACATGAAAGGCACATGCACCAAGAAACTGATGTTTGGAAGGAAATAAAAAAGCAACAAGAAATACCAAAATATGAACACCTCAATGAGTCAAATAAAAACACAGAAAGGAAAACATTACCCACAGACTAAATTAAACAGAAGGCTACAGGGAATGGAGGACTCTGAAACTGCATTCAAATATCTATACGAAAAAATAATGAGCATAACCACAATGTCTAAGAGCTCTAGGGAAATCTCCAGAAACAAATCCTATGTATATGGAATGCCATAGCCAGAAACCTTATCATTTAACAATGGTGATAACTAAGGAGATGGGACTAAGAAGATGGCTCTGGTGTTAAGAGGGCTGGCTGATGTTTCAGAGTTTGATTCCCAGTGCCAAAATTGTAGCTTGTAACTTCAGTTTCATGGAATCCAAGCCCCTTTCTGGCCTTTTAGAGCACTACACTCATCTGAGGTACAAGTTTCCATGCAGGCACACCTCCCACACACATAAAATAAAACGAATAAATCTTAAATATTTAATTTATGGAAAATGAGAATATTTCAAGAAGAGTACAAACTAAGGCAATTCAGTTACATTAAGCCAGCAATGGAAAATGTGTTTAAAGCGAGATTATTTGCAGAAGAACAAAAGCAAGGTCAATCAGAAGGACACAGGAAAAACTACATTTCATAACAAATAGCTGAATTACTGAGAGCTGTGAAGGAATCCATTGTGATTAACATACTTAACGAGATAACCTGTAAAGAGAACTAAACAAAGAATAAACAGTAATTCAACCAGCCAGAAAAACAAATGACAAAATTATAGAATTTAGTAGAGATTTTACACAATAATCTTAAATGTTAATGACTCCAACATAACAAACAAAAATGACAGATTGAAGAAACCTGGACTAACATTGTATTGTTTCTAAGTAACACATCTTTCAGGCTAAGATAATAATAATTAAAAACAGGGAAGGTCCCCATCTGTGGCTGGGGACCTCAGCTTGGGCCACAGGGCTCCATTGCCAATTAGCACTGGGAGAAAGGTACCCTCCCAGGAGCTTGGAAAAGCTGGGAGTGGGGCCAAAGTGCGCACCACTGCTCACCAGGAACTGCCCCGAACCTGCGGGACACAGGGACTGAGGGAGGTGGACATAGGAACCCTCTGGTTACCATCTGAGGCAGGAGACATCTGCCTGGGCCACCAGGGTCCCACAGCCAAGCCGCACTGTGAGAAAATTACTCTCCCAGGCTCTCAGGACACAGAGACTGAGGAGGAAAAGTAAGGGACAGGAACCTTCTGGTTTCTATCTGTGGCAGAAGACCTGTGCCTGGGCAACAAGGGTTACATAGACAAACAGTGCTAGGAGAAAGTCACCCTTCCAGTAGGGTGGAAAAGCCGTGAGTGTGGATAAGACAAGCACCACTGCTCACCAGGACCTGGAGACCTCAGCCTGGGCTCCAGGGCTCCAGGAGAGAGCTGGTATCCTAGGAGTGCTGACACACCTTTGAGCATAGTCAAAAACACCACTTCCGTTCAAACTCACTGGATTAAGAGGGACCCTTGAAGAGCCATCAGAATATAGGAACCAAGGGACAGCTGGGGACAAGATCCTTCTGGCTTTTGTCTGCACCCCAGAGCTGATCATGTGTCACAGCACTCCAAACTCAAACACCTCTCAGTGAGAGCTGGTCTTCAAGGAGTATTGATACAGAGGCCTGCAGGAGGGACAAGCCATAGACAGACAGAGTAATATCAGCTAACATTAGAGTTAACAAGATGGCGAAAGGCAAGGGCAAGAACCTAAGGAACAGAAACCAAGGCTACTTGGCAATATCAGAACCCAGCTCTCCCACCACAGCAAGCCCTGGATTCCCCAACACACCAGAAAAGCAAGACTCAGATTTAAAATCAGTTCTCATGATGATGATAGAAGACTTTAAGAAAGAAATTAACACCCTTAAAGAGACACAAGAGGGCAGAGGTAAGGGACTAGAAGCCCTTAAAGAAGAAACACAGAAATCCATTAAAGAATTACAGGAAAGCACAATCAAACAGACAAAGGAAATGAACAAAACTATCCAGGAACTAAAACTAGAAATAGAATCAATAAAGAAATCACAAAAAGAGACAACACTGGAGTTAGAAAACCTAGGAAAGAAATCAGGAGTTGTAGATGCAAGCATAACCAATAGACTACAAGAAATATAAGAGAGAATCTCAGGAGCAGAAGATAACATTGGCAACATTGACACAACAGTAAAAGAAAATACAAAATGCAAAAAACTCCTAACCCAAAACATCCATGAAATCCAGGACACAATGAGAAGACAGAACCTAAGGATAATAGGTATAGAAGAGAGTGAAGATTCCCAATTTAAAGGACCAGTAAATATCTTCAACAAAATCATAGAAGAAAACTTCCCTAAGTTAAAGAAAGAGATGAACATAAATATACAAGAAGCTTAGAGAAATCCAAATAGACTGGATCAGAAAAGAAATTCATCCCGTCACATTATAGTGAAAACACCAAATACACAAAACAAGGAAAGAATATTAAAAGCAGTAAGGGAAAAAGGTCAAGTAACATATAGAGGCAGACCTATCAGAATTACTCCAGACCTCTCACCAGAGACTATGCAAGCTAGAAAGTCCTGGGCAGAACTCATACAGACCCTAAGAGAACACAACTGCCAGCCCAGGCTGCTATACCCAGCAAAACTCTCAATTAACATAGATGGTAAAACCAAAATATTCTATGACAAAACCAAATTTATACAATATGTTTCCACAAACCCTGCCCTAAAAAGGATAAGAAATGATAAATGTCAACTCAAGGAGGGAAACCACACTCTAGAAACACAAGAAAGTAATCTTTCAACAAACTGAAAAGAAGATAGCCACATAAACCTAAAAGTTACATTGAAAATAACAGGAACCAGCAATCACTATTCCTTAATATGTCTTAACATCAATGGACTCAATTCCCCAATAAAAAGGCATAGACTGTGAGACTGAATCCATAAGGAGGACCCAGCATTTTGCTGCATTCAGGAAACACACCTCTGTGATAAAGACAAACACTACCCGAGTAAAGGGCTGGAAAACAAGTTTCCAGGCAAATGGTCCCAAGAAACAGGCTAGAGTAGCCATTCTAATATCAGATAAAATTGACTTTCACCCAAAAGTCATCAAAAAAGATAAGGAAGGACACTTCATACTCATCAAAGGAAAAATCTACCAAGAAGACTTCTCAATTCTAAACATATATGCTCCAAATGCAAGAGCACACACATTCATAAAAGAAACCTTACTAAAGCACAAAGCACACATTGCACCTCACAGAATAATAGTAGGAGACTTCAAAAAACCACTATCATCAATGGAAAGATCTTGGAAACACAAACTAAACATAGACACAGTGAAACTAACAGAGGTCATAAAGCAAATGGATTTAACAGATATCTATAGAACATTTCATCCTAAATCAAAAGAATATATCTTCTTCTCAGCACCTCATGGTACCTTCTTCAAAACTGACCACATAATCAGTCACAAAACAAACCTCCACAGATACAAGAAGATTGAAATAATCCCATACCTCCTATCAGATCACTACGGTTTAAGGCTGGTCTTCAATGGCAATAATAACAACAGAAAGCCCACATACACATGGAAGCTGAACAATGCTCTACTCAATGACAAGTTGGTCAAGGAAGAAATAAAGAAAGAAATTAAAGACTTCCTAGAATTTAATGAAAATGAAAGTACAACATATCCAAACTTATGGGACACATTGAAAGCAGTGTTAATAGGAAAACTCATAGCTTTGAGTGCCTCCAAAAAGAAACCGGAGAGAGCATACACTAGCAGCTTAACAGCACATCTGAAAGCCCGAGAACGAAAAGAAGCTAATGCACCCAAGAGGAGTAGAAGGCAGGAAATAATCAAACTCAGGGCTGATATCAACCAAGTAGAAACAAAAAGAACTATACAAAGAATCAACAAAACCAGGAGTTTAATTTTTGAGAAAATCAACAAGATAGATAAACCCTTAGCCAGACTAACCAGAGGGCACAGAGACAGAATCCAAATTAACAAAATTAGAAATGAAAAGGTAGACAAAACAACAGATTCTCCTAAACCGATTCTAAGAACACATCAAAACGATCATTCAACATGATCACGTAGGCTTCATCCCAGGGATGCAGGGATGGTTCAATACCCATAAATCCAACAATGTAACTCACAACATAAACAAACTCAAAGAAAAAAACCACATGGTCATTTCATTCGATGCTGAAAAAACATTTGACAAAATTCAACATCCCTTCATGATAAAAGTCTTGGAAAGATGAGGAATTCAAGGCCCATACCTAAACATAGTAAAAGCAATATACAGCAAACCCGTAGCCAATATCAAACTAAATGGAGAGAAACTCGAAACAATCCCACTAATATCAGTGACTAAACAAGGTTGCCCTCTCTCTCCCTATCCATTCCATATAGTAATTGAAGTTCTAGCTAGAGCAATTAGACAACAAAAGGAGGTCAAAGGGATACAAATTGGTAAGGAAGAAATCAAATTATCACTATTTGCAGATGATATGATCGTATAATTAAGTGACTCGAAAAACTTCACCAGTGAACTGCTGCAGCTGATAAACAACTTCAGCAAAGTGGCCAGATATAAAATTAACTCAAACAAATCAGTAGCCTATACTCCTATACTCAAAGGATAAACAGACCGAGAAAGAAATTAGGGAAATGACACTCTTCCCAATAGTCACAAACAATATAAAGTATCTTGGTGTGACTCTAACCAAGCAATTGAAAGATCTGTACGACAAGAACTTCAAGTCTCTGAAGAAAGAAATCGAAGAAGACCTCAGAAGGTGGAAAGATCTGCCATACTCATGGAGTGGAAGGATTAAAATAGTAAAAATGGCCATGCTGCCAAAAGCAATCTACAAATTCCAAGCAATCCCCATCAAAATTCCAACTCAATTCTTCATAGACTTAGAAAGAACAATTCTCAAATTCATTTGGAACAACAAAAAACCCAGGATAGCAAAAGCTTTTCTTAACAACAAAAGAACTTCTGGGGGAATCAGCATCCCCGACCTCAAGCTATACTACAGAGCAGAAGTGATAAAAACTGCATGGTATTGGTACAGTGACAGTAAGGTAGATCAACGGAATAGAATTGAAGACCCAGAAATGAACCCACACACATATGGTCACTTGATTTTCAACAAAGGAGCTAAAATCACTCAGTGGAAAAAAGACAGCATTTTCAACAAATGGAGCTGGTTCAAATGGCAGTCTACATGTGGAATAATGCAAATTGATCCATTCCTATCTCCCTGTACAAAGCTCAAGTCCAAGAGGATCAAGGCCCTCCACATAAAACTAGATACACTGAATCTAATAGAAGAGAAAGTGGGGAAAATTCTCGAACACCAGGGTACGGGGGAAAAGTTCCTGAACAGAACACCAGTGGCTTATGCTCTAAGATCAAGAATAAACAAATGGGACCTCATGAAATTGCAAAGTTTCTGTAAGGGAAAGGACACTGTCAATAGGACAAAACGGCAACCAACAGATTGGGAAAAGATCTTAACCAATCCTATGTCTGATAGAGGGCTAATATATAGTATATACAAAGAACTCAAGAAGTTAGACTCCAGAGAATCAAATAACCCTATCAAAAAAAGGGGAACAGAGGTAAACAGAGATTTCTCAACTGAAGGAACTCGAAGGGCTGAGAAGCACCTAAAGAAATGTTCAACATCCTTAGTCATCAGGGAAATGCAAATCAAAACAAGTCTGAGATTCCACGTCACACCAGTCAGAATGGCTAAGAGCAAAAACTCAGGTGACAGCAGATGCTGGCAAGGATGTGGAGAAAGAGGAACACTCCTCCACTGTTGGTGGGATTGCAAGCTGGTACAACCACTCTGGAAATCAGTTTGGTGGACCCTCAGAAAAATGGACATAATGCTACCTGACTACCCAGCTATACCTCTCCTGGGCATATACCCAGAAGATGCTCCAACATGTAATAAAGACCCATGCTCTACTATGGTCATAGCAGCCATATTTATAATAGCCAGAAGCTGGAAACAACCCAGATGTCCCTCATCAGAGAAATGGATACAGAAAATGTGGTACATCTACACAATGGAGTACTACTCAGCTATTAAAAACGACGTAATGAAATTTGCAGGCAAATGGACAGAACTTGAAAATATCTTCCTGAGTGAGGTAACTCAGTCACAAAAGAACGAACATGGTATGTACTCACTGATAAGTGGATATTAGCCCAAAATTTCATAATGCCCAAGTTTCAGTTTACAGTAACCGCTGGACTGAGAGTGGGGTCCCAGGTGAAAGGAGTTTGAGAAAGGACTGAGGGAACTGAGGGAGTTTGCAGCCCCATGAAAGGAGCAATAGTGTCAATGGGCCTGGCCCCCCTCCTGGTCATCCTGGAGTTTGGACCACCAACCAAAGAATACACATCCAAGGACCAATGGTTCGGACCACATATGTGGCAGAGGATGGCCTCGTTTGCCATCAGGGAGAGAGAGGCCCTTGTGCCTGAGGGTGTTAGAGGCCCCAGTAAAGAGGAATGTCAAGGTGAGAATATGGGAATGGATGGGCAGGTGGGTGGGAGGTGGAATTCCCTCATAGAGGCGGGGAGGGGAGAGGATAGAGGGTTTCCAAAGAGGAGATCTAGAAAAAGGGAATCATTGGAAATGTAAATAAAGCATCAAAATAAATAAATAAATTTATTAAAAATTATATATAAAAAATAACATAAAAATATAAAGGCCATAAAAAAACAAACAAACAACAAACAAACAAAAAAAAACGGGGAAGACTAATATCTGAAAATATAAGTTTGAAATCCAAACTTGTCGAAAGTGACTTTTAAATGGCACTGAAAGTTTACAAAGAGAACATTCAATAAATCAGGATGATTGCAACAAAATGTGATTCAAATCAACTCAGGGCTTCCACTTTCACAGAATCAAGAATAATAAACATAAAATTTCAAAAAATTCCCAAAGTAATAAACAACAATTTTTTCAGATAGCTGCTCTCATCTGTTGATAGTTCCTCCACAGTTAAAATCAAAAGAAAAGAGTTATATTATACTGTACATCAGTGATCTTAAGAGATGGCTAGATGATATTCCTTCCAATGGAAACACAGAGACAGAACCTTCTCTGAAACAGAATACATTCTAGACCCCAAATTAGGTCTGAGAATACAAACGAACTGATTATGCCTATGAACTGAAAAAGGGTAATATCAGTAGACATACCACAGAGATCTCAACTTTATACAAGGCACTATAGACAACAAAAGAATACTGAGAATGAGAGAAACAGTCTTCTCCAGGAAAGAGCTTAACAATTGGTTATTTAACACAAAATGATCATGTTTGAAACCATACATGAAAGTAGCATTCTATATACTGAGCAGGTTGTACTATGTCTATAGAAACATGTATATTTATACAAATATTTAAGAAAAATAATTAGTAAAATATTGTGCCAATGAGTTTGAGGCTCTTTCCCACTTTCTCTTCTATTAGAGGCAGTGTATCTCGTTTGTTTTGAGGCCTTTGATCTACTTGGACTTGAGCTTTGTGCAAGATGACAAATATTGGTCTATTTTCATTTTTCTACATACAGATAGCCAGTTAGACCAGCACCATTTATTGAAGATGCTTTCTTTTTTCCATTATATATTTTTGGCGTCTTTGTCAAAGATCAAGTGTCCATGAGTGTGTAGTTTTATTTCTGGGTTTCGATTTTATTCCATTGACTAACCTGTCTGTCTCTGTATCAGAAGAATGCAGTTTTTATCACTATGCTCTGCAGTACAGCTTGAAGTTAGGGATGATGATTCCCACAGAAGTTCTTTTATTGTTAAAAATTGTTTTTGCTATCCTGGGTGTTTTTCTTTTTCCATATGAAATTGAGAATTTTTCTTTCCATGTCTTTGAAGAATTGTGTTGGAATTAAGATGGGGATGACACTGAATCTGTAGATGGCTTTTGGTAGCCTGGACCTTTTCACTCTGTTTTTCCTACCAATCCATGAGCACGGGAGATCTCTCCATTTTCTGAGGTCTTTTTCAATTTCTTTCTTGAGAGACTTGAAGTTCTTGTCATACAGATCTTTTACTTGTTTGGTTATAGGGCCACTAAGGTTTTTTTTATTATTTGGGACTATTGTGATGGGCGTTCTTTCTCTATTTTCTTTCTTAGTCCACTTATCTTTTGCATAAAGGAAGGCTATTGATTTGTTTGAGTTAATGTTATATCCATCCACTTTGCTGACATTGTTATCAGCTGTACACATTCTCTAGTAGAATTGTTAGGGTCACTTATGTATACTATTATACCATCTACAAATAGTGATACCTTGACTTCTTCTTTGCCTATTTGTATCCCCTTGATCTACTTTTGTTGTCTTACTGCTCAAGCTAGAACTTCAATTACTCCAATTGTTCAGGCTCTAAGTTCAAGAATTCATAATTGGGACCTCATGAAACTGAGAAGTTTCTGTAAGGCAAAGGACATTGTCAATAAAACAAACTGGCAACCCACAGATTGAGAAAAAATCTATAGTAACCCTACATTTGATAGAGGGCTAATATCCAAAATATATAAAGAACTCAAGAAGCTAACCTCCAAAAAACCAAACAACACAGTCAAAAAATGTGATATAGCACTAAACAGAGAATCACATCATAGGAATCTCAAATGGCCAAGAAGAATCTAAAGAAATGTTCAATGTCCTTAGTCATCAGGAAAATGCAAATCTAAATGACCCTGAGATTCCACCTTACACCAATCAGAGAGGCTAAGATCAAAAACTCAGGTGACCACACATGTTGGCGAGGATGAGGAAAAACGAAGAACAACTCTCCATAGCTGGCAGGATTGCAAACTAGTACAATTGTTCTGGAAATCAATCTGGAGTTTCCTCAGAACATTGCAAATAGATCTACCTGAAGACCCAGCTATACCACTCTTGGGTATATACCCAAGAGATGCCCTACCATGCCACATTTGCACTAGTTCCACTATGTTTATAGAGGCCTTATTTATGTTACCTAGAAGCTGGAAACAACCCAGATGACCCCCCAAGGGAAGAATTAATACAGAAAATGTTGTTCATTTAAACAATGGAATACTGTTGTGCTAATATGAACAAGGACATCATGAGTTTGCAGTCAAATGGATGGAACTAGAAAATATCATCCTGAGCAAGGTAACTCAGACTCAAAAGGGCATGCATGGTATGTACTCACTGAGAAATGGATATTAGCCAAAAAAGTACAGAAAAACTAGAATACTTCGAAAGAACTCAAGTAGGTTAGCAAGCTAAAGGGCCCAAGTGAGAATACTTCAATCCAGCATGGGAGGGAGAAGAAAGCAATCACAGGAGGCAGAAGGATGGAGGAACCTGGGTGGGAGAGGGGACTGCCAGAGGAAAAGGGGAGCATGATTAGGTATTGAGGGCAGGAACAGGAATGAGGTCCTGAGGGCCAGCATAATGAATGGAAATATGCCACCTCATGGAGTGGGAGTTGGGTGGGCTCTAGAATGTACCGGAGACCTGGGAGATAAGAGACTGTCAGGACTCAAAGGGAGGGACTCTAGATGGAGTGCCCAACAGTGGGAACAGGGAACTTGCAGAATCTACCTCCATTAGATAGACAGGGTATCAAATGGAGGGATGGATTTGCATTCTACAGTCAAAAACTTTGACCTAGAATTGTTCTTGCCTAAAAGAACTGCAGGGACAAAAATGGAGAAGAGACTGAGGGAAAGGTAGTTCAGGGATCAGTCCAACTTGGGATCCACCTCTAGTGAGGCTCAAAGGCCTGACACTGTTACTGATGCTATGGTGTTCTTGTAGACAGGAGCCTAGCATGGCTGTCCTCTGAAAGGCCCAATAAGCATCTGACTAAGACAGAGGCAAATACTTACACCCAACCAATGGACTGAAGTCCAGGACACCTGTGGTTGAATTAGGAAGGGCTGGAAGAATCTAAGGAGGATTGCTACCTTATAGGAAAACCAGCAGTCTCAACTAACCAGGACTGAGGAAATCTATCGGACACTAAGCCACCAGCCAGGTAGCATACACTAGCTGATCTAAGGCCCTGAATCATATATAACATAGGACTGCCTGGTCTGGCCTCAGTGAGAGAAGACGTGACTAACCCCCAAGAGAATTGTGGCCCAGGCAGTGGGGAAGCCTGTAGGGCATAGGGGGTCAGTGGATGGGGATATCTTCTTGGAGAGAGGAGGAGGAAGAATGGGATGAGGAACTGAGGGAAGGCAGGCCAGGATGGGCATAAGGACTGGACTGTAAAAATGCAAAAGTAATAGAAAAAATTGAGACTGTGAATTTCAAAGAAAGCAGGAGTATATCTGAAGGAAGAAAATGAAATGAGGAAATGATATAATTATAGTATAATCTTAAAAATATAATATGTTTTTTAAATCACCCAAAAATATCCCCCAAATGATTCATGTGTTCACTTAAATATTAGCAGCAAAATATTTATAGATTCTTAAAACATAAACCTAGAATATCTCAAATACCTGACCATAAAGAAAGTGAAATCACACTCAGACACTGCACTGCATATAAAGAGGAATTTTAAAACAACTTGATGATCTAGAAAATACACTCAAAATATTACTCTAGGAAAGGAAGAAAGGTGCATCAAAGAAGAATATATTAGTCAATGATAGCATTATTATTATTATTAAACTTTTGATTGATACTTTCTAAATTTCTCATTATACAAGGCAATCCCACTCAATTCCCAATCCCTAGTATCCACAGTCTGCCCTCCTCCCACAAGTGAAAATACAATAAAATGGATTAAAAAAATCTAGCTGTGGAAGCTGCAATGTCTTACAATGTGTCACACATCCTTTCTGTCAACATTTCTTTCCTTGAAATGTTCAGTGCAATGGGTCATTGGTCTGTTTGGAGGTCTTTGGCTTCTGTTAACTACCTATACTACAGCTTTATGTGAACTCCTCTTGGATATTCTGTTGTTGCCCTATGTCATGGGGATCCTACACCTTTGGATCTACAGTACTGGCTCTTTCATGTGCTCCAGCAGATGGTAGATGGGGTAGATGCTGGAATGAGCCACCTCAAAGCCCTGAATCTGGGAATGGGAGGTAGGTGACTTGGTCATTCCACCAGATCTCTTGTGCCCATATCACCAGGGAAGGCTCTCCAGCACTGCTCCAGGTGGCTCACCCAACAATGGGAAGAATCATGTCTACTGATCTCATGTACTGGGGCTCATGATCTCATGTATTGATCACCCACACACCCTCCACTAGGGTCACCTCTACTGTGCTGCCCAGTTGAAGTACAGGCCTCATTCTCCAAAGTGTGGTTATTTTTTTCAAAACGGGAATATCATTCTGAGTTAGGTAACCCAGACCCATAAAGACACACATAGATTGTACTCACTTATAAGTGGATATTAGCCACAAAATACAGGAAAACCCTGCTATAATCCACAAAACAAAGGACAAGCTAAGAAACAAGGGAGGCCCAAGGGAGGATGTTTGAATCTCATTCTTAAGGGGAAATAAAATAGACATCGGAGATGGATAGAGGGAGGAAACTGGGTGGGACACCAGGTGAAGAGAGGAACAGAGAAGGGAATCATGTGGGGGCAGGGGGGGCGGTAGAGGTCTGGGAGAGAGAATAGAAATTGGTGGAGGGGGTTATCTCTGGGATGAGCTGGAGGCCTGGAATAGGAAGGGGCCCTAAGGATCTATGAGGTGACCCTGGCTGAGACTTCTAGCAGTTGGGGATGTAGAATGTATTGTGCCTGCCTACTCTAACCAGCAGGACTTACATTGGAGGGAGGAGTACAAAAGTCAACCAGAAAACCTTCAATTCATAATTTGTACTGCCTATAAATATGTAGTGATAAAGAGCAGTAGAGATTTAGGGGAAGGCCAAACAATGACTGGCCCAACTTGAAACCCATCCCATTGGAGTGAGTCAACTCAAGCCACTATTAATGTTACTCTACTATTATTGCAGCTAGGGGTCTAGCTTAACTGTTCTCTGAGAGGTTTCATCTAGCTGCTGATAGAAGCAGATGCAGACACCCACAGCCAAACATTAGGCAGAATTCATGGAATCTAATGAAAACGGGGGGGGGGGGGGTAAAGTTTGAAGGACCCGGAGAGGTCAAGTATACCACAAGAAGACTTACAGAGTCAAATAACCTGGGTTCATGGGAGTTCACAGAGACCAACCAACAACCAAAGAGCATGCAGGGCTGAACTTAGGTCTGCTACACATTCTCAGTATATGTGCCACTTGGTTTCCTATGGATCACCTAACAATTAGAAGATGGGCTATCTCTGAGTCTGTTGCCTATCTTTGTATATCCTTCTCCTGACTGGACTGTCTTGTGGGGTTTCAGTGGGAGAGAATAGATTTAGTGTTGCTACAACTTGATATTCTAAGACAGATTGGTGCACATGCAGGATTTTTCCATTTCTGAAGAGAAGGGGAGGATATAGTAGGGGGAGAGGCTTGTGAGGTTGGTACTGCAATAAGGATGTAAACTAACTAAATTAATTAACGAAAAAGAAGGGAATCCCCCCACATATATTAAAGTAAATATTGAAATAGTTCATATAAATGCTAGAAATATTTTGCATATGCTTAGTTCATATATTATAAATAGGTTTGTGTCAAATTCAAATTTTATGACATTATGTATTAGCTTTAAAAAGTCCCCACAGCAAAAGAAAAACACACCTGCTTTTGAGTCAGTCTAAGTACCATAATCTTTCCAAAATAGACAAAGGCAGAGAGTTTACCATTGACACCTTTGATGCCTCCAAACACAGGGTCTCATCTACTAACTTCAGCAGCTCCTGAAACTGTTTGTCCTCATACTCAAAGCGTTCCCCAACTGTGATGGAACAAATGATATTGGAAACTGCACTGGTGATGCTGAAGTGAGGGTCAAAAGGTTGTCCTGGAGGTGCAGAAAGGGGCAAGGTTCAGTCTTTCAAAGGTTGGGTCTTTAATATATTGATTTATTTCCTTTCTCTTCCTTCCTTCCTTCCTTCTTTCCTTCCTTCCTTCCTTCCTTCCTTCCTTCCTTCCTTCCTTCCTTCCTTCCTTCCTTCCTTCCTTCCTTCCTTTCTTCCTTTGTCTCTTTCTATTATATTTTATGATGTTTCTACTACGTGTGACAAAATACAAACAGTAGGAGAGAAGGTAATTTGGTAATCTCTGGCCACAGCCCGCTACATGGAGCCTGGTATAATTCAAGGACATTGGCAATATGTGAGAAGTCACATAGGTAATCAGGATTTAAGTTCAGCAATTTATTTAATGACCCATCTGGGTGCTTAGCTACAGCACACCTGGAGCAGGGGCATGGATATGTGTTCCCTGTTCCATCCTCAGTGCCTAGTACCCTGCAGGCCAAGCATAACTTTTCTTCAATAATTAGGTGTTCAATGAATGAAACGACAAGAGCCATCTGCACCATCCTGTGAAATGCCCACCTTTCTCCTCTCCTATGGCCTTCACAAGATGGTGAGCCTCCTCCTGTATGCGCTGTTCTAAGCTCTTCTTTCCTAATCCAAAATTCTTGAGTATCATCAGTGTGAATCTTCTTTGTTCCTTCCATGTTTGGCCACTGGAGGAAATAACTCCTTCAACAAAGAGACTCAGCATTATGGCATTGTGATTCTGGCAGAATAATACCTGAAAATCTTCATTAGACATGTGTATAGATGAAATAAAGAATAAATATGGAAACTCAAATCTGAGAATTCCAATGCAAGAAGCTAATATGTTCTGACGACTTGTGAAAGCACATAATTTACTAAGTAATGTATTTTATAATTTTCTACTGATAGGAGATGTATAAGTTTATAATCAATTAAGAAAATGTCTATTTCAGTTGCTAAAACACTGAGGTATGAATATATTGTAAAGTAAACTTAGAAAAACAACAAGTAGGTAGGCATCCAGGTTTTCAAGTTCAAGATTCCATGGTTCTAAAATGCCACTTTTACAATTAGACATATAAGTCTATTCATCACAATGAATATCCAGAATGTTCTCTTGAATAAGACAAGCTACACATTTATGAGGAGGAAATAAAAGAAGTAGAGGATAGTTTCTACAAAAAAGTATGTTAATAAAAGAGAAAAAATATCAAGAATTAACATGGATGAGTATTCTCTCACTCTTTTACTCTCTCTCTCTCTCTCTCTCTCTCTCTCTCTCTCTCTCTCTCTCACACACACACACACACACACACACACACACAGAGTGAGGGGCGGGGAAGGAATATGCTGCTGTGTTCAACATTTATCAAGTCTCCGGGCACACATAATTCCATGGGCCTGACATGTCTTTCCTTTCAGAAGAATGTTCAATTTTAGAAACACAGGTCCTGGCTTACATCCTATGTTTTCTTTCAATTCAGTCATCTTTTATTTTCTGACATTGTTCTTTTCTTTCTTAAACCCTCAGATAAATACATATATTCCTAGTTCTTTGGCAGATATTTTCTGTAACTTTATTGTTTTATCTTTCTTTATCAACTCACAAAACATTGAAGTTTATTAAGACTAAATATAAAACCTCTCCTGCATATTTTATTTTGTTTCAGGAAATATAATGAAGTTCAATAATTTAAATAACCTCTTCTGATAGTAATTGTAGTTTTGTCCCAGAATCTACACACTCCTGAGGCATGCATATGACATAAACTTTGCTAGGTACAAGAATTTAGACTCAGCACATGTATGCCAGGAATCACAATTATTTTCCTGAAACTCCTAAATAATCATCACCATCAATCACCTTGTTTCCTGCCATTTTTCCTTTTGCATTACCCACTCCTCTGGCAGTCCTCTGAGAATCCTATTTTCCTGGTGTCTGAGATATACATCATGATGACCTCTCTTGAAGCAGTTCAGTCCATGGAGCTTTATTGTCACCATCCCAGGCTAACTTACTATCATTTTGTCACCTTGAGTGTTCAAACTCCTTCCCTCATAACTTACAATGCTAATATTTTTGCTATTATACCTATTTTTTTAACCTAGTATCCTAAATGAGCCTCAAAATATGCAGTGCTTGATCTTCTCCTCTTTCTAACTCCACTCAAGAGCTTTTCTTACTGTTATAATAAAAATTAAGAGCTAGGCTTAGCTTGGCAATGTGAGTAGTATTATATCCGTTTACATATGGTCTTCAGGTACTACGTGTCACACAATGAGCATGATTTTTACCTATTCTTCACATTAATCACTTATGCTGATAACTCTTCTTCCCAAAGCAGATGATGTACTCAATTATGTCCTATTGATGGTTGATTGTTTCAAGGGGTAAATAGGAAATTGCTGAAAGTGACGTTTTTGTAGTTTAATATGCTTGAAGTCTGTTTTCCAATTTCAAGCACATAACTTGATTTAATGATCTTTTCTGCACTCATGCTAGTCTATTCTAACAGTATCTGGAGGGCTAGAAATCCTTGTGGGGCATGACCTGAATGTGGTAGTTAAAGGAGCCATACACAAGAAGAGCATCAGCAGGGGGAAGGTGCCTCACATCTGTTTT
>CM052702.1:90175678-90196740 GCA_028551405.1 Uromys caudimaculatus
GAACACAAGGAAACAATTAGAAGTCCTTAAGGAGGAAACACATAAATCCCTTAAAGAAATAAAGGAGAATGCAATAAAACAGGTGAAGAAATAAAATAAAACCATCAAGGATTTAAAAATGGAAATAAACCATGAAAGAAAACACAAAGGGAGACAGCTCTAGAGATGGAAAACCTAAGAAAGAGAACAGGAGTCACAGATGCAAGCATCACCAACAGAATACAAAAGAGGGAAGAGAGAATCTCAGCAGGAATAGATACCATAGAAGACATAGACTCACCTGCGGCACACAGGGAATGAGGTAGGCGGGCATAGGAATGCTCTGGTTCCCATCTGAGGTAGGAGACCGCTGCCCGGACCACCAGGGTTCCATAGCCAAGCAGAGCCGGGAGAAAGCTACTCTCCCAGGAGCGTGGAAAAGTCCTGAGTGGGGACAAAACGAGCACCAGTGCTCACCGATTCTGCCCTGAAACCGCGGACCACAGAGACTGAGGGACAAGAAACTTCTGGTCTCCATCTGTGGTTGGGGACCTCAGCTTGGGGGACAGGGCACCATAGCCAATTAGCGCCGGGAGAAAGCTACCCTCCCAGG
Organism: Uromys caudimaculatus; assembly: GCA_028551405.1. Taxonomy (NCBI): domain Eukaryota; kingdom Metazoa; phylum Chordata; class Mammalia; order Rodentia; family Muridae; genus Uromys; species Uromys caudimaculatus. The sequence goes on from CM052702.1 coordinate 90,176,271, forward strand.
AGCTTGGAAAAGCTGGAAGTAGGGCCAAGACATGCTCCACTGCTCACCAGGAACCGCCCTGAACCTGCGGGACACAGAGACTGAGGTAGGCGGGCATAGAAACCCTCTGGTTCCCATCTGTGGCAGGAGACCTCTGACTGGGCCACTAGAGTTCCACAGCCAAGCAGCGCCGCCAGAAAATTACTCTCCCAGGCCCCGAGGACACAGAGACAGAGGAGGAAATGTAAGGGACAGGAACCTTCCTGTTTCTATCTGTGGCAGGAAACCTGTTCCTAGGCAACCATGGTTACATAGACAAGAGGTGCTAGGAGAAAGTCACCCTCCCAGGAGGGTGGAAAAGCCATGAGTGGGGATAAGACAAGCACCACTGCTCACCTGGACCTAGAGAACTCAGCCTGGGCCACAGGGCTCCAGGAGAGAGCTGGTATCCCAGGAGTGCTGACACACCTTCGAGCATGGCCAAAACCACCACTTTCATTCAAACTCACTGGATCAAGAGGAACCCTTGCAGAGCCATCAGGACATAGGAACCAAGAGACAGTGGGGACAAGATCCTTCTGGTTTCTGTCTGCACCCCAGATCTGAACGGGAACCACAGCACTCCAAACCCAAACACCTCTCAGAGAGAGCTGGTCTTCAAGGCATATTGATACAGAGAACTGCAGTAGGGACAAGCCATAGCCAGACAGAGTAAAATCAGCTAACATCAGAGTTAACAAGATGGCAAAAGGCAAAGGCAAGAATCTAAAGAACAGAAACCAAGGCTACCTGGCATCATCAGAACCCAGCCCTCCCACCACAGCAAGCCCTAGATTCCCCAATATGCCAGAAAAGCAAGACTCAGACTTAAAATCATTTCTCATGATGATGATAGGAGACGTTTAAAAAGAAATTAACAGCCTTAAAGAAAAACAAAAGAACAGAGGTAAAGAACTAGAAGCCCTTAAAGAAGAAACACAGAAATCCATTAAAGAATTACAGGAACATACAATCAAACAGATAGAGGAAATGAACAAAACTATCCAGGAGCTAAAAATAGAAATAGAAACAATAAAGAAATCACAAAAAAGGGACAACCCTGGAGTTAGAAAAACTAGGAAAGAGATCAGGAGTCATCGATGCAAGCATAACCAACAGAATACAAAAGATAGAAGAGAGAATCTCAGGAACAGAAGATACCATTGACAAACATCGACACAACAGTAAAAGAACATACAAAATGCAAAAAGCTCCTAACCCAAAACATCCATGAAATCCAGGACACAATGAGAAGACAGAACCTGAGGATAATAGGTATCGAAGAGAGTGAAGATTCCCAACTTAAAGGACCAGTAAATAGCTTCAACAAAATTATAGAAGAAAACTTCCCTAACTTAAAGAAAGAGATGAACATAAATATACAAGAAGCTTACAGAATGCCACATAGATTGGGCCAGAAAAGAAATTTGTCCCGTCACATTATAGTGAAAACACCAAATACACAAAACAAGGAAAGAATATTAAAAGCAGTAAGGGAAAAAGGTCAAGTAACATATAAAGGCAGACCTATCAGAATTACACCTGACTTCACACCAGAGACTATGAAAGCTAGAAGATCCTGGGCAGAACTCATACAGACCCTAAGAGAACACAACTGCCAGCCCAGGCTGCTATACCCAGCAAAACTCTCAACATAGATGGTAAAACCAAAATATTCTATGACAAAACCAAATTTATACAATATGTTTCCACAAACCCTCCCCTACAAAGGATAATAGATGGTAAACGTCAACTCAAGGAGGGAAACCTCACTCTAGAAAACACAAGAAAGTAACCTTTCAACATACTGAAAAGAAGATAGCCACACAAACCTTAAAGTTACATCGAACATACCAGGAACCAACAGTCACTATTCCTTAATATCTCTTAACATCAATGGACTCAATTCCCCAATAAAAAGACATACACTTACAGACTGGATCCATAAAGAGGACCCAGCATTTTGCTGCACTCAGGAAACACACCTCCAGGATAAAGACAAACACTACCTCAGAGTAAAGGGCTGGAAAACAAGTTTCCAGGCAAATGGTCCCAAGAAACAGGCTGGAGTAACCATTCTAATATCAGATAAAATTGACTTTCACCCAAAAGTCATCAAAAAAGATGAGGAAAAACACTTCATACTCATCAAAGGAAAAATCTACAAAGAAGAACTCTCAATTCTAAATATCTATGCTCCAAATGCAAGAGCACCCACATTCATGAAAGAAACCTTACTAAAGCTCAAAGCACATATGCACCTCACAAAATAATAGTAGGAGACTTCAACACCCCACTATCATCAATGGACAGATCTTAGAAACACAAACTAAACACAGACACAGTGAAACTAACAGAGGTTATGAACCAAATGGATTTAACAGATATCTATAGAACATTTCATCCTAAATCAAAAGAATATACATTCTTCTCAGCACCTCATAGTACCTTCTCCAAAACTGACCATATAATTGGTCACAAAACAAACCTCCACAAATACAAGAAGACTGAAATAATCCCATGCCTCCTATCAGATCACTATGGATTAAGTCTAGTCTTCAATGGCAACAATAACAACCGAAAGCCTACATACACATGGAAGCTGAACAATGCTCTACTCAATGACAACTTGGTAAAGGAAGAAATAAAGAAAGAAATTAAAGACTTCCTAAAATTTAATGAAAATGAAAGTACAACATACCCAAACTTAAGGGACACATTGAAAGCAGTGTTAAGAGAAAACTCATAGCTTTGAGTGCCTCCAAAAAGAAACTGGAGAGAGCATACACTAGCAGCCTAACAACACACCTGAAAGTCCTTGAACAAAAAGAAGCTAATGCACCCAAGAGGAGTAGAAGGCAGGAAATAATCAAACTCAGGGCTGAAATCAACCAAGTAGAAACAAAAAGAACTATACAAAGAATCAACAAAACCAGGAGTTTATTTTTTGAGAAAATCAACAGGAAAGATAAACCCTTAGCCAGACTAACTAGAGGGCACAGAGACAGAATCCAAATTAACAAAATTAGAAATGAAAAGGGAGACATAACAACAGATTCTGAGGAAATTCAAAAAAATCATCATATCCTACTACAAAAGCCTATACTCAAAAAAACTGGAAAATCTGGATGATATGGAAAATTTTCTAGCCAGGTATCAAATACTAAAGTTAAGTCAGGATCAGATAAACTATCTAAACAGTACCATAATGACTAGAGAAATAGAGGCAGTCACTAAAAGTCTCCCAACCAAAAATAGCCCAGGTCCAGATGGGTTCACTGCAGACTTCTATCAGACCTTCAAAGAAGACCTAATACCAATACTCTACAATCTATTCCACAAAATAGAAACAGAAGGAACACTACCCAATTCCTTCTATTAGGCCACAGTTAAACTGATACCAGAACCTCACAAGGACCCAACAAAGAAAGAAAACTTCAGACCAATTTACCTCATGAATATCGATGCATGAATACTTAAAAAAATTCTCGCAAACAGAATCCAAGAACACATCAAAACGATCATTCATCATGATCAAGTAGGCTTCATCCCAGGGATGCAGGGATGGTTCAATACCCAGAAATCCATCAATGTAATCCACTACATAAAAAAACTCAAAGAAAAAAACCACACGGTCATTTCCTTAGATGCTGAAAAAGCATTTGACAAAATTCAACATCTCTTCATGATAAAAGTCTTGGAAAGATCAGGAATTCAAGGCCCATACCTAAACATAGTAAAAGCAATATACAGCAAACCAGTAGCCAACATCAAACTAAATGGAGAGAAACAAGAAGCAATCCCTCTAAAATCAGGGATTAAACAAGGCTGCCCTCTCTCTCCTTATGTATTCAATATAGTAATTAAATTTCTAGCTAGAGCAATTAGACAACAAAAGGAGGTCAAAGGGATACAAATTGGTAAGGAAGAATTCAAATTATCACTATTTGCAGATGATATGATCGTGTATATAAGTGACCCGAAAAACACCACCAGAGAATTCCTACAGCTGATAAACAACTTCAGCAAAGTGGCCAGATATAAAATTAACTCAAACAAATCAGTAGCCTTCCTATACTCAAAGGATAAACAGGCTGAGAAAGAAAATTAGGGAAATGACACCCTTCACAATTGGCACAAACAATATAAAGTATCTTGGTGTGACTCTAACCAAGCAAGTGAAAGGTCTGTTTGACAAGAACTTCAAATCTCTGAAGAAAGAAACCGAAGAAGACCTCAGAAGGTGGAAAGATCTGCCATGCTCATGGATTGGAAGGATTAATATAGTAAAAATGGCCATCCTGCCAAAAGCAATCTACAAATTTAATGCAATCCCCATCAAAATTCCAACTCAATTCTTCATAGACTTAGAAAGAGCAATTCTCAAATTCATTTGGAACTAAAAACCCAGGATAGCAAAAGCTATTCTTAACAACAAAAGAACTTCTGGGGGAATCAGAATCCCTGATCTCAAGCTGTACTACAGAGGGGTAGTGATAAAAACTGCATGGTATTGCTAAAGTGACAGGCAGGAAGATCAATGAAATAGAATTGAGGCCCCAGAAATGAACCCACACACATATGGTCACTTGATTTTCGACAAAGGAGTCAAAACCACTCAGTGGAAAAAAGACAGCATTTTCAACAAATGGGGCTGGTTCAACTCGCGGTTTATATGCAGAAGAATGCAAATTGATCCATTCCTATCTCCCTATACAAAACTCAAGTCCAAGTGGATCAAGGACCTCCACATAAACCACATACACTGAAACTAATAGAAGAAAAAGTAGGGAAAATTCTCGAACACCTGGGTACGGGGGAAAGGTTCCTGAACAGAATACCAGTGGCTTTTGCTCTAAGATCAAGAATACACAAATGGGACCTCATGAAATTACAAAGTTTCTGTAAGGCAAAGGACACTGTCAATAGGACAAAACGGCAACCAACAGATTGGGAAAAGATATTAACCAATCCTACGTCCGATAGAGGGCTAATATCCAATATATACAAAGAACTCAAGAAGTTAGATTCCAAAAAACCAAACAACCCCATCAAAAAATGGGGAACAGAGCAAACAGAGAATTCTCAACTGAGGAAATTTCCAGGGCTGAGAAGCTCCTAAAGAAATGCTCAACATCCTTAATCATCAGGGAAATGCAAATCAAAACAAGTCTGAGATTCCTCCTCACACCAGTCAGAATAGCTAAGATCAAAAACTCAGGTGACAGCAGATGCTGGCGAGGATGTAGAGAAAGAGGAACACTCCCCCACTGTTGGTGGGATTGTAAGCTGGTACAACCACTCTGGAAATCAGTTTGGCGGACCCTCAGATAAATGGACATAATACTACCTGAGGACCCAGCTATACCTCTCCTGGGCATATACCCAGAAGATGCTCCAACATGTAATAAAGACACATGCTCCACTATGTTCTAGCAATCATATTTATAATAGCCAGAAGCTGGTAACAACCCAGATGTCCCTCATCAGAGGAATGGATACAGAAAATGTGGTACATCTACACAATGGAGTACCACTCAGCTATTAAAAACAATGACTTAATGAAATTTGCAGGCAAATGGGTAAAACTTCAAAATATCATCCTGAGTGAGGTAACTCAGTCACAAAAGAATGAACAGGGCATGTACTCACTGATAAGCGGATATTAACCTAAATGTTCAGAATTCCCAAGTTTCACTTTTCAGTAACCGCTGGACTGAGAGTGAGGTCCCAGCTGGAGGAGTTGGAGAAAGGTCTGAAGGAGCTGAGGGAATTTGCAGACCCATGGAGGGAGCAACAGCGTCGACGGGCCTGACTCCCCCCTCCCCCGGTCGTCCTGAAGTTTGGACCACCAACCAAAGAATACACATGGAGGGACCCATGGTTCGGATCACATATGTGGCAGAGGATCGCCTCATTGGCCATCAGGGAGAGGAGAGGCCCTTGGGCCTGAGGGTGTTATGGGCCACAGTAAAGGGGAATGTCAATGTGGGTTTATGGAAAGGGGTGGTTGGGAGGTAGAATTCCAACATAGAAGCAGGGAGGGGTAGGGGATAGGGGATTTCCAAAGAACAGACCTAGAAAAGGGGAAACAATTGGAAATGTAAATAAAGTATCAAAAAAATAACTAAAAATAAAAAAAAAGAAGATATAGACTCAACAGTCAAGGAAAATACAAAAAGGAAAACAATTCTAAATCAAAGTATTCAAGAAATCCAGGACACAATGAAAAGACCAAACTTGAGAATAATAGGTATAGAAGAGAGTGAAGATTCCCAACTCAAAGGGCCATCAATCATCTTCAATAAAATTATAGAAGAAAGCTTCCCTAACCTAAAGAAAGAGATGTCCATGAATATACAAGATGCCTACAGAACACCAAACAGATGGGACCAGAAAAGAAATTCCTCCTATAATAACCAAAACATCAAATTCACAGAACAAGAAAAGAATATTAAAATCAGTAAGGGAAAAAGGTCAAGTAACATATAAAGGCAGACCTATCAGAATTACACCAGACTTCTCAACAGAGATTCTAAAAGCCAGAAGATCCAGATTCCATACAGACCCTAAGAGAACAAAAATGCTCGCCCAGGCTACTATACCCAGCAAAACTCTCAGTTACCGTAGAAGGAGAAACCAAGGTACTCCAAGAGAAAACTAAATTTAAACAATATCTTCCCACTAATTCAGCCCTACAGAGGATAACAGAAGTTAAACTCTAACACAAGGAGGGAAACTATACCCAAGAAAAAGCAAGAAATTAATCTTTTCACAACAAACCCTAAAGAAGATAGCCACACAAGCATAATTCTATCTCTAACAACAAAAATAACAAAAATCAACAATCGTTACACTATAATATCTCTCAACATCAAAGGACGCAGTTCCCCAAAGGAAAGAAATAGGCTAACAGACTGAATGCATAAACAAGATCAAACATTTTTGTGCATACAGGAAACATACCTCAGTGACAAAAACAGACATTACCTCAAAGTAAAAGGACAGAAAAATTTTCCAAGTAAATGTTTACAAGAAAAAAGTTGGAGTAGCCTTCCTAGTATCTAACAAAATAGACTTTCAACCAGAAGTTACCAAAAGAGATGAGTAAGCATACTACATACTCATCAAAGGAAAAATACACTAGATGAACTCTAAATTCTGATCATCTATGCCCCAAATGCAAGGGCATACACATTTGTAAAAGAAATATTACTGAAGCTCAGGTGAACTCTCAATTCTCATTATCTTTGCCTCAAATGCAAGGGGACCCACATTTGTAAACGAAACATTACTGAAGTACAAAGTACACATTTAACCTCACACAAAAATAGTAAGAGATTTCAATACCCCACTCTCCACAATGGACAGATCATGAAAACAAAAAAAATAAACAGACACAGTGAAACTAAAAGAAGAACCCAATTGATTTAACAGGTATCAAAAGAATATTTCACCCTAAAACAAAAGAATGTACCTTCTTCTGAGTACCCCATGGTAATTTCTCAAAAATCAACCAAATACTCAGACACAAAACAAATCTCAACAGATATAAGGACATTGAATTAATACCACGTATTCCATTGGACCACCAAGAACTAAGGCTGGTTTTCAATAGCAACAAAAACAAAAGAAAGCCCACATACAAGTGGAAGCTGAACAAGTTTCTACTCGATGATAACTTGGTCAGGGAAGAAACAAAGAAAGAAGCTAAATATATTTTAGAATTTAATGAAAATGAAGGCACAACATATCCAAAATTATGGGACGCAATAAAAGCAGTGCTAAAAGGAAAACTCATATCTCTGAGAGCTTTCATAAAGAAATTGGAGAGAGCATACAATAGCAGCTTAACAGCTCATCTGAAAGCTCTAAAACAAAAAGAAGCAAATACACCCAAGTGGAGTAGATCACAGGAAATAGTCAAACTCAGGTCTGAAATCAACCAAGTAGAAACAAAGAGAACTCTACAAAGAATCAGTAAAACTAGGAGCTGGTTTATTACAAAAATCAACAAGATAGATAAACCTTGAACCAGACTAACCAGAGGGCACAGAGACAGTATTCAAATTAACAAAATCCGAAATGAAAATGGAAACATAACAGCAGAAACTGGAGAAATTAAAAAATCATCAGATCCTACTACAGAAGTCTATACTCAACAAAACTCAAAAACCTGGATGAAACAGATGATTTTCTAGACAGATACCAGGTACCAAAGTTAAATCGAGATCAGATAAACCATCTAAACATCACCATAACACCCAAGGAAAAAGACATAATCATTAGAAGTCTCCCAACCAAAAAGAGCCCAGGGCCAGATGGTTTTAGTGCAGAATTATATCAGACATTCAAAGAAGATCAAATATGAATACTTCTCAAACAATTCCATACAATAGAAACAGAAGGAACACTACCCAACTCTTTCTATGAAGCCACAGTTACACTGATACTTAAACCACAAAAAGACCCAACAAAGAGAGAACTACAGACCAATTTCCCTTATGAATATCACATCAAAAATACTCAATAAAATAGTTGCAAAATGAATCCAAGAACACATGAAAATGATCATCCCAGGAATCCAGGGATGGTTCAATATACAGAAATCTGTCAATGTAATCTACCATTTAAACAAACTCAGAGGAAAAAAAATTACATGATCATCTCATTAGATGTTAAAAGAGCCTCTGACAAAATACAACACCCATTCATGTTAAAAGTACTGCAGAGATCAGGAATTCAGCATGCATATCTAAATATAATAAAAACAGTATACAACAAACCAATAGCCAACATCAAACTAAGTGGAGAGAAACTCAAAGCAATTCCATTAAAATCATGGACAACACAATGCTCCCCACTCTCTCTTTCTACCTATTAAATACAGGACTCAAAGTTCTAGCCAGAGCAATTAGACAACAAAAGGAGATAAAAGGGATGCAAATTGTGAGGGAGGAAGTGAAAGAATTACTATGTGCAGATGATATGATGGTATACATATGTGACCCCAAAAATTCTATCAGAGAGCTCCTATAGCTGATAAACAACTTCATCAAAGTGGCCGGAGGTAAAATCAACTCTAACAAATTGGTAACCTTTCTCTACACAAAGAATAAAAGGGCTGAGAAAGAAATTTGGGAAACCACACCCTTCACAATAGTCACAAATAATATATAATATCTTGGTGTGACTCTATCCAAGCAAGTTAAAGATCTGTATTACAAGAACTTCAAATCCCTGAAGAAAGAAATCAAAGAAGACTTCAGAAGATGTAAATAACTCCCATGCTCATGGAGTAGCAGAATTCACATGGTAAAAATGGCCATCTTACCAAAAGCAATCTACAGATTCAATGCAATCCCTATCAAAATTCTAACTCAATTCTTCATAGCGTTAAAAAAAAAACAATTCTCAGATTTGTTTGGAATAACAAAAAACCTAGGATAGCAAAAATTATTCTCAACAATATAAGAACTTCTCGAGGAATCACCATCCTTGACCTCAAGTTATAGTATAAATAGAGCAATGATGATAAAAGATGGATGGTATTGTTACAAAGACAGGCAAGTAGGTAAATGGAATAGAATTGAAGACCCAGAAATGAAACCAAACACCTATGGTCACTTGATCTTTGACCAAGAACATAAAATCATCCATTGGGAAAAAGATAGCGTTTTCAACAAATAGTGCTGTTCAACTGGTGGTCAACATGTAGAAGTATGCAAATTGATCCATTTGTATCTCCCTCTTAAAAGCTCAAGTCCACATGGATCATGGACCTTCATATAAAACCAGATATGCTAAATATAAGAGAAAGTGGGGAAGAGCCTCAAATACTTGTGCAAAGGGGAAAACTTCCTGAAAAGAACATCTATGTCTTATGCTTTAAGATCAACAATTGTCAAATGGGACCTCATAAAATTGAAAAGTTCCTGTAAAGCATAGGACACTGTCAATAGGACAATACGGCAACCCATAGATTTGGAAAAGATATTTACCACCCCTAGATTTGATAGAGGATTAATATCCAAAATATACAAAAAAAATTAGATTCCAGAGAACCAAATAACCCTAATAAAATGTGGGGTACAGAGCTAAATAGAGGATTCTCAACCCAGGAATCTCAGAAGTTTGAGAAGCACTTAAAGAAATGTTCAAGATCATTAGTCATCAAGGAAATGCAGATCAAAACAACCCTGAGATTCCACCTCATATCAATCAGAATTGCTAAGATCAAACACGCAAGTGACAGTAGATGTTGGTGAGAATGTGGAGAAAGAGGAACACTTCTCCACTGATGGTGGGATTGCAAGCTGGTAAAACCACTCTGGAAATCAGTCTGGTGGTTCCTGAGAAAATTAAGAATAGTTCTACCTGAGGACTCAGATACACCACTCCTGGGCATATACCGAAAAGATGCTCCAACATATAACAAGGACACATGCTCCACTATGTTCATAGCAGCTTTATTTTTAATAGACAGAACCTGGAAACAACCCAGATGTCCTCCAAAAGAAGAATGGATACAGAAAATGTGGTACATATACACAAGGGAGCACTACACAGCAATTAAAAAACAATACCTTCATGAAATTGCCAGGCAAATGGATGGAACTAGAAAATATCATCCTGAGTGAGGTAACCCAGACACAAAAGAACATACATGGTATGTACTCACTACTAAGTGGATATTAGCCCAAAGGCTCACAATGACTATGATGCAACCCACAGACCAGACATGTTCCTGTCATAGGAAGAACAGGGAGAAAAAATGAAACAAAATCTGAAGGAAAGGTCAACAGGAAACTGCACCACCTGGGGATCCATCATGTCTGCAGACACCAAACCCAACACTGTTGCTGTGGTCAATAGGCACTTGATGACAGGAAACTAGTGTGGTGGTTCCTTGGAAGGGCTGGACAGCAACTAACGAATGCAGATATGGATACTTGGAGCCAACAATCAGACTGAGATCAGGGAATCTGGTCGGGGAGCTGGCAGAAAGACTGGAGGAGCACAGGGGGATTGCAACCCCACGGAAGAATGACATAGGTTAGCCTGACCACTCAGTTCTCCCAAAGCCTAGACCACCAACCAAGGAGTGTACCTGGAGGGATCCATGGCTCCAGATACATATGTATCAAAGGATGGCCTTACTTGACAAAAGTGGGAGTAGAGGCCCTTGGTCCCAGGGAGGTTGAGTGCCCCAGCATAGGGGGATGCTGGAGTGGTGGGGCATGAGTGTGGTTGGTGGGGGATCACCCTCACCAAAGGGGAAGAGGTAGGCGGATGTGGGATGGGGGTTGGTGGAGGGGTATCTGGCAAATGGGATACCATTTGATATGTAAATGAATGGAATTATTAATAATAAAAGAAGAAGGCAAAAAAGAAGTACTACGTTCTCATAGCAACTTGAAGTACTAGAAGGAGCGTATATAAGTTTATGGAATTGCTGGGATATGGAAACAAAAATTAGATAATAAAATGATGATGTCCATGCACATAAAAAGTACTTTGTTTTTCTAACTACTTGAAGTTCTAGCTACTCAGAGATAACAGTGCCTAAAGAGAAATTAGGGAGAGCTAGCATTTTCTTAGATGAATTTTAAAACTTTGTAAGAAATTATTTTAACCTTTCTAGTCTGTCACTTTTCCTGCTCTTCCATGAAAATAATTACTAAAGACTGCTGCCAGAAAACCACAAGTGCTGTCCCAGCTACCTGTGAAGAACACATTGTGTAAAACCTATGAGGAAACATGCATTTTTGCTTTGAGTTTAGTTTCTGTTTTAAGGAAACAGGGGTTGGGAGTAATGATCTAGGGTTTATAGAATTTATGTAAATTTAAGAATTTATTTTTTAAAAATTGATTAGCAATGACCAAAGCCTTGTGTCTATAGCTTTAGTAAATAAAAGACTAGGTTCAAGATCTCTGGTTTGAAGAAGGTAAAAGAATAAGAAGAATGAAGAAGTGAAAAGGAAAGGAGAATAAGGGAGAATGATGAGCATCCTCGGGCAAAGAGAGACCACTTAAACTTACAGCTTGCATCCACTACTGACTCCAAGTCACTATTGAATCAGTGCTGGACCATTTCCTACTTATTCTGGACCCTCCTCACACTGAGGCTAGACCTCAGCAGATGTTTATGTCTTTCAAGGGTAGCACAGAAAGAGAGATTCCTACCTTGAATCTGTTCATTTAAAATCAGGTTTATTTGCCAGAGAACATCCTAATGCTAATGTCTGCTCACAGGAGTCAGTATTTCTTTGCCAAATGTGAGCTCATAGATGATTTTTCATCATTTGCTTACTCTCCCATAGTAAAGAACTTTCTATCTCACAAAGAAATCTACTCCAAAGTGAAGTATTAATTATAAGAAAGGAATAGAGAAAAGCAGATATTTGCTAAGAAAACATATGCTGAAGATGTTTATATATTTCAAAATAAATTAATTCCCTTTTCATGAGCATTGACCCCCTCTTTATTCATTAGAAAGATGTGACCAGGTGAAATTAGTGTATATAAGTTCTCTCTACTACAATATAAAATGTCTTAAGAGTTGGGATCTGTGACTAAATTTGTTCTGATTATTTCTGCCCAGGAGTTAGTATATTAGTTATTGAAAGATCTCCCTTATACTTTTATTCATAGATATCTCTTACATTCCCTCTGTTCCCAGACCACAACTTAGGATCTACTCAGAATTTCTGTAGAAAGCTCTCCTAACCATGTTATACATTTCTGTTCAAGGCAAAATTATTATCCATTTCATTCTTTTGGTACAGCGTGTATTGACCAAAATCATACATTTCCTGGCAGTGAAAAAATTAATGCCTGAAATTGCAGCTCAGCATTACAGCAAGAGGATTCACAGCAGAGAAGTCTTTATGATGGTGGCCAAGAAGCAGAAGGAAAGCCTACAGGAGGCTATTTCCCAGCCCTACTTATTCTACCCAGTTCTTCAGCATGGTGGATGGTGCCACATATCAGAGAAAGTCTACTGTCATTAGATAATTAGCTCTGGAAATGACCACATGGCTACTCTCACTGGTGTTCTGTTTTAATCTCCCAGACTATTATCAGTTAACAAGGTCCAGAATCAAGATTTACTACCAGAGACTTTCTGTGGATCTGTAATGCTTTGTCTTAGATCCTCAGAATGAGTTGTTCTGAGGAAAGTCTTCAGAGTTGGGATCAGAAGAGTCTATCATGGAAGCACAGATACAACCATACCTTTAACCCCAGAGAAACAGAAAGCCACAACTTGTGCTTTTTTTTTTACCATGTATCTTTAATTTCAACAATAAAATCAGATCTAAACATGAACAATCTTACCGTATTATATGCAAGTGAAGCAAAGAGCCATGGTGTTGACCTTACATGGACCTAGTTCTAGAAGTGGCTGCATCTTTACTCACTGTGAGACTCTGAGAAAATTGTTAATCTCTCATAGCATGGATTCCTACATCTCTACAATGCAGTGAAAGCCATGATACACAATAATACGCAGTAATCACAGGAAGAGGGGCCCTACATGCAGAGCTTCCCACTCTGTGCAGCAGTTGTAATTTTTATTGCTTACAGACATGAAGATTTTCTGTATGTAAGATATTCTGAACAAGATAAGCATGTAACTTTCAGATTATAAATCATAAGAATGCCCTGCATAACGCACCCTGGCGCTGTCTAGATAGGCAGCAGTGAGGAGCAAAGCAAAGCCTTGGAGAGAGCAAGACAGGTTCTAAAGGAAAAGATGCTAGTTCTGAGAATCAAAGAACTATTATACTTTAGTCAAGTAATACAGGGGAGGAAGAGTGTTCATAACAGAGGAAGCAATGTATAAATCAGATTGGAATGAATGCAAAACTGTTGTTTAAGAAAAAGATAAAAGAAAAAAACAGCCTATTGCATCCCAGGCAATGAGGACAACTGGACATTGAGTATTAAATAATGCCTCTTCATACTAAAAATGATGGAAACATTCTACAGAGTGGGTACTGAAAGCAATAGGAGTTGTGTTCATGGCCTTCATTGTCAGCAGTGGCGCAGATGTACGTAAGAGAGCACAGGGGCTGCCTGTACTATGGTGGCAGTGGGAAATAGTAATTGACATGACAACATTAAGAGAGATTGAAAGAATTTTTCAAGTATAGAATTGGGTGGATGTGTCAGTGTGAGGTAAAGACGCCCTCTGGGTAGTCCAGGCATCATGTCAGGGGGACTGGCTTGCTTACTGTACCTGCTGGATGTGCTCTTAACACAGCTGAGGGATTAGCTTCAGAGGCTCCATAATGAAGGCGAAAAAGAGAGAAGCAGAGATGAAATACAATTTCCTTTGCAGACCTTCTGTAGTCTTCCTGTATGAAGAAGCTAGGTTGATGGTTTTTCACTACCATCATCATCCCTTTATTTTATCCCTTTATGCTCAAAAGTCTTTTTCCTATCACATGGTGACCTGTAGCCATAGACCACCATTTTGTAATTTAAAAAAGCCTAATGATCCTGAAATATCCTAAGGACAAATAATCCATTATTAATCTGAAGTAAGAATGGAATTTGGTGCAGAGCTTAGGGTGTAAACAGGGATGGAATTTTGGGAGACTCTATATCTTTTATATGTCTATTCCCATTTCAAGTCTTGACTCTCTGCTTTCTCCTTTAGGGTACCATGATCCTGACCAATCTGACTGGTCTGCATAGGGACCCCAAAGAGTGGGCCACTCCAGATGTCTTTAATCCAGAGCACTTTTTGGAGAATGGAAATTTTAAGAAGAGAGAATCCTTTCTGCCATTCTCAGTGGGTGAGTGGTAATGAGTAAGAAACAAGTCAGAATCCTACCTCATCCCTTGTATTCTCTTCTACCTAGGGACCTCTACTCTAATTTCACCATCTTCATATAGCTCCATTCAGTGCAACCAACATCTTGTTTGGTCCATTGTTTAAGAGCCCTCAGTCTATGGTCAGCTAGCCACTAAGCCTATGCCTGAAGTGACAAAAAGCAATTTTAGAAGTGTTCAGCTGATATACATGGCCCCCAGTGGTTGCCAGAAACCAAGAAAATGATGCTCCTATTTTGCATCTATCCCATTAAGGACATGACTCAAATGACCTACTTTAGGTGCATAGCCACTTAATTATCTACCACTTCCCAGTAGTGCCACAGTCAAGATGGTACCTGAATTGGTTCTATTCTATTGGTTCACATCTATTTTATTGATCTGAGAAGATGCCATGACCAAAGCATTTCTTAAAAACGAAAGCATTTAATTGGAGGTTTGCTTCCAGATCCATAAGATTAGTCCATGATCATTACGGTAAGAAGCAGACAGACATGGCACTGGTGTATTAACTGAGAGTTTTACATCTGGATTCACAGGCCAACACCACTCACACTTGAGAGAGAAAGAGAGAGAGAGAGAGAGGGAGAGAGAGAAAAAGAGAGACTGAGACACAGACAGAAAGACAGAGACACAGAGAAATATAGAGAAGGAGATAGAGGGGGAAAGAAAGAGGGATAGGGAAAGAGG
The DNA here is from genome assembly GCA_028551405.1 of Uromys caudimaculatus. Lineage (NCBI taxonomy): Eukaryota > Metazoa > Chordata > Mammalia > Rodentia > Muridae > Uromys > Uromys caudimaculatus. The sequence goes on from CM052702.1 coordinate 90,191,820, forward strand.
GAGAGGAATAGGAAAATGAGGTGGCAGAAAGAGGAAAGAGAGGGAGGGCAAGAGAGGCAGGGCTCTGGTCTGGCCTTTGAAACCTCAAAGCCCACCTTCAGTGACACACCTCCTCCAACATTGCCATACCTCCTAATTCTTCCCAGGACTATTCCATTCCCTATTTACTAGTCATTCAAATATATTAGTATATGGGAGCTATTCTCACTCAAACCTCCATGGTAAAATCAAGACTACCCATTACACAGTCTAAGTTTTTAATCACATGCTCCATATGGAAACACAAGTTCCCACCTGCTCAGAAATGCTCAGGAACAAGGAGACAATTTCTCATTGCTGCCAAATGAGGAAGACTTAGCTTCATGACAAGGAAAGGTTTAGTCCCAGTCACAGAAGTAGTGGTCCACAGGCCATGGCACTAATCCTGGTTCCTAACGTTGTATATCATGATATATGTATACTTTCAGTAGAATCTTGGGAATTTCATGTTATTCATAACTGGTAAGAGGAGAAACTTAAACAGAACACAGATAATCAAAACACAGTATCAAAAAATATAGATGTAACATAAGATACTGGCATCACAGACATACATATACAATTCACCTCTTCTAGTTTGCTTTCATGCTATTTCCTCAAGAACCTGTATTAGGCAGATAACAAAGTCTGCATCTATCAGAAAATGCTAGAATGTTTAATGCCATTGAAACCAATGAAGCTTCTTATGCATTAACCTACAGAGAAGGACACATGCTGTCTTTCCTGCTACTATGTCCTTGTTGGAAATCTTATGAGGACAGTGAAAGAGATGTTCAAATATTAGTAAGAATATTATCTTAATACTGGTCTAAGTATCTTTGTTATAGTCTTTATAAATTTTTGTTTTTAATTTTCCACTTTTTTTGAGTCAAAGTATGTATTAGTTTAGAAGAAAGAAAGTACATGAAGGCAGAGTAGATAGCTAACTTGTTAAACGGCTTTCCTTGCAAGCATAGAACTTGATATGATCTCTATAACTCACATAAAAAAAGAAGTGGAACATAGTAGCATGTGCTTATAATTCTAGCACTTGAAAGACGTTTCTCTATGGTATCAGTGACCAGGATAACTTGGAAGGTTCCAAACAGTTAGAACGCTTGCTAGAGGCCCCAGTAAAGGGGAATGTCAAGGTGGGAATATGGGAATGGGTGGGCAGGTAGGTGGGAGGAGGAATTCCCTCACAGAGGCGGGTATCAAAAAAAAAAAAAAAAAAAAAAAAAAAACAAGGTACTGGGTATGGCATTTGAGTATCAGCATCTTTGTCCTCAGGAATCCACATTTATATACACTCATGTGTATACAAGATGAACACACATATGCACAAACACATCCATACAAACAGGGCCTTAAACTATGGGACTGAGATTGGATAGAGTGTTGCAGTGCTGTTAGGATAGTTGATTAGGATGTCCACTGAGGAAGAGAACAGTGGAATGCTAGGTCATGAGTGACTGCCCATATGAACCCAGATATTAAATATAGAGACTGACGAGAAGACAGGTACAGAAATGTAGACAAACATCAATACAAATGTTTATACAAACACTTTGATGAATATACAGTGTGCATGTATTTATAGTGTGAGGTGACCTACAGCAATGGCTCCCAGAATTATGAGAATGCTCCACAATCAGGTTTAACCTTCTACAGATCATTATTCAATGGAAAGCATCAGGATATATGGGAAAATGACAACTTTCTGTGCTGGCAAATGAAAAAACAGGTTTGAAACATATTGTAGTTCCAAAGGTCAGGAAATACCAATGTGACTCAGATTCTGATAGCTAAATCAAGAGTTTAGACATAGTCAACTGGAGACAAAGCTAAGATTTCAGGTCAGGATTTACAGTAAGAAGGTAGGGAAATTAGGGCCAAGATTCCCTAAGTCAACTGAGAATGTGACTTATCTTTCTTTTTTGTTCCTCAGGAAAGAGAGCTTGCCCTGGAGAAAAACTGGCCATGTCTGAGCTGTTCATTTTCTTCACTGCTCTTATGCAAAATTTTACCTTCAAGCCCTCAATCAATGAGAAGCTGAACCTTAAGTTCAGAATGGGTCTCGCCCTTTCCCCAGTCAGCTACCATGTCTGTGCTGTCCCTAGACAGTGATGCAGGAGAAGGAAAGAGAAAAGAGAACAGGAAGACATGGTGTGTGCCCTGAAGCTTCTGAGCCTTGCTCACATAAAAGGAGAAAGATGTCACAGAATGATATTGAATCAAGAAATGTTGAAGAAATTGGGCTAAGAAATTAAATCAAATTTCTGGATTCTTGGCCCCTTAATTTGGCAGTGGGCAAATCATTTATGAGCTCAATAGCATACCTTTTCATCTAGAAGCTTCAAGGAGAAGGATGATTTCCTCTATAAAGAAAATGTATTAAATTGAATTTAAAAGAAAATAAATTTTCAAAATAAATTTTAATTATTAATGAAATTTAGACAGGCTAAGTATATCATGAGTCACATCTCAAGTAGTGTGCCATCACTGTGCCTAATTCTTATTTTGATACAATTGTACTTGCTTCTGGTCCATTGAAATGTTTGCCTAAAGTGGTGCAAAGAGAGAATGTAAGAATCAGAACTGAGTTTCTGATTGCATGCACAGAAATAAACCATGAATACTCTCCCATATGACGGTTCTTTTATTAACTTATGTAGTTCTACTTCCAAATAGTTCTGGAAACCAGTAGAGCAGGTATGCCTACTCACAGGTAGGCAAAGTGAGTAGAATAAAATCAGTTTCCTTTTTATTTTAATTTTATTTGTTCTTTGTGAATTTCATCTATTGCAGCCAATCCCACTCATCTCCCCCTTACCTTGTACCCAGTCTCCACCCTTGCATTCTACCCACCAACAGAAAAAGATCCCCTTGTGAAAGCCATAGTGTGTCACAATGCATCCCTCAGTATACACTTTTGCCCATATATCTTTCCTTACAACTGTTTATTGCAATGAGACATTGGTATAGTAGGAGTCCTCTGGCTTCTCCTACACTGCTGTCAATACTGGAACCTCACTGGGTCTCCTGTCAGATATCCTGTTGTTGCCCTGTCATTCAGATCCTATTGATTTGGATTTGGAGGACCTGCCCCTTCATGTACTACAGCAGTTCATTGATGGGGTAGAGACATGGAACTAGCCAGCTAAAAGCCCTGGATATGAGACTGGGAGCCTGATCAGTGCACCAGTTCTCTTATACCCACACCACTGGGATGTGATCCCCTGCCTGCCCAGGCTGGGATATCCAATGTCTCAGCCAATAAGGGGCATAGAACTCTCTTGCCTGGTAACTTTGTGTTCCCTCAACCTTGTCCACACTATCAGAGCAAGCTCTACTGTGCTTCCCAGTGGAGGTACAGGGCCATGCTCCCAAGTACTTCAGTGGGGGAGATGTTGAACTGATTCTTCTGCTCCCATGGCCCATTGAACTGACTCACCAGCAACCTCAACAACTAGGGCCAGCTCTACCCTGTTGCCTAGAGGAGGTATAGAGAGCACTCTACCAAGTTTTGCAGCAGGTGAGGGACAAGACCTGTTCTCGTGCTGTCCTGACTCAGGAGGATGAGGGTCTCTCTTCCTCATCCTCTATAACACATAGTTGAGAAGAGCCAGGCTGACTCTCCAGAGCTCAAGCACTCAGGCCTCACTGAGGAAATTACTTGCAAGCCCCATGTTGAGCACAGGCTCTACTATGTTGACCAGGCAAGGTACAGAGCCAGTCATCTTGATGTTTCAGAAGATGAAGGGCAGGGACAGGTCTCCTGCTCTCAAGACCCCAAGACCAGCTCTCACTCAGACCATAGGTATCAAAAATAGTTTCCTTTTATATGTTGTAGTTTGACCTTGAACTTAGCACTAGGTCATATGTAGTCACAGATAAGCAAAACCTGGAAGCATGTTTAGAAAGCAAATTGTAATTCAAGAGCTCTGGTAGGCCTGAGCATGACAAATATGGCAGGCCTTTTCCTTCCCCATTCCCTCTGCCTGGTGTTTACTTCTAGCAGAGAGGGGAGCTTTCTCTGTGTGGGCAGGGCTGGTGGGGGAGGTGGAAAGGAGGGCAGAAAAGGTTTCCTAGCTTGAGCAGGGGATAAGCAAGGGCTCCAGCCTAACATCCAGACTTCTTTGTGTATAGAGACTTTGATTCAGATCTGGCTACTTCCTGCTGAAATTAGACTCATGAAATCGGAAAATCTGGAGTACATGGTGAAAGACCCGAGCCCATTATAAGGAAGTTAGACCCCCCTTAGCAAAATTAAAGCCAGAGATAATATAGCCATATTCCACCACCTAATGGGTAACCTACATCCTTTGTCCCAGGAAATTAGTTAACAGCAGGATTGTTATCACAACCATCCACATCTTTTGTCCCAGGAAATAGCTAACATCAGGACTGTTATAGCAACTGCCTAATGGCTAACCTACACCTTTTGTCTCAGGAAATAGCTAACCGCAGGAATGATGACCTTAGGACATTCTATACCTTCCCATGACACATAGAATCTCCTTGCTTTATAATTTTTTTCTTTAAATACCCCTGACTTGAGCTGCTCAGGGTTGAACTCCTCTGCCTCTGCATAGGGTATAAGCTTGACCCCAGTGCACTGGTTCCCCCCCCCGAATAAACCTCATGTGATTGCAGCAAGGAAGGTCTTTCATGAGTTCTTGGGGGGGGGGGGGTCGTCCCATCCCGAGACTTGAGTGAGGGTCTCCCCAGCTCGGAGGTCTTTCAGTGGGCTCATGCTCATTGGAAGGTATAGATGTAGGAGTATTTGATTGACCATTATTCAGGAAACTTGTGAAACTATTTCTGCAGGAAGAGAAAAACACAATGTGCTAGGAGAAAACAGAGACATATTAATATCCTCAGCCCTATGAATGGAGTTAGG
>CM052702.1:90197240-90218299 GCA_028551405.1 Uromys caudimaculatus
CAGAGAACTGCTGACTGCTGTGTGCCCACATTAACATAGGAAGATGCTGAGATGCCTTTAGCAAATAAATCCAGGCTTTGCTTAAACATATTTGACCAAGGATTCATCTTCCCCACTATACATGTAAATATCTGTTTCTCTGCATGGAGGTAATGAGTACTTTAGCAGATATAATATGCCTCTGCTGATTTAAGTGATCTTGAGGCAGGAATCCATGTCACATTTACTTTAGGTTCATAGGAGGATTGAACAATGGACTGCGGTGTGTAAAGCTGGGAGTGCAGTTACCTTTGGTAGGTGGAATCCATTCAAATTGGTATCCATTGCTACTTCCCTCGGAACATTCAAGGGGATGATGTTTCCCATCCTCTGCACCTCATGGAGGACAGCATTGGTGTAGGGCATGGAGTCTCGGTCGGCCAAGCTTGCTGCCCTCTTCTGGCCAAGCACTCCGTCAATCTCTGCCTGTACTTTTTCTAAAAGTAAACAGGAATGTCTATTAATTTTTTAATTTAATGATTTCTTCTAACAATATACAAGTTGTCTCTGAGATCTTATCAGCCTTTATTTAATTTTAGCATCCTGGCTACAAAGAAATATTTTCGTAACCCTTCAAAGGATTGATTTAAAAAAACAAACAAACAAAAAAAAAAAACAAAAAAAACCCTCTAACTCTCTTTGAGCCTACTCCATAATTATTATAACTTTCCATATATCCTGAACTGAGTAGTTGTGATCAGCATTGCTAATCTCAGTCAGTGCCGAGTGCGGTAGGAATACTTTCATTAAACTGCGTAGATTACAAACAACTCACATTCATGTTTTGTAGTCCTAGAAATGGGGAATTCTAAAGCAGGACAGCACGAAATTTCTCATCTGACAGCAACAATTTTTTGTCTCATAGATTGAAAAGCTTTGTTTTCTCTTCAGGTCACAGAAAAAAGAAGTATCTCTTGTAATTCTTTAAAAAATAATACTCTTCAGAATATTATATTAGTGTCAGTGGAGGGTGTCTTATGGCATGATAGTGGTAAGTCAAAGACATATTGTTGTAGCTCTTTCTCTTCTACCATGACAGTTTTTTGAACTACACTTATGGCAGATGACTAATGAGCAAGATTCTGTACCTCTTGTCCTGTCTCCCTTGCTCTTCCAATGTTTCTTTTAAAGTCATTAATTCCCTTCGTAGGTCTAATCACCTTCTAACATCATACCACCGGTAATTAGGTTGCAACAAGTGAATTAATGGAGAATGCATAAACATTCACACCACAGGACATCAGTGCACTCCAATTTCTTAAGATATTGTTGAACAACACTGCAAAGACATTCTGTACAGTTCAGATTCCACATCTGACTAATTATGTCTTATCCAAAGTATGGTTTGAAGTTTCTATGAACAAATAGCAACATATTAATAAATGGTAACGGTTGTTAGCTGTCTTCCAAAATGACAATACAGCTTGAACAGTTATCCAGTGAAAAATTCAAGCTCCTGGAATCCTTGGTCAGTCAATGAGCATGTGGCGAAGTTCTGGAAAGTAAAGCACAAATAGACAGCTAGTCCCAGTGGCCCATCCCTTTAATCCCAATATTAGGGAAGCAGAGGTAAACACATCTCTGAGTTCAAGGACATCTTGTTTTACAGAGTGAGTTCAAGGACAGTCTGGGCCACACAGAGAATGCCTGCCTTGAAAAGCCAAAAACAAAAAACAAAAATTGTAAATAAACATGATTTTTCATCTTTGTAACAGGTTTGATAAAACAGGGTGTGTACTTTCCTCATTTCCTTTTTAGGCAAAAGAATGCTCAGGGCTGCCCACTTACAGAGAGCTAAGCTTCATTTCACTTTCAATTCAGCAACAATTTAAAAGGAGTTTGTAACAAAAAAGCCTATTTTGAAATCCAGCTTAGAGATTTCTTCTGGCAAAGAAATAAATGTCTATCAATTACACCACAGTCAATATAAAAATTAATTCGTAGTAAAATATATTTGACATAAAACTTGTCACAATAACCATTTTTCACTTATGTTCTATATATATATAGCCAAATAACCTCAAACTGTGACAGCCCTGCCTCAAGCTCTTCAAGTATTTTGACTAATGTTGGGAGCCACCAATCACAATTCTTGTCAGAATTTTTAAATGCGCAGTTTAATAGCATTAACTATGCTCCTAGTTTATAAGCAATGGCTACTACTTTTCCATCTTGCAAAATCAAAACTGTGTGATATTATACAATTTCTGGTTCTCTCCTCTTCCATCCAATTTTCTTTGTATAGATATCAAACTATTCAAAATAACTAATTTGAGTTGCATAGAGAAGTTCATGTGATTTATTGAACCTTATGGCAGTTTCCTGGTAACTCATGCATTACTAGCAAACAACAATAAAAACTTCTTTCTGTCCAGATGAAGAGCTGCTCTTAACTCATGCATCCATTTGTAGTCAGTGAACAGTCTTGCTGGTCTTATCTCTGGACTATTATATGTATTTCAAAATGAAAGCCAGTGTAATTTTCATGTAAATCTACTGATATTGAAGCTGCTATTCTAGAAATCAAGTCTATGTGCTAACTCATTAGCTAGCTTTAAAACCTAAAAAGACTATTGTTCAGGAAAAAATGTATTTTACTTGAAACATAAGATGCATACACATAAATATAGGTACATATATGCATTTTGCATTCATAAAAGAAAATGATTGGGTGTAGAAGATAACTCCAGTAAAGTGACTGTCATGCAAGCACGAGGACCTGAGTCTGATTCTTATAACTGATGTAAAAAAGCTGGATATAGTGGCATGTACTTCTAATTCCAGGGCACCAGAAAGTGAAAACAGACATATCCCATGGTTTACTCGTAGATGTATTTACCTTGACAAGTTCCAGGTGAGTGTTAGACCCTGTCTCAAAAAGTGGATGGTTTCTGAGGAACTATATTGGCAGCTCTGTTATGGCTTCCAAATGCGCACGCACACACACACACACACACACACACACACACACACCCTATGGGGGGGGAGTTGTGGATGGATTTGATATTTCTATAAACAAAATTTTCTTTACCATATAGGAAACACTCTGGTTTTTGCTATTCTATTTTCATGTTAAGGCAATACAGTTGGCCTGCATCTAGTAAATTGATTTTCTATCTCATGAATAAACTGTTACTCACAATTGAGAAAACAACAAGAAAAGAACAAGAGCTCAAGTAAAGGGATTGCCATGCAATCTTCAGGACTTGAGTCTAATTCTTATAATTAATGGAAAAAAGCTGGATATGGTAGCATGAACTTCTAATCCCAGGGCATTAAGGGGGTGGCAACAGGTAGATCCCATGTCTCACTGGACAGACACTATAGATTCTTGACAGTATCCAAGTGAATGAGAGATGCTCTCTCAAAAAGTAGATAGTTTCTAAGGAGTGATTCATGTAGCTTTGCTATGGCTTCCACATGTTTATACACACACACACACACACACACAGAGAGAGAGAGAGAGAAAGAGAGAGAGAGAGAGAGAGAGAGAGAGAGAGAGAGAGAGAGAGATTGTTCTATAAACAAAATTTTCTTTACCATGTAGGAAGCACTCTGAATTTTTCTATGCAATTTTTGTCTTAAGGCAAAAACAGTAGGCCTCCATCTACTAAATTGATTTTATATCTAATGAACTTTTACTAAAAATTCAAAGATCAAAAACAATAACAAAATAAAATAAAACAAGAAGAGCAACAGCAAAACACATTCTTTAACAAGAAAAATGTTTCTATCTTCAAATCTTTAAATTTTTCTAGAATCTCATGGAATAAAAATGATAAGATGGACCACTTGCCCTGACAGATGCCAGTCAGGGGGGAAAGAAACAATGTGCTAAGCAGAACAATGGAGGAGCATCTAGTTGTTTCTGGAGGAAAAGAATGACAGTTATTCCCAAGTCTTCACATTCATGGAGGAATTTGAAATGACTTGGGATGGTAATACTTGAGACGATTCTTCTAGAATGGAAAAAATTATGACAGAATACTGGTGGTAGAGTGAAGATCTAACGTCATCACTTAGAGGCACAAATAAGGACCAACCCAAAAGAGGACATAGAGTGTAGGAAAGACACCATAGAGTGTGGGTGGATCTGAAGCAGAAAAGGCAGAAAGGTGATATCACAGTATATAGAATACCAGAATAAAGAGTTTCAACAGAGTGCAGGGCAAAATGGGAGGGGCCTACTATAAAGGGAAGAAGGACATGAGTGGATGCACTCTGTACAAGTCTGCACCCTTGGGACCCATCTCAGTGCTGACAGAGCATGCAGAAGGCATGCCCATTCCCAAATCACACTGCCTCACAGCTATGTCATTTCCATCCACTCCACCATGTTATCTTCTGGCCCTCTCTAATCCATAGCTTCCAGATGCAGAACTCAGCTTTGTCAGGTACGGTCAGCACATACTCACCTTGCACTTCTGGGTAGACGGCCATGTAGAGCAGAGCCCAGCGTAATGTCGTGGATGTTGTCTCTGTTCCCGCAAAGAAGAGGTCCAAAGTGCTGCAGATGAGGTTTTCTTCATTGAAACTTGTAGTCTTCTCTGGGTACTAGAAAAGACAATGCTGAATCAGAAAAAAAATTGATTATTTAAATACACAGGTTATGATGCTGGGTATCAAATTTGAATGTTATTTTAAGAAATGCTACCTTTAACCTTCTCAGGACACAATTATATCATGAAAATTATCATGCTCCAAATACAAGGAGATTGACACATAGAGTCTTCTTCACCTTTGATAATGGGTTTGGAAGGAATCATTTAAAAATGATATTACTTTGACCTCATTAGAAAGTTTTTTTTTTTTTTTTGTTTTTGTTTTTTTTTGTTTTTTTGCTCCAACTGCTGTAGATTGACCAAAAGCTTTGGGTACTTGAGTAGATGAATATCAAGACAACTATTTTCTTTGTGACTATACTTTTGGAAATACAAACAGGACAGGATAAACCCAGCCATATATATTTGGCTTCCAATACCAGCTGTCACTAAGTCACTAAAGATGTTCACTTCACATTTATCTGTTTCAGTTTATAAAATGAGGATAACACATACCACTTACCAGGTCATATCAACTGTATTAGATGCAACAGACACATATCAAAAACTCTACAAGTGTTTTTGTTGATTCCAGAAGGACTGAGGTGAATTCTCTGTATTTATTGATTCTTTGGTCTCTTCGTTAATACTTCATACCTAACACCTTGCTGATTCTATCAAATTTTCTTTGGTACATAACTCCTTATTTTCTATCTTCCTCTAGAAGCATTATTGTTTACATTGCTTATAATTTTGATGCTCTCACATTTGTACTACATATAGTAAACAATTTGCTTCCTCTTTTAGGGACAAAATGTCACTTCTATTGAAACTGTGTCAGGGAGATGAAATATGATAGAACAAGGAAAGAAATTCACTATTATGCCCTGGGTAGAAAAGGAATTTGTAATCTAATGAGTCAAAGCTCATAGAACAGATTCAGTGATATATATTTGCTAGAAGTCTATTTTGGTCAGTGCATTAAAAATAGTGTTATAGTTTGAATTTACAATGATGAATACATTGTATAAATGTACCATATTTTGTGTATCGATTCCTCTTTTGAGAGACATCTGGGTTGTTTCTACCTTCTATTATAAATAAGCCTGCTATGAACATAGTGGAGCATGTGTTTTTGTTATATGTTGGAGTATCTTTTGGGTATATGCCCAAGAGTGGTATAGCTGGGTCCTCAGGTAGTAAGTACTTTGTCCAATTTTCTGAGGAAACACCAGAGTGGTTGTACAAGCTTGCAATCCCACCAGCAATGGAGGAGTATACCTCTTTCTCCACATTCTTGCCAGCATCTGCTATAAACTGCATTTTTTATCTTATCCATTCTGATTGGTATGCTGTGGAATCTCAGGGTCATTTTGATTTGCATTTCCCTGATGACTAAGGATGTTGAGCATTTCTTTAAGAGTTTCTCAGCCATTCAAGTTTCCTCAGTTGATAATTCTTTGTTTAGCTTTGTGCCCCATTTTTTAAAAAGGGTAATTTGGTCCTCTAGAGTCTAACCTCTTGAGTTCTTTGTATATACTGGATATTAGCCCTTTATGGGATGTAGGATTGGTAAAGACCTTTTCCCAATTTGTAGGTTGCTCTTTTGTCCTGATGACAGTGTCTTTTGCCTTACAGAAGCTTTTCAATTTTATGAGATCCCACTTGTCTATAGTTGACCTTAGAGCCTGGCCATTGGTGCTCTATTCAGGAAATTTTCCCCTGTGTCCTTGTGTTCAAGGGTCTTTTCCACTTTTTCTTCTAATAGATTCAGTGTATCTGGTTTTATGTGAAGGTCCTTGACCCACTTGGACTTGTACAAGGAAATAAGGATGGATCAATTTGCGTTCTTCTACATGCGGACCACCACTTAAGCCAGCACCATTTGTTGAATATGCTGTCTTTTTTCCACTAGATGGTTTTGGCTTGTTTGTTAAAGATCAGGGGACCATAGATATGTAGGTTTAATTCTGGGCCTTCAATTCTATTCCATTGATCTACCTGTCTGTCTCTGTACCAATAACATGCAGTTTTTTTATCACTATTGCTCTTTAGGATACCTTGAGGTCAGGGATAGTGATTCTCCCGAAGTTCTATTGCTGAGAATAGTTTTTTCTATCCTGGGGTTTTGTTATTCCAAATGAATTTGAGAATTGCTTTTTCTATCTCTATGAGTTGGAATTTTGATGGGGATTGCAGTGAATCTATAGATTGCTTTTGGTAAGATGGCCATTTTGACTATGCTAGTCCTGGTGATCCATGAGCATGAGGGATCTTTCCATCTTCTGACGTCTTCTTCAATTTCTTTCTTCAGAGACTTGAAGTTCTCGTCATACAGATCTTTCACTTACTTGGTTAGAGTCACATCAAGACTTCATGAAAATTGCAGACAAATAGATGGAACTAGGAAATATCATCCTGAGTGAGGTAACACAGTCACAAAGGAACACACATGGTATGTTCTTACTGATAAGTGGATATTAGGTAAAAAGCTCAGAATATGCATGATACAACTTACAGGCCATATGAAGCTCATGAAGAAGGAAGACCAAAGTGTGGATGCTTCAGTTGTACTTAGAAGGGGGAACAAAATAATCAAGGGGGATTGAGGGAAGGAGGGACTTGGGAGAGACAGATGAGATGGAGGGGAAAACGGGGCAGAACCAGGTGTAAGGGCAATGTACAGAGGGTCAGGAAATTGAACAGAGGTGTCTAGTAGTGGGGGATGGGGAACTGGGGATAGCTACCAGATGCCTGGAAATCAAGAGGCTCCCATGACCCAGTGGGGATGACATTAGCTGAAATACACAACAAAAGGGAGAGAGAACCTGTGGAGACCATATCCAGAGGTTATGCACTGCCCCCAGTTGAGGGATAGGGCCACCCACCCATCTCAAAAATATTAACTTAGAGTTGCTCCTGTCTAAAGAAAATACAGGGACAAAGAGATTGAAAGTATGGTCATCCAGAGACTACTCCACCTGGGGATCCATCTCATATGCAGACACCAAACCCAGACAGTATTGCTGATGCCAAGAAGTGCGTTCTGACAGGAACCTGATATAGCTGTCTCTTGAGGCTCTGCCAGAGTCTGACCAATACAGATTCATATGGTTGCAGCCAACTATCAGACTGAGCACTGGGATCCCAATGGAAGAGTTAGGAGACAGACTGAAAAAGCTAAAGGAGTTTGCAACCCCATAGGAAGAATAACAGTATCAACCAACCAGAGCCCCTGAGAGCTGCCAAAGAGTAAACAACCAACCAAAGAGTAGACATGGAAGGACCCATGGCTCTAGCTGCATATGATGGCCTTATTTGGTATCAGTGAGAGGGCAGGCCCTTGGTCCTGTGTAGGCTTATTTCCACAGCATAGGTGGAATGCTAGGGTGTTGAGGAGGCAGTAGGTGGGTGGGTGGGTGAGCACCTTCATAGAAGCAGGAGGAGGGGGAGGGGATAGGAAGTTTGTGGAGAGGAAACTGGGAAGGGGAATAACATTTGAAATGTAGATAGATAAAATAACCAATAAAAATAAATAAATAAACATCTCTACAGACTCAGGTTTTGAATACTCCATTCCTAGCTGCTGGAACTATTTTAGGATAGTCTGGAACATTGGCAGGTGGTGTCCATCTGGAGGAAATCAGTCAGTATAAACAGGATTCCTGTGGTTTGTCAAAGTCCTGGATCCTGGCTAGTTTCTGACTCTTGGTCTACCATGACATAGACAGACTCCACCACATCCTTTTTCCATATATTTTCCTTCACATTGGACCCCTTAAAAATATCAGCCAAGCCGGGCAGTGGTGGCGCATGCCTTTAATCCCAGCACTTGGGAGGCAGAAGCAGGCGGATTTCTGAGTTCGAGGCCAGCCTGGTCTACAGAGTGAATTCCGGGACAACCAGAGCTACACAGAGAAACCCTGTCTCAAAAAACAAAAAACAAAAAAACAAAACAAAACAAAAACAAACAAACAAACAAAAATATATATCAGCCCAAAATAGACCTTGAAATTCTTAAATTGTTTCTGCAAGTTATTGTCACAAGATACAAACATACAAATATGCCCAACTGGCTGCCTTCTCTTTGCTTGTGTATGATTGGATGGTGTTTATAACCATGCAATCATGAGAAGATAGATGCCCCACTTATACATTAAAACTAAATTTAGATGAATTTTGCCTGTGTGCTGCAATAAGGCTGAGATTGGTTAGTAACTGGTTTTCTATTGACTCACCCAAAGACAGATGTTTAATTACTAATTTCTCTATGTATATATTTCTCTCATGTATGGGTAAAATGCAAAGAGCATGAAAGGGAAGTATCTGCATTTACAGTCAGGACACTGTATTTTTAACACCCCTGAGTTAATATTACAACTATTTTCACTCATATGACTTATATGAGCATTGATCTACAAAGATGTCTACATCTTCATTTTAGGAACTTGATGAGCTAAAATACATTTTACAGATTTGATTAACTGGAGAGAGGACAATTACCCTGAACTATACTTATCAGAAGGGTCTGAAGGATCAAAACCAAATAGATCAAAGTAAAAGAGATGCTACAGTTTGGGAATTGAAGACAGAGGAATGAATCAAAACACAAGATATCTGTGCTCTCTAGGAGCTTGGAGAAGCAGCATCATAGAGCTTCCATTGCCTGTCAGTAAACCTTGTGCGGTCAGTAGGAATTAAAGTCATGAGAACTGCAGGAGAATAAATCTGTGCCAAGTTAAACCCTAAGAATGTGGTAGCCTGATACAGATTTGATTGAAGTTTATTAAATGAATACATGTAAGAAAAAGACACAGAAGCATTTCCCTCACCTTTGTCATTTCCTTGAGGAAAGCATCAATGAAGTCTCTTGGCTCATCAGGGTTCCAGTCTTTCCGGTGATTGTCAATCATACAAGAGACAAACAATTTCAGTTTTTCCCAGTTTCTGAAAACTTTTTGATGTGATCCAGGAATATATTTCATTATGCATGGAAAAATATTATAGATCTGATTGGGAAAAGTAAGATAGTCATGGAGACAACATGGTCCATTTTACAGTGTTTCAATATATAGTATTGCCTTTCTCTATGTTTCTTACTGTAAAATTATGAGGCCAGATTTTGTTTTCCCTTTCCTCTTCCTCAAAAATATTTCAACTCTGCCATGCAAAATATACTGAGCCTCCAAACACTTCTTAAAGCCCAATGCCTGTTACATGCTTTATAACACCACCTCTCTATCTGGACAGTGGACTGGCACTCAACACTTTTAGTTACTATGCTATCAATGCCATTATAACTTACTTTGCATATAGTTTCCAGAAAGAATATTTATCAATGTAATCACATGCTCGACTCTGTTAATTTCTATATTTAAAGGCTGTCTTTAGACTCAGAATTGAGCAAAGTCTTTGGCCTCTGTACATCCTACAGAACTGGAAACCCCCAAATCTTTATCATTTCTCTAGATAATCCATCCACAGCAGCCTTGAGAGCACATCGAGGGCCCTGGTTGGTACTATTCATTGTGCCTCAAAAGTGTTCCTGAAAACTAATTTAACCATGCCCCTCACATCATAAAGGCATTGGTGAAGTCTCCTTGGAGATAGTTTACCTGATTATCCTTAAAATGACAAGCATCTTCTCACTCATTTAGTTCTCTGACATGACATATTTCCCCTATGGAAACTTACCCATAGCAAGTATTGTGCAGGTAACTATATATTCTGGTACCAGTAATGTGCTTTAATCCCCATATCATAAAACTGCAATATTTACTCAAGTAAAGTGAATGGTGAATGATGTTTCAATAATATTTGATAGCATAACACAATATAAATCAAGAAGATTTAGAATAAGACATATATGGGAGTGATTTCTACCTCTCTGAGCCTCTAGTAATAATAAGTTGTAACAGGTATAATAACAGTATTAATGATGTTAATATTATTACAAAGTAGTATTGATAATATACAATGTGCTAATGGGGTCCTCCTGTATCCAAGAGCAGTGAATGACATGAGACATACAAAGCACTCCACAAAGGTCTAGTGGATTGCTATCTATATTTGCTTGCACAACTCTGTACCAATTTGAAGACACCATATTGCCTCATTTTCTATGTAGAAGGGCATTGTAAAAATTAATGGACTTTTGCAGCTATATATCAAAATGACTGGTGTAACTGATCTTTCCAAGAACATTTATTATCACTCTCTGCCACCTCCTTGTTCCCTTCTAAGATTTTTTACCCTAATACACACCTAGAAATCGGCTGCACACTCTCTCATCTCCACTGACTTCCCAGCCTCTGCTCACTAAGAGGATAAACACATGGAGTTGCTAGACTTGGAACTACCATGAGTAAGAGTTGTAACAAGGAACACAAGATAGTATAGGCACTAAGTGCAGCTGAGTTTATTCTTTATGCCCCGTTTAATTCCTGTATGTCTTGCTATCCATTTCTTTAATGTTCATGAGGGTATCCCTGAACTTGAGGAAAAAGTGCTTGTGGGGATACCACAAGTGAGAATTAATCCACTCTTGGGTGCATCATAGAAAATTTGATGGTATAAAGACAGGAGTTATTAAAGAGAAAATGAACTTTTAAAGGACCAGTAACTGTGCTTCAGATTCATTCTCTTTGGAACCATGTGTATCCCCCGTATGGTAAAACTAAAGCATCTGCAACTGTTACCTCCATGCACTCCAGAAGGTTTGTCCAAGACAGCATAAAGTGTAATACAGAAACACAAGTATATAATGCTATGCAAGAGCTGCAAAAGGACTGTAGTAAAAGTAATAAGTGATTTTTAGGAGATGAGCAAACATGTGAATTTAATAAAGGACCCAGAATGGGAAGTCATCAATAGAAAGGGACAGGTCAGCAAAATGAATGAGAAAATCAGCAGTGTGATGGACACGATCAGCAACAGAAGAGACATGTAGCAAGGGAACTGAGGTTTGTATAAAAATGAAACATGTAGCAGATGTACAGCTGGAGCCGAACAACTGGAGCATGGGTGATCCCCACGGCTGTTGCCTGTACATGAAAAATGTTCTTCTAGCTGGACTGCCTTGCCTGCCCTCAGTAGAAGAAGAAGCACCTGGCTTGCAGAGTCTTGATGTACCAGGGTGTAGGTATAGGGCCCCCCCCCCACTCCATCAGAGGAGAGAGGGAAGGGGAAGGAGAAGGACTGTGGGAGGTGGGCAGAGAGCCAAATATAAACTGAAGAAGTAAAAAATGTTATTTAAAGTAGTAACTGAATGCATCAAAACTGCACACTGGAACACATCGCTAACAGACTAAACTGCAGAAAAATTTGAGGAATGTAGCACAATGTTGAGAACACGCTCCGTTAAAATATCCATTCAGTAAATAATGAGCATGACTACAATGTCTAAGAAAACAGTCACTGTCTACATTGAAACCTAGATCAATGTTTGTGTGATCTCTAAGAAACGCATCTTAGTGGTAAAGATACCCACAAATAAAGATATAAAAAAGGAAAACAGTCTATAAAGCAAACAGAAATAGAGAAAGTTGATATAGTTATTCTGATATCTGATGAAAGAGATTTCAAATCCAAACTAGTCAAAAGAGATAAAAAAAATAACATTACTAAGGGGAAAACCAATTAATAAATCATAAAAGTTGTAAATAAAAATCACACACACATATACAGAGAGGGGGGAGATTTTTTCACTCCTGATACAGACATGATGGAAGAACCTACTTCTTCAAGTTGTCTGACTTGTGTGCACTCATACACATAACAAATGTATATATGTGTGCATACACACTAAATAAAATAGCATTAAAGTGTTTTATAAACAAACTTATACGCATACATCCTCAAATGTGTACATACCAAGATAGGGGACTAGAAGAAGGAAAACCAGGCTGATAAAATCAAACACTTGAGGCTAATTTCACTTACAACTGTCCAACTGTCTTCCACATTCATGGGCATGGATGAGTGACCAGTAAGCTATGGAGAGTACTTAAGGAGCTATAAGGGTTAGAGATAGATAATGAAGTCAACTTGGAGTGACATTTGAACCTCAAATGTTTATATTTCTAGTATAAGAAGACTGATAGGATCAAACATCGATGGGTATAGGAAGAGTTCATCCTTCTGAATCTTTATCTTATATGCCCAGATGCAAATATATGACAAATGAGTTTGTCACATGGACACTGACATGGAACTGTTATTCATAACATCATAAACCTAGGAGCAACTCATTCACCTAAGCAGGGAGAAAACAACAACATATTCAGACAGTGCACTGCTAGTCTCCTGATAACAAAGATCAGTGCACAAAAAGAAATCACAAAACAAGATGATGAGCTAGCAGTCAAGAATTGGATTTAAAATATATTTGAAACTTTATACATTAGCTTTACAAGTCCTACCTTTCAAAGGTATGCAAACAAAAGTGTTTACCTGGCATATCATTGTTGTCTGCAAATACATGACCTCATCCAGTAGCCTCAGCATCTCCTGAAACCTACTGTCATGATACTCAAAACGCTCCCCAAAGGTGACTGAGCAAATGATATTGGAAACTGCATTGTTGATACTGAAGTGAGGGTTGAAAGGTTTTCCTGGAGGTGGGTAGAAGGAGAGATGAGTCCTTCAACATTATTAATTTGTTTCTATTTCCTATAATAAATTAACGTCATATGACAGAGAAATTCACATTCCAGAAACACACATGTAAGAGGCTCTGGCCAGAACATACTAAATGGGCTCTGACATGCACCAAGTACTCTGCTAATGCCTGGGAAGTCAGATTTATTACCAGGCCTTAGGTACAACACTGGGTTTATTGACACATTTGTGTGCTTAGCTGCTGAACAACTAGGATGGGATCATGGCTAGATGGTCAATGTTCAGTCCTCAGTGCCCAGACCTACTGAAGGCCAAGGATGATCACTTCGATATTTAGGAAGAATCTGTTCAGTGAATGAAAGAGGCCTGGCCCCCTGCACCTGAGAAAGACTCACCGTCTTCTTCTCTTATGGCTTCCACTAGGTAGCAGGCCTCCTCCTGCATGCGTTCCTCTAAGCTCTTCTTTCCCAAGCCAAAATTCCTCAGTGTCATCAGGGCAAACCTTCTTTGCTCCTTCCATATATGGCCACTGGAGAAGATCAATCCTAAAAAGAAGAGATTCAGCTTTATGATATTTTGGTCTAAAACTACCTCGTGAATTATTTGTTGAGCACATTTGCAATGGAGAGGAGGAGGGCCAATGATGGGCTTGATAGCTGTCTAGACAGAATATTAGAAAGCAAGAATCATGATAGCTAACACGTCCTGGAGATCTACAGCACCACACACACTGATATTTCTTAAATATTATGTAATCTATTTCTCTTAGAAACTCTGCATGCTTATTACTACCTAGCAACTGGTCCACTCTAATTGCTGCAAAAGAAAATGAGGAATACATATAAAGTACACTTTTCAAGGGAAAACAGCTGTTTGTCAACCTGGTGTTCAGATTCATCTCTCCTGGTTTCATTGTAGACAGAAAAGTCTACAAAGTTACACTGTCTAGTTACACTGAATAACAGGAATGAAATAAAGGATAAGAAAAAAAAAAAAAAAAAAAAAAACAGGAGGCAAACATTCTAGTGTGTTCAGCATCCACCACCTATTTCATGGAACATGCAATGCCGTGCTCATGTCTATTTGTAACTTTCAGAAAAATTGTGACCATTTTAAACACAAGCCTTTGTCTCTCTTCTTCCTTCACATCAAGAAGGGGACCCTGTCAGCATGCAGAAAAGCTCCTTCAGCAACTCAGTGACTCCCTTCCTGAACACCTTTTCCAGTGGTACCTGGCTGTAGTTCCAGATTTCCTTCCTAATTCTTTGGGTCAAATTTCCCACAAATGTTGGTGTCTTGTTTTCTTCTACCAACTCTTAAAATATTGCAGTTGTTAAAAACTACCCCACATCTCTTTTCAGTGCATATTCTATTTTAGGAAATCTGATCATTTCTACCATTTAAATGTCCTCTGCTGACAATCATATAAGGTGTACAATCCAGAACCGCATGACTACTTGACTTTGGCAGTTACAAGCATTTAGACTCAGCACATCTGTGACAGAAATTATTACATATCCCTGAAACTCCCAACGTAAGCTAGTACTACCAACTACTTTATCGTCTCTTATTGTTCCTCTTTGCACCTGCCATTCCTGCCGGTGCCACTCTTCTGAAAGTTTCCCTGAGATCCTTGACCTCCTGCTATCTATGTACATCATCAGGTCATGTAGTTTCTCTCTTGAATAATTTTGGTTCATGTGTCTGCAATGCCACCATCAGGGAATAATCAAGTTTCACTTCTCAACTTATTTTTTAAATTCCATCTTTCCTAACCTACAGTGATAATATTCCATTTTCCATTTCTTAACTGAAAACCTAAATGATGCTCAGAGTGTGCAGTGTGTGATCTCTACTCAACACCACTCTTGCTGTTCACATGAAAACCAATATCTAGGCTCTTCCTAGCCAAAATTTATGAGTTTGTATCTACTTAATTATGTCATTTAGATACTATGTTTGCCACACTGGACATCTTTCCAGTATCTCAAGGCCCTAGTCCTCGTTATTTCAGGGATATTCTGTCTCTGTTAACTGTTTTTCCATGTTACTAAATGAATGTCCTCACTTTTTTGCCTGAATCCCAGTAGATCTTAGAAACTACTAATGAATGACAGCTCCCCTTAACATTGTAAACATACATGATTTAATTAGCTAATTATACAATGGTTTTTCATTTTATGGAGTGCATGTTATATAAATATGCAGATTTTCATCTATCATATTCACTATTAATCACTTATGCCCAGCACTGGGCTTCTCACAGCAGAGAACATAGTCAATGATATACAATTAGTGGTTGATTGTCTCAGGAAGTAATTATGACATGTTTAAAACTTTGGTAGGTTATTACACTTGAAGTTCTGCTTCCAGTTTTAGAACATGTAGCTTGATTTAATAATAATCCTAAGTACTTATACTATTTTAATCTAGCATTCTCTGGGAGGCTAGAGGTCCCTGTGTGACATGGCTTTAATAATGAAGTTAAGAAGCTTTGAAATAAGATGAATGGCAACAAGAGGAAGGTGACTTACACACATTATTCTAGGCTGCAGAATTGGCATGGAGTAGGGGAAATAAGAGAGAAGTGAGATCTATCTGTATGAAGATGTGCAGTTACTTCTCACCAACACATTTAGAGTTAGATTTTGCAAGACATGTGATTTCTTTCAATGCCTCTTGGGGATGACACTGCGTCCTCTGATTGGAGTTTTTATTCAAGAAATATGGCCTTATTCCTCCTGTAATTATGTCAATTCATGATGGGGTTGTTTTATGGGAATGTTGGAACAGACACCAATAATGGATCATAAACATTATAACACACACTTCATGTTGCTCAATAAACTTATACAAACTTACCATTTTTATTGGAGATACGTTCTTGCATAACACTGAGAGGGCGATTCAAAATGTTTTGTTCCATGTGAGTAAATGCTTCTTTGATTAAGGGCAGTCCAGTTATGACCACTGAAGATATGTCACCAAGATTCAGGCTAAAAATATTCCCATATTTGTTCACAAACTGAAAAATACATCAATAGTCATAGTTAAGCGTGCTAATAAATCTCTTTTATCTCTTTTGTGTTGAGAATTTGGTGTCTGGGTATATTAGGTCCAAACTCTTAGGGAGGTGCTCTCACTTACATTGGTGTGAAGGTAATGCTTCTTTTTATTTTCCCCTCTCTACATCAAACTCTGACTAATTTCAGGATTATCAATCTTCTCATAAATCTTTCATATATATATATATATATATATATATATATATATATATATATTTCAATATGAACCAAATAAGCATCAATTTAACCCTAGACTAACTCATGAGGTTATTAGTGTAAGACATAAAAGTCTATAACATGAAATATAATGTCATCTAGTGAGGCAGTGTATAAAGGACATGAGTCCAGAGAAAGATTGAGGTGTATGTGTACAAGCGAGATACAGCAAGCATGGAATCCTTAATTAATTATAATATCTAATATTGTTTATGTATGGGAGAATGTGCCTTCTCCAAACCTTTCTGGATATGAAGAGTAGAATATAGGGTGGAGGTTCAGGGAAGAGATATCTCTGAAGATCTGGAGTAATGTGAGCATGTGGGCTCTATGGTTCACTAAATGGACACTTGGGACATATGCTGTATCCCAATTTCAGACCCCCGTTATGGATGAGTAAAATATCATCCCTCCCCACCCTCCTCAAAAGCTTCTGTGGGGAAGAATGAGACTGACACTGTGAGAGGAACTTTGTTTAGTTTTTGGCTCCTAGCCACCCACTGCATCTCTGAGAAGTGAATGAGCTCTGTGTTCAAAGGCTCAGGGATAAAAGTGCACAGTCAAATCTAGGACAAGAAGCCAGCAGTCCCAGACAGCCATTGTCACTGAGTGGACAATCAGTATGCTTTTGGTTTTACGTCATTTTTTATAACTATTCTACCACTGTCAGATTTTTTTCCATTTTTCTAAAGAGGAAACTGAATTGTAAATGAAGCAATGCAGTCAAGAAAAGGGCTCTTGCTGGGTAGAGGGACTCCACCAATTGATACATGTTCTTATTGAACAACAGAAAAGGAGCACCCAGGAAGAAAAAAAGAAAAACAGCCACAATCCTCCTTCCATTAGTGGTAGATGAGAAGGTCTGTTAGACTGAATTCTTACAGCTCTGTGTAATAAACTGTGGGCATGTGTTTATGTGTGTGCATAGGTGTGTGCAGGCCTGTGTGTGTGTGTGTGTGTGTGTGTGTGTGTGTGTGTGTGAGTGTGTGTGTGTTTGCGTGCACACGCATGCCAGAAGTCAACCTCAGGTTTCACTTACAAGAGCCGCCCACCTTGTTATTTTCAGTATTTCATGAGCACTGAATAGACAAGGCTGGCTAGCTGGTGAACTTCAGGAGTTTGGCTATCTTTTCCTTTCTATCCTCAAGTTTATAAAGACAGGCTACTATACCCTACTCTTATAGATTCTGAAGACTGAACACATATTCCCACTGCTACGTGGGGAACACTTTGCCAGTGGAACTCCTGCCCTTTCTTATGATATTTATGGTTATTATACTTTATAAAGCCACTTGTTTGCCTCTTTTAAGCATTTTTTTTACATGTGGTACTCATTTTTTCTTTTGATATGTAGAAACTGCCTCCTAATACAGAGAACTTTAGTAAATAGTGGAACTATCACTTTATTTTCATTATGATCGAATCTGGAAATGCAGATAAACAGTTATGTGAAATATTTTCTAAGTGGGTAAGTGTAAATGTGTGGGTGTTCATGGTCTGATATGCAGAAAAGAATTCTTTGTCTTTGGCTAAATTGTGTTTTTAAGTGTTTCTTTCAATATGCATATATCCTACTTTGTTTTCTGTTGCTGTAATAAAACATTGAGCAAAATAAATTTGTGAAGAAAAGGTTTAATCTTACAAGTGATATTCCATCATCAAGTGAAGGAATGACATTATCTCAGTAGCTGGTCCCTCCTATAGCAATTAGTAAGCAAAAACAAATGCCCACACACTGATCTGATGGAGACAACGCCTGAACTAAGGTTTTCTTTCTCCCATGTAATGCATAAAATTTGTCAAGTTGACAAAAACTAAGCAATGCAGCAATTTTTTTATTTTAAAAATCATTTTTATTCAATAAATAGACATAAAATAAATCTATGGAGATAAGGAGCAAATATTAGTATCAGTGGTTATTAGACTTTATAGATCACAGTGTCCCTTGAAATTTTCAGACTATATATCTGATCTTCACTATAATGCTGTGCACATGTATTCATTTATGCACAATTGTGTATATTCCTTTGAGGCCATTAATTCCTCTTCAGACTAACAGTCTCAATGGTCATCTTCTGAGATAGACTGACAGTGTAGAAAATATGCAGTGCACAGCCTAAGATGACATCTGCTATAGTCCTGTTAGAAACTGAAAGGGAAATGAAGACATCTTAGGGAAAATGGTGTTTTAGCCAAGTTTTAAATGGTCAAGATGTGAACAAAACATACATAGTATACAGGTCAAAATACTCATACTGTGGGTGAGGCAGTAGAGGTACACAGACTGGAGAAGGAGTGTGTACAGAAGTATAGGGGAAAGGCCTTATTAGAGCACACCAGCCAAAAGTCCGGACCAGGTGATAAGGAATTCCAGTCCCTTAATTTCAAGTAGTTAACAGTCCTATTCAGCATGCAATTGAAAATAGGCCAGTGAATTATTAGATGAAGTAAAGTTAGAAATTGCCTGGGAAGAACAGGAGCAGGGACAGACTCCTGGATGAAATGTCTGCTAAGACAAATTCATTGTAAATCAATGCTACTGGGGATTCTGTAGGCCAAGAACTTTCACCACCAAAAGTCATGAGAGGACTCTCTTCATTTCCATCAAGAAGTCTGAATGGGTTTGTGAAAGGAAGGTTACACAATGGGACTCCAGACATTGGACTGAGAGACATCTGCCCTCTTTGTATCTCAATTCTACTTCTTACTATATGTTTGATTTAGGAGAAAATATGAAAACACACACATAAATGGATGAAAAAATAACTTGACTGGGAAGACTTCCCCATCCTTATATCACGAGCCACTGTTGTGACACTAGACACATCACTTAAGTTCTGTAGTCATATTTAATTTGTAGAAAAAACAAAAACCAAAAACATTTGAACTCAGACAAGATCAGATAAAAGCATGTTTTTATACTCTTGCATATCATGGCAGCATCTCTCAGGGGTGGAAGTCAAATCAAAGTTGATTTTCTTTCAACAAAAGCCAAAAGAAGTACAGCCAACAAGACAAAGTCCTCTTACCATTCTGCCTCTGCATCCCAGAGTGGAACACCATAATGGTAAGACTTTAACCTTACAAGAGGCTGCCATTGTAGCATTCCTGGACACAACATTGTTAGTCTACCTATGTGGCTCTCCTGTGCAGTAAGCTTAATTGTGATTTTCACAGCTGAAGTTCTAGAAGGAAAATCCCCAGTGGAGTCTGGGACAGAACTATCATGTCCATCCTGCTCTTACATTAATAGTAATATCACTTCCTCAGGAAATAAATATGGGCAAATCTCTGAGCTCTATCCTTCTTCAGTGAGTTATGGTTTCTTTTTTAGCATGGTACAATGTGGGCTGTGGCTCTCTTCCTTTACTCAAAGCTACATTGATTAGACTGTGATGTACTCCTGCAAGAGTAGGAAACACAAATTCACAATACAGAGGCTTGTAACCTAAATTTACAAGTGAACCACCCCTCACAAAAGTGAGTATTCAGATCCTCAGCAGACTACGTCTGTGAATAAAATACATATCCAGTGTCCAGCAAAAATACACACTACACAAAATGTTTATAATCCAGTCTAAAACAACTTGTCTTACCAAAAACCAAGAGAGTCTCAGCTTTATAGAAATGGCACAGATGTTTAAATTACAGGAGAGTGAAATATTTCAAAGCAGTATTATAAAAAATAGTACAAATGGTAGAAAAATTTAAGAGAGAAATGAAAGGCACAGAGACGGTTCACCTAAGGAATATGAATATGAATCCACAGAGACTGAAGCAGCAAACACAGGGCCTACATGGCCTGTACCAGGTCCTCGGTACATATGCTATAGCTTTTAGGTTGGCATTTTTATGGGACTCCTAAGTGTGAGAATAAGTGGGCCTCTGACTCTTGGGCTTGCCTCTGACTCAAGAATTTTTTCCTCCTGTTGGGTTGCTTTGTCTAACTTTGATATGAAAGCTTTTGTTTCATCTTATTACATTGTATTTGTCATGTTTATTTATCTCTTAGAAACCTGTTCTTTTCCAAATGAGAAACAGAAAAAGTGGATCCGAAGGCAGTGAAATGGGGAGGAGCTGGAAGGAATGAAGGAAGTGAAACCTATGCTAAGGCTATATTGTGAGACAAAATCTATTTCCAATAAAAAAGAAAGAAAGATACTGAGGGGATCTAAAGGCAAATGTGAGCAAATTAAGCTGCAGTGATCTAAGTGCAGATCTGTACAGGAGAACTCAGCAGAAGAGTAATGTGAGAGCAACCTTGGGGAGTGCAGGGGTGAGAAGCAGGTGCACCCTGCATAACACAGAGCTGTGATAAACAGCAAGAGCCATCACCAGAGAGATTACAGCCATGCCTGTGTCCAGATGTCTGCCAAAAACAGGAAAGAGAAAGTGTAGATGAGAAAATTTTTGAAGAATTATGGAAACTTCATAGTCTAGCAAACCACAAACGTGCCATAAAGAACTCAAGAGTGTGAAACTCCAAGTGAAGCAAAACCACCAATATCAGGAAAACTACAATCCCAGAGAAATCTCTTGAAATCAGAGAGAAAGTAGCTTAGTACTTCTAGGGAAACCA
>CM052702.1:90218799-90235610 GCA_028551405.1 Uromys caudimaculatus
CAGTGTACCTTTGCCTGGAGTTGATAAAGTCAACAAGGACTAAAAGGACAAACATGGATCAATAAGAGAATTGATATGTGTAGAAAACTCCAGTCAAGAGAAAAACACACTTTGTTTTCTCTCTAGGGACTTTAACAAACTAAGCTGAGGTGCCACCTCTCTACTCATTTCTGAAATTAAAAGGGCTTATTTATCTAGATTTATTATTATTCCTTTAATACACGATGGCTCAAAGACTTAAAATCACATACAGAGAGTTCTCTGGCAGTAACAGAATTACAATGGAAGCCCTTCATACAAGGGTAAGAAAATCTCCAACTATTTGAAAATTGAACAGTGCATTTCTTAAAGGAGGACACAGGTTTTGAGTTCTGGATAGCATGTTGCCATCGCCAGCCATTGAACCTGGTCTTCTGTTCTAGTCTCAGGAAATCCCCTGTTCCTGTAGCTCAGGATTAAGTCAGGATTGACAAAGCCAGGTACCCTCACCCCTTCCTACAGGCTGGATTGAGAGGTGGGGTTGCCCAAAGTCCAAATGGAATATGTTGCCCACGAATGGCAGACCCCAAGGCCCCGGGGGATAGTTCTTAGGGCGCCGATTTTTGAAGTAGTCAGCCAGGATCAGGAAGATGACTGCAGCCACCAGCAGAGTTCTGGAATGGAGCGCTGCCCAGACCGTGGCTACCAGGGAGCCCACAGCAGCGAGCATGGCTAGGACTGCAGCTGGTTCTTCTGAGGAATGAAGGTCTGAGCTGCGCAAGTCCTAGGTGCTAACAACAAGGGCATCTTACTAAACCGGTCCCCTCATTAGTCCCTCCTTATCCCTTCCTGTCCACTCCCCTGTGCCCCTCCCGTTTCCTCCCAGTAGCTAGGATCTCTCTGGTTCTCCTTTGTAGTGACAAAACTTCTGAGAGTTGTTTCCAATCTGCTGGAGCCTGAGAGCAGGAGCACCCCTGATCACGTGCACGGAGCTCTTCGCTCCGCCCCTCAGAGCTTTTACCCATTCCTTCCCAGTCTTCACCTCCTATGCCCTGCTGTGCTTTTCTCTGCCCTGCAGGTGCCCAAATTGCTTTTATGGTGGCTAGGTCCCTGGCACTGGGATCCCAGGAGAACATGCAGGAAATATGGTTTTAAAAGGCACCAGTAGATATGCTAATGTGGAACCAGGAAATCTCAAGGGGCCCGCCCCACCCCTAGAAAATAATTACAGGCAACTAAGGGCTACTCAAAGGGAGACTTAGTCTCCTCCAGACAGGAGCCTTCTGTTTTTCAATGCTAAGTGGCCAGCTCTGAAATCATGTACATATAAGCAACAAAATGAAATCAGCATGTTGTATTTATATATTCATGTGTTTATATATATAATAACTATAATAATCAGTTAAAGAAGCCATCAATTTGAGAGGGGGTAAGTGAGGAGACAAGGGCAGGATTGGAGGGATGAAAGGGAAGAGAGAGAAAGGATCTAATTATATTGTAATTAAAATTTAAAATAATAATCGAGCAATGAGTGGTGGCACACACCTTTAGTCCCAGCACTCAGTAGGCAGAGGGAGGCAGATCTCTGTTAGTTCAAGGCGAGCCTGGTCTACAGAGTGAGTACCAGGACAGCTAGAACTACGTAGTGAGACACTGTCTCAAAAAACCACCACCACCACCAACAACAACATCAACAACAATAATACTAATAGTAATAGTAATATTAAAAAGCAGTCGAGATTGTTTTTCCAGTCAGGAAGTCTTTCCCTCTGTGGAGACAATTGTGGTTCTAGAGTTTGTGATTTGCATGAACCCCAGAGAGAACCATGGGCATCTGGGAGCATGTTCTGTAGGCAAACTTTCCCAGTGACTGCAACATACCTGGGAAACAAAGCTGATCACAATGACACCTAACCCATCTGAGCTGCACAGTATGGCAGGCAGCATCTCACCTCCTTGCAACCAATCACTTTGTTTTAACAGAGGTGTGCTTGGTAAAATAAGTGCACCCATGCATGCTTAATGAACACTTGTAAGAGGAACACTTTTGTCCTGATTACTATTATTACTATTTTTATTATTGTAGTTCTGGGGACTCAAGTCAGAGACCTATAACAAGGCTATTTATTGTAAAAGTAACTTTTATTTGCCAGATGTAATTGTCATCTTGTAGGCTTACTGCTGAATAAACTCACCCTTTCTATCTCCTTCTAAACTCTGCCTGGTTTGTTCAGTTCAGCTGTTCTGGCCCAAGTTCTTCTCCAATTGACTGGATGAAAACAGCTCTGACTGAATTACTCTGCTTGGCCTCATACTAACTATGGCAATATGTTCAAATCTTACTGCTGCTTACCGCCTCTCCCTATTCTCCCACTCTCCCATTCTCTCCTCTCTCTCTCTCTCTCTCTCTCTCTCTCTCTCTCTCTCTCTCTCTCTCTCTCTCTCTCTCTCTCTCCACTGCTCTCTTCCAAAGTTGTCTCTCTTTCCTGTCTGTCCTTTCAAGAATTGGGTGTAACCTTTCTCTGACTCATTCTGGCGAATCTTTCTCTGACTCATTTCTTTGACCCTCAATTAGGGCTTATTTTCGAACTTGATTACTTCCTCCTACAAACTAACTTTACCTTCATTGTTTGTATTCTAGCCAGAGGGATTAAAGTTGTGTCATTCCAGTAAAATCACACACCTTAGAAGTTCTTTGGATGGGATCCCTTGCCACAGCAGCCATGTGTTTAGGTTAAATTCCTCTACTATGTATTTATTTATTTATTTATTTATTTATTTAAGTGCCCAGTGCAAAAATAACCTTTCTTCCCCTGATGTAATTGTTGTCTCCGTAGCTTACTGCCTTAGTCTGCTAACCTAGGCCTAGTCCTGCTGGCTTCTAGTCTTCATATAATATAATCTAGGCCTAGAATCTTTTTTGCCTTCTGAACTCTTGCTGGATGACCAACTCAGCTGTTCTGGGTCAAAACTTCTCTCCATGCTGACAGATTCAAACTGGCTTCTCTCTCGGCTTCTCCTGAATTGCTCTGCTTCTCCTCATACTAACTCTAGCAATCTGTTCTAATCTTCTATTTACTTATTCTCTGTCTCCTTCTGTCTTCAGCGGTGTCTAGCATGTTCTCTCTTCAACCTGTGTAAAACTTTCCCAATAAAACTGTGTCTTCACTGCATTGCTCTCTCTTAAGTAGCTTCCCTTTCCTCTCTCTTCTCATGAGATCCTATTCTATCAAATGTTTATCTGATTCATTCTTTTGTCTACCATTCAATTAGACATCACTTTCAAACATGGGTGCTTCCTTTACAAACTAACTTTACCTTCATTGTTTGAGATTAAAGGTGTGTCCTAAGGGCTGAGCCACACCACAACTAGAAACAGTTTTTTTATTTTTAAATTGGATATTTTATTTATTGCATTTCAAATGTTATCCCCTTTCCTGGTTTCCCCTTCGAAAACACTTTATCCCATCCTTCTTCCCCCTGCTTCTATGATGGTGTTGCCCAACTCACCCACCCACTCCCACCTCCCTGCCCTGGCATTCAGTCTTCACAGGACTAAGGGCCTCTCTTCCTATTGATGCCCAATAAGGCCATCCTCTGCTACATATGCAGCTGGAGCCATAGGTTGCTCTATGTGTACTCTTTGGTTGGTGGATTAGTCCCTGGGAGCTCTGGGGGTCTGGTTGGTTGATATTGTTGTTCTTCCTATAGGATTGCACACCCTTTCAGCTCCTGCAGTCCTTTCTCGAACTCCTCCAATGGGGACCCCTGCTATGTCCAATGGTGGGCTTCAAGTATTTACCTCTGTATTTGGCAGGCTCTGGCAGAGCCTCTTAGGAGTCAGCTATATCAGGCTCTTTCTTGGCATCTACAAGTGTCTGGGTTTGGTGTCTGTTTATGGGATAGATCCCCAGGTGGGGCAGTCTCTGGATGGCCTTCCTTCAGTCTCTGCTTCACACTTTGTCTCCATAGTTCCTTCCTTGAGTATTTTGTTTCCCCTTCTAAGAAGGACTGAAGCACCCACACTTTGGTCTTCCTTCTTCTTGAACTTCATGAGGTCTGTGAATTGTATCTTGGATATTCTGAGCTTTTGGGCTAATAACCTCTTATCAGTGACTGTATACCATGTGTGTTCTTTTGTGACTGGATTGCCTCACTCAGGATGATATTTTCTAGTTCCTTCCATTTGCCTAAGAATTTCATGAAGTCATTGTTTTTAATAGCTGAGTACTACTTGATTGTGTAAATGTATCACATTCTGTATCCATTCCTCTGTTGAAGGACATCTGGGTTGTTTCCAACTTCTGGCTATTATAAATAAGGCTGTTATGAACATAATGGAGCATGTGTTCTTGTTATATGTTGAAACATCTTTTGGGTATATGCCCAGGAGTGGTATAGCTGGGTCCTCAGGTAGTACTATGTCCAATTTTCTGGGGAACTGCCAGACTTGATTTCCAGAGTGGTTGTACCAGCTTGCAATCACACCAACAATGGAGGAGTGTTCCTTTTTCTCCACATCCTTACCAGCATCTACTGTGACCTGAGATTTTGATCTTAACCATTCTGACTGGTGTGAGGTGGAATCTTAGGGTTGTTTTGATTTGCATTTCCCTGATGACTAAGGATGTTGAACATTTCTTTAGGTACTTCTTGGCCATTCGATGTTCCTCAGTTGAGAATTCTTTGTTTAGCTCTGTACTCCATTTTCTAATGTGGTTATTTGGTTCTCTGGAGACTAACTTCTTGAGTTCTTTGTATATATTGGATATTAGCCCTCTATCGGATGTAGGGTTGGTGAAGATCATTTCCCAATTTGTTGCTTGCCATTTTGTCCTATTGACAGTCCTTTGCTTTGCAATTTTATGAGGTCCCATTTGCCAATTCTTGATCTTCGAGCACAAACCATTGGTGTTCTGTTCACAAAATTTTCCCCTGTGCCCATGTGTTCGAGGATCTTCCCCACTTTCCCTTCTATTATTTTCAGTGTGTCTGGCATTAAGTAGAGGTCCTTGATCTGCTTGGACTTGAGCTTTGTACAAAGAGATAAGAATGGATCTATGTTCGTTCTTCTACATGCTGACTGACAGTTGAACCAGCACCATTTGTTCCTGGCAAATATTATCCTTATATCAAAATCAAGCAAGGACAAAAACATAAACAGAAATAGAGAGAGAATATGACCAATATTCTTGATGAACATGGACATTTAAACAGCACAATTCTTACAAAACAAATTCAACAGCACATTAAAAATTCATGCATCATGATCAAGTTGATTTCATTCCAAGTATACAATAATGATTCAAAATTTGCAGATTAGTAAGTTCAATATACTACACAAATAGGATTGAGGTCATACCTCAAAAATAAAAAAATTTAACGTATTTTAAAAGCCTACGTGCAGCAAACCCAGAGCTAATATCATGCTATCATGCAGAATGGGGAAAAGTAGAAAACATTTTCTCTAAAATCAGTAGCAAGGCAAAGATTTCCACTTTCACCCTACTCAGTGATTATTGTACTTACACATTTCTCTAAAGTACTGTAGTAAGATAAATGAATGAAAGTTAATACATAGAGTAGGAAGTAGGCTAATTATCTTTATATATCATATGATTCTATACTTGGAAACACAGCAGAATATATCAAAAACTTTTTGACTAAAGGCAAACTAAGCGATGCAGCCTATACCAATTTAGCATAAAATAATCTGTAGCTTTTTGGTATAAATCCAACTTAGAAAGAAATTATAAAAAACAGTTCTAGTCAAGATAACCTCAAAAACAATAAAATTCTTAGGAATAAGTTTAACTGAGATAGTAATAGACATCTAGAAGACTGAAAAAGCAAAGAAGAAAGAAATTAAGGAAAACCCCAGAAAATGCAAAGAGTCCCCATTGTCATGATTTCATAGATTAATATTGTGAAAATTGCCATATTCCCCAAACTAGTTTATAGATTCAATGCAATCACCATTCAAATACCAATGATACTCACAAAGAAATAGATAATCACAATATATACTTTCAAGTTATGCTATAGAACCCTAATAATAAAAATCACAATGATACTGGTGCAAAACATACACAGAGATCAATGTAATGAAATAGAGGACTCAGAAGTAAACTCTCACAACTATATGCATCAGATTTTCAACTAAGACACCAAAAACGTATTCTAGAAAATAATAGCATATTTTTAAATTGTCCTGGAAAATCTTAATGTAGATTGAAACTTGGTACATATCTTTCATTCTGTACTACAAGCAGAACAAGATATGTAATAGACATTAATGTAAGACATAAGGTTTCTATAGGAAAGCAATGGTGATATCCTTCAAGAAATAGGAATCAGCAATGGCCTTCTAAGCTCCTACAGGTTGGGATGTAATTGGCATATGAGATTTCAAGGAATTAAAAAGCATCGTTACAGCAAGAGTGAAACATTTGTACAGCAAGAATGATAACGGAATGAAGAAACTGCCTGCAGAACAGGAGAAAATCGTTGGCTGTTATTCATTCAAATGCAAACAACCAGACAAACAGACAGGACTCATGCACACATGTAATCTAACTAATAAAGGGACCAATAAACTGAACAACAATGCCTTAAAAGAAGTATAAATGGTTACTAAATATGTGAAAAAGTTTAACATATTTGGACACTGGGGAAATGAAAATCAAAGCTCTCTTAAGATCTTATTTTATCCAGTCAGGCTGTTTGCCATCTCTAAAACAAAACCAACCTATGTTGATAAGGAAGGGCTATTAAAGCGTTAAGGTCAGAAACTGGGCTATGGCAGCCCTAAGAAGCCAGTTTAGTTAACTCTCTTCAGTAGAACAATTAAACATATAAGTAATAGCAAAAATAAAAAAAAATGTGAGATTCATTTAATAACAGTGAAATCCAATGACCCACTCATATCCTTTTGGGGGCTCATAACTAAATAAGCCTGACCAAGGTATAGCCATAACAATGGTTATTATTGTCTGAGCTCCAGTCTTTTCAGTAAGGTTTTGTGACAAGTTGTCAAATCTGTGAAATCTCCTTCTGAATGACAAATTCCTGTTTTCACTGGCATCATGATTGAGAGTTCTTCTTCCTTCAGAATGAGATTCCAGGCAGAACTCCAATTCCTTTATGGACCACTATTCTAATAATTTAATAATCACTGAAAGGAAAGTGGTGAGGGTGGGGGTTGTTGCATGTGCCTCTTTATAGTATTTTAATTTCTGCCAACAACTTTATAGAACTTTTGGCACTTTTGGAGGAAATGTAAATTAGTCCATCAGCTATGGATGTCAGTGTAGAAGACACTTGGAAAGTGAAAAACAGAACTTTTACACAATACAGCTCCAACATTCCTGAGTGTTCTCCCATAGGAATGAAGGTTGCAAGGCAATTAAAATGGCTATGAAATACCATGAAATAAATGCTTATTGCACCACCATTTATCATAGCTGCTGTGCTAACTTTTTCTATCAAGAAATGAACCATAGATAGGGAACCAACAATAGATCAAAGTTCATTTTGAGAGCATATTTGATTCCACCAAAGTCCAACTTGGCCAACCATAAAGTTTTCTGGTCTTACTTATATGGCAGGAATAAGTGGTTATCTACAAGTGTATGAGGGACACCAAGAAGCTGGATGAATGCAAGGTTACAGCTTGTCATGGACGATGACAGCTGCCTGTTCAGCTAGATTGAGCAGGATAAGGTAGATTGCAAATGCAGTTCACTCCTGAATCCTTTCCCATGACTCTCCCAGGGTTGAGCCCTCTCTCTCTCTCTCTCTCTCTCTCTCTCTCTCTCTCTCTCTCTCTCCCTCTCTGTGTGCGCGTGTGTGTGTGTGTGTGTGTGTGTATGTGTGTTCTGTCCTCTTTGACAAAAGCAGATCCAGTTAAGACCTAGAACTCTTGGGCTGGAGAGATTGTTCATCAATTAAGAGCACTGGCTGCTCTTGTAGAGGACCCAGATTCAGTTCCAGAACCCATGTTGCAGCTCACAGCTGTCTCTACAGTCTTACGGGATCTAAGACCTTCTTCTAGCCTCTGAGGAGCCTGCATGTGAGAAAAATGAGGCAGAGAAGCAGACTGGATCTCAGCAAACTGAGACCATATTATTGAAATAGTGAGGGTCCTCAACCATTCCATGAGGGGTGTCTATGTGGGGTGGGGGGAGGCTCTGTGCACTCAGGGGTGTGTGATGCCACTGCAGCTAGCATATTTATTTGCTTTTTGTAAAAACGTTAGTCTTTATTGTTCCAAGGTCAGGTCTTTTTGGTCTGATTGGTCAGTTGGATGTGGCATACCTGGTAGAGCTCTATAGCTGTTGCACTGGTACCTTTTGCAGGTGAGAGCCATTGGAGGACAGGGAGGTTTACATGAAGATTTTGGATATATGGGGAAGTTCAGAGGGGAAAAGACAGCATAAAAATGTATGAGAATAATAAGGAGGAAAGGAGTGATTAGGGGAAGAGTCAGAGTGGGAGGGAACTGAAAGTTTATTCATAGAAGAAGTCTTGTGGTTCAATTATGTCTAGTTCCTTCAACTTCGGGCCTTGTCTCAAGCCAGTTAGGATTTGTTGATGTAGGAGGCCAGCACAAATCCCATTCTTGGCAGTAGTAAGCTCTAGGAGTAAGATCTAAGAGGAGGACTTAGGCAGCCAATGAAATGAGTAGGTCCTAAAAAGATGTTAAGCTGACCTGAAATTTCTTTAAATGTTTTTGATTGCTGATAAGATATGGGGGTTAATTGATGTAGTAAAGGTTTCCATCTGGTTGTTTGAATTCTGAGTCCTGAAAACAAAGTCTAGAGTGGCAAAAAGAGACAGGAGTAGGATGGAGTCAGATCCCCACTTCAGGGGTCATACAAACTTCTTTTAGGGGTTCAGGATGCAGATTTTTTATTTGAACTGGAAAAAGAGACATTGTAGAAAGGGCAGCAGTTATAGAGCCTCAGAGGAGGGTCCAGCCAAAGGGGCACAATAAATCTTTAAAAGGTAAAGATCCAGAACAATAGCCTGGCGGTAATAACTGTACAATCTTGTCAAAAACATTAACAGAAAATGTTAACAAGTGTTGAGTTGTAAAGTTAAATACAGTTGTACAACTGGCTAAGCCATTCACCAGAGTTTTGTAGAAGCTTACAGCAGCTGTACTTAGAAGTTTGTTACATCAGACACCTGCATAAGGAACAAACAGGTGAAATCTTTGTAAAAGAAGTCGATTTAATTCAGTGTCTGTTGGTAATTTAAAAGAGAAATAAAATCTTATTGCATTATTTTATAGGATTGTCTAGCAAACTTTTTAAAGACAATATGTGAATAGTCTGAATAAATATTAGAAACTATAAATATGATGACACAATGTCTAGAGGTCTCCTTTAATCCTGGAACATGGGTGGCTATAGTCCATGGAATTAAGTTTTTCTTTCTTTTTTTGATGGGGGACTTTTTACTTATATATTTCTTTCTTTCTTTCTTTCTTTCTTTCTTTCTTTCTTTCTTTCTTTCTTTCTTTCTTTCTTTCTTTCTTTCTTTCTTCTTTCTTTCTTTCTTTCTTTCTTTCTTTCTTTCTTTCTTTCTTTCTTTCTTTCTTTCTTTCTTTATTCATTTTACATCCCAGTCTCCCTCCCTTGTCCCCCCCCAGTCCCATACTTATCAATCCCTACTCTTTTATGTCCCCCCTTTTCCTCAGAGAGGTGTACCACCTCACGTCTCTGTTGTTTGAGACATTTAAGATGTGGATGTAAACTCTAACTTCCTCCCCTGGGAAAAAGAATGCATCCTCCAATCATGTGAGACATGAGGCGTAATTCATCTTTTCTATAGATACAGAGGAGTTTTTGTTTCTAGTTTGGCTCATGCATCTAGAACTGGTCACACCTATGCAGCCAGAGACAGAATAGCAGACTTCTGGGTGAGTGGTTGGGTTGTTATTTCCCCATGAAGTCTTATTCTGTAATGAGGCTAGCATGCCACTTACTCTGGTCGGATTGTATCCCATTCAAGGGAACTATGTGAGCCTGGGGTTTTCTTACTATGCAAGTGTATTGTAAATTTAGCCCACTTTACTCAATCATTTTATTTTTTATAGCCAGTTCTTTTGGTATACCTGATTTTGAATATTATTTTATATTAAACAAACTTTAATCTTTAAACTTGTTTTGAGTTACTTGCCTCAGTCTTAAATTTTACAACATATGACAAAGATTATATTATGTAAGATATAAATTGGTCTCTCTCTCCAAGCTTGTCTCTGTAAATGAATTACATTTGTACTTAGCGTGACTACAAACACAGTTCTGAGCACATTAAAGACTTTGATCATGTATAATGTGACTGATCATTAACTCGCATGTCTTGATTATCTTTAACAGTTTATAATAAATAACTTTTCTAAGATTAGGATTTTGCAATTATATCTGTTAAGTTTGAGTCTTAAAAAATTATGGTGTTGAATTAAAGTACTTTTAGTATCAAAATAAACCTCAAACACTAGATACAGTCCCTGGAGGGGCTGGGAGTCTCATTTTAAAATTCTTTTATAGTGTGCTTTTATAAAATATCAGTTTTATATGACTTATATTCTCCAAATAATTGAATCTTAATAAAGTAAACATAGACATATGTGATTAGATATAGATCTTTAAATCAGATTTTTAAAACATTACTAGACCATTATAATTTTAGAAATTTATACATGGTATGCTGCAGCAAATTAAGATTACCTGTACATGGATTTTTTTTAACAATTGACAATTTTTTGTTGTAGGTTTTAATAATCAAGAAGGTTGGACTAGTTTTCAGAGAGCTAGACACCTACAATTATATTTATGGGTTATTTTAACTTTTTACATACATTTTTCTTGATTTTAAAAAGTTCAATACTATGGCACATAAGAATAACAAATAAACTCATTTGTTTGAAAGAAAATTTTTCTAAGGGGGGTTGTTAGGCAATATTTAGGACCTTTATTCAGTATATATACTATTTTTTAATTGCTGAATATGTCAACCATCTCCCCATTTTTAGATTTCACCTCATATACCTAGAAAACATTGAGGTCTCATACAACTAGGGCTGAGCCACATACAACCAACTAGGAGGGATACATGGATACTCTGGTGAACGTCCATCAACGACATTGTCTATCTCCTCATTGTTTGAAGGAATTTTAACATTTAACACGTTTGGCTATAACTATTTTAAGTGGGCACAGTGAGAGTTCTGATGATGGGCATTGTTCAGCTTAGAAGATTATGCGCCACATCACCTTTATAAAAATAGCGAATCCACATGACACACAGAGTGAAGCAACAAGTGAAACCATTAGCTAGGTCTTGTCAGTTTTCTGGTAAACTTTTAGAGAATATAAGACAGCCTTTATAATTTATGTAGTATGTAGAGGGATTTTTTAAAATTAGAATCATTATTACATTTTTGTTCCTGTTAGCACTGTCAGACAGAATTTAGCTGAGGGAGTCCTGTTGAAACTATGATACAGTTATTATTGAGAGACATTAGACAGGGGATCTTTTTTAGCCTTTCCACGCAGGAGCACCCTGTTAGCTGCTTTTATTAGACACCTTTATACCATGAGATAAACAATAGTAGTCTCTATTAAAAATACTTTACCTTTTAGCTTCTTAAGTACATAATGTCAAGGCCATTCTGGTGACCGATGACAGAAACAGGTAAGCTAACTAACTGTGGATTATGTTTGCCTTGTCTCCTTCCAACCCAACCCTAGTCTCACTCCAGCTCTGCTGCAGACCACTAGCTGTGCCACCTTCCCTGTCTGCCCATCTCCATTGGATCACATAAATCTTCCCCTCCTATCTTTCCTTGCACCATTCATGGTTTACCCTAGACTCCCTCCAGTTTCAGCAGGCATTCCAGGGAAAACGCAGGCCACTCCAGGCAAGGAAACAGAACACTTGAAGATCTTTCTGTCTTCTGCTATTCTTTCAAATCCAGTCCCCTCATTCTCATCTCCAGGTCTGCAGCAGATCTTCTGCTATGGCTTCTCCTCATTCTCTGCCCTCATTCCCAGGGTACTAAGGGAAACATGGTGAAACACCCTTTTTTTCCTATCCTTTGTGGACCTATTTAGCCCTTCTGCAGTCTCTCCTGATTCCATACTGTCACTTCCCAATATCCAGAAACACATTTTCCCTGGAACCCCTAAGCTGAAGTTTGCAGAGGCACTGGAAAGC
This sequence comes from Uromys caudimaculatus, assembly GCA_028551405.1. Lineage (NCBI taxonomy): Eukaryota > Metazoa > Chordata > Mammalia > Rodentia > Muridae > Uromys > Uromys caudimaculatus. Next base: position 90,231,004 of record CM052702.1, read on the forward strand.
TAGCTTACAGCTGTCTACTAGCTACCCATGGCTGCTGGAGGTATGGATGCTAGAGGAAACCTACTACTCCAACTTCCCTAAGCCAATATATTTTTAACCTGCATTATAAATATTTATCCTTAGGCCCATAGAAAAGTGTACCTCTTACCTCTTATCAAAGAAACCTCTTTTGGCAGCACACAGAAACCAGTACAGAAATCCACAGCTGGTCAAAGTCCAGAGAAAGACTGACTGTGAGGTGCTCATCTATAACACAACTCTTGCAACTAAGCACTGTCATGTCCCCTCACATGGTTTGTATACTAGGTGTCAAGCAGAAATGAAGAGGGGGAGGATGGAGCTTTAAAACAAAAGAGGAATGGTTTTTAGAGATTTCATTCACAATTATTCTCATATAATTCTTGAATGGGAAGGAGACCCATACTTTATACCACTTCCAGTGACGTTACAAAAAAGGAGGGAGAAGGGTCATGGGTGGAAATTTCCACTAGAAGTCACAATGAATTGCTTTCCAAAGTTTCTGATTCATTGTGGTTACAGGATACTTGGTCCTGGGACCCACTGTACTCATGGGGATAGAATGAGGCCCCATTCTATCCATACTTCTATCTTTATTATATTTATTGTGTCAAGATTAGGCAAGGCCATGCTCTAAATGACTCCATACTATGTAAACAGTAGTTTATCAGGCTGTGTCTTGCTCTGAGGTACTCCAGTTTTGCAAGCAGATTTGACTCCACTTTGAGGACAGAAGATGACAGTGCACCTGGATGGATGCCTTGCAGTGACTGACAGCAGCAGTGAGCCACCCATGCAGTGCAAAGTGATGACTTATTCCCAAGAAGAGAAAATGTGGCATCCTATAAATTTATTGGCATGCATTTAGACTGAAAGAGCATATGAATGTATTAAAATCACACCCAGAGGACCAAGCAATCTTAGAGAAAACTTGGAGATTCTTTTCTTTGGTTAAAGTTTCACAGAGAAACTCAAAGACAGGTTTGCGTAAGGCTCTTTTAATAACACTGTACATAACACAGACAGGCTCTAAGGTTTAGATCTTGACAGCAACAGTAGCCCATAAGAGTAAGGAAATATCTTGCTCTTCTAAGTTGCTAATGGGCAGGGGTTCTAAGTTAATATATAACTTATGCTAGAAGCTACAAATGACTGGCAGATTATAAGTAAGGGTGTGGAGTTACTATTCAAATGGCCTTGGCTCCCAGGCAATCAGAGGCTGGACTTACCTTCCTGCTGTGCTAGGTAACCAGAGAGCCTGTGTGCTCTAGGGTCACTGCAGGGACTTCTCAGTTCTTATGCTAATAGAGGAAAAGACCCAGTTTGCAGGGATCCTGGCTACTTCCCTTCAAAGAATCAGCACCTGGCCCTGTACAAGAAACAGTTTTGAATGTCTGTGAGCTAACAGACAAAAGAAAACTATTGGACACACCAAACCAAGGAAAGGAGGCTATCAACTCCTTTACCTGGATCCCATAAAGAGATGGAGACTGAGCACTGCAATCAGGATGGTCTTCACCAAGAGTGTGTGTCAAAGATCATCAGCCAGGGTATTCCTGTTTTTGAGTTTTCAGATAGGCTTTGTTCCTTGGCCTATTTGAATGCTATCAGTCCATCTACTTGTTTGCCTGTCTGAATTGGTCATCTGTCCATCTAACCCATTTCTTCATCTAGTTGTAGTAGTACCCTTTTTTCTCTGCAGCTGGACTCCATTCTGAAACTTCACTCAGGAGCCTTGATTCACAGTGTTCCCCCTCACACTCACTGTGGCTTCTCAGGCTTTCCAGCTCTGTGTGGTTTGTTCTCATATCAATACAGGGGCTCTTACATTCCTATCAGATCCCAAGCTTTGCCTTCCCAGTCCTTTTTGAAACTCCTTGACCGTCCGGGGCTCTCAGCCCTTTGTATTACTGACACTGACACATACAGAGATACATTTGCTGTGTAGTATGAAATACGGGATCTAAGAGTTAGCATTAGCCATTTTCTGTAGATACTCTGACCTTGGAATGGAACCTTGGGCTATCACAGACAAGTGCCTGCTTGCTATCATGGTTTATGCTGCTGTTTCTCAAGGTGTTGCATGAATCAACTTTTCACTGAATCACAAAATCACCATTTGAGCCATTTAAATCCCTGGGACCTAGCTTCTTGAAGACCAAAAGATTTTGGAATGATGTCCTTTATTAGGCAACTTTGTTGTTTTAATCATAAGGAGGTCAAATTTTCTTGTCAGTAACCTACTTTATCATTATTAATTAATGATATTAATTGACCCCACTGATCACACCCAGAAAAGATTCTTTCATTTAATATGCCCCATTGAAAAATGTTTTGCCAGGGCTCAGTAAGTTCAGGCTAGTAACCAGAACAACTTAATCTTAAAGGCTCATACCCAAAAGCCAAGTCCTATGAGAGAATGTCTCTGGACAAATTTTTAGTGGAGGATCTAGGTAAAAAGGTTAATTTGGATATAGGAAATCTTTCCTAAATTGGAATGCTTCCAAAATTTGCTTTTCTGTGGTTAGTCCTTACCATGTCCTGGGTCCAAGGTCAAGGTCCAACTACTACACATAAATCATAGAAACTGCTTCCCTGGCACGTGCTTAGCCTGCCTGATGGGAGTCATCCTGCCCTGCTGACTTACAAATGGGCCACTTAGAGGCAGAACAAGGCAAGGGAGCTGCAGATCTGACAAATAGGAGAGCCTTTAGGTGGACGTCTATACTGCCTTCACCGCAGAATCACTGTAACGCTTATTTACTCTTTTTAGCACATGTGGATGAACTATGTCTACAGTCCAGAAGCAAATGCGCATCAGCAAAAGGAGAAAAGGAGGAAGCAAAGTAAGGTAAGACTTTTATAATCGTTTTTATTTATGATTTACATATCCACTTAATCCATTCCCATGATCCCTGCAACCACTTTCTTTTCTGGAGGAATCCTTTTTCTCTACAAGTCTTCAGTTGAAAACCTGTGTCATTGAGCCCACACGTGGCTTTCTACTTAATGAAGCCATAACTTGATTCAATTTCCTTGGTCTCATTGCACACCCCCTCAGTCACCTTAATGCTGTCCCTCAAATGTGAGCAAGCACCAGTGTCTTCCACGCAGGTGTCATCTCTTCATACTTCCCTCACTGAGCATCACAGCCTAGGAATTGCACAGAGGCGGTGACTGACCGGGGAAAGGTTGACAGACATTCTGAATTGCAGACTTAGCTTCTCATTGACGGGGGGTGTGAAGGTAAATTTTTGGATAAGAGAAGTGATAAAAATGAACAGCTCAGACCTGGCCAGTTGTTCTCCAAGACAAGCTCGCTTTCCTGTAAGACAAAACACAAAACAAAACAAACGAACAAAAAATTAATTTATTCAGCTGTCACTGATATGTCCAGGGACTGGTGTCCCTAACTACCATTCTCAGAGTTTGAGTGGACATTGGAATAAAAGCCCCATAAATTGCTTATTTATGTCTAGCATCTGCCTTGTCTCCTCCCAAAACAGCAGGTGAAAGTCCAGGATCACAAATTGAATGCTCTCGGTTGCTTCCAGCTTCTGGCTATTATAAATATGGCTGCTATGAACATAGTGGAGCATGTATCTTTATTACATGTTGGGGCATCTTCTGGGTATATGCCCAGGAGAGGTATAGCTGGGTCCTCAGGTAGTATTATGTCCATTTCTCTGAGAGTCCGCCAAACTGATTTCCAGAGTGGTTATACCAGCTTGCAGTCCCACCAACAGTGGAGGAGTGTTCCTCTTTCTCCACATCCTCACCAGCATCTACTGTCACCTGAGTTTTTGATCTTAGCCATTCTGACTGGTGTGAGGTGGAATTTCAGACTTGTTTTGATTTGCATTTCCCTGATGACTAGGGATGTTGAGCATTTCTTTAGGTGCTTCTCAGCCCTGGGAATTTCCTCAGTTGAGAATTCTCTGTTTAGCTCTGTTCCCCATTTTTTGATTGGGTTATTTGGGTTTTTGGAGTCTAACTTCTTAAGTTCTTTGTATATATTGGATTTTAGCCCTCTATCGGACATAGGATTGGTGAAGATCTTTTCCCAATCTGTTGGTTGCCGTTTTGTCCTATTGACAGTGTCCTTTGCCTTACAGAAGCTTTGCAATTTCATGAGGTCCCGTTTGTCTATCTTGCTCTTAGAGCATAAGCCACTGGTGTTCTGTTCAGAAACTTTTCCCCCGTACCTATGTCCCTCATCAGAGGAATGGATACAGAAAATGTGGTATATCTACTCAATGGAGTACTACTCAGCTATTAAAAACAATGACTTAATGAAATTTGCAGGCAAATGGATGGAACTTGAAAATATCATCCTGAGCGAGGTAACTCAGTCACAAAAGAAGGAACATGGTATGTACTCACTGATAAGCGGATATTAGCCCAAAAGTTCAGAAGGCCCAAGTTTCACTTAACAGTAACCGCCAGACTGAGAGTGAGGTCCCAGATGGAGGAGTTGGAGGAAGGTCTGAAGGAGCTGAGGGAATTTGCAGTCCCATGGAGGGAGCAAGAGCATCAATGGGCCTGACCCCCCCCCCCAGTCGTCCTGGAGTTTGGACCACCAACCAAAG
>CM052702.1:90236110-90356328 GCA_028551405.1 Uromys caudimaculatus
GGCATTCTCAGGTGGGGCAAAGCCAAGGAGTTTCCTTCTGCCACAGCCTCCTCTGAAGGAATGGAGAAAAGAAATGCTTGAGGCCAGAAAGGAAACTAAACATGGAAGGTCAGAAGAAAGGCAGAGATATGGGAGGATGAGTAAGGGGCAAAGACAACAGGCTCTTCTGCCTTTGAGTTCTAGCTGCACAGGGCACGGAAGAGCAGGTTAGTGTCTGATGTGGTTCTCAGTGTGTGTGTGTGTGTGTGTGTGTGTGTGTGTGTGTGTGTGTGTGTGTGTGTGTGTGTGTGTGTGGAGACAACACCTGAGACAGCTGTACCACAGAGGGGAGACAGGGTCCTCCACTTTTGTAGTTGTTTAGCTTGTAAAAAGTGTTAGCAAAGTTTCATCAGTTGCTTGTGTGCATTGAATAGCTGAGTAGCTGCTGGAAGGATGATACAAGGATATACAAGAGATATAATGAAGAGAGAGGCAATTATATGGAAAATGTCCAAGAAACACACAGGGAAGGCAGAATAAAAAAAAAATAGGTAGGAAAACAGAAGGAAAAATATGGATTTCAATCCTCAAATAACCTTAAATAATTAGACATAGCCAGGCTTCACAAGCACTGGAAAGTGACAGGGATAATCGCACGTGGATGGAGAATTCACTCTCTAAGCAGAGAAAATTACTGTAGATAACGAGAAACATTAGGTGGGAAAAGGGCCACAGAGCACTAAGACCTTCCAGTCATACACATGTACTATGTACACAAGACAGCCTTTCCAGTTCAAGGGTAAGAGTTTCAAGAACTACATGGGAAAACAGACAGATTTCTAGTGGAGCTGGAGACTTCAGTGCATCTTTCTCTGCAGTTGATAAAGTCAGTAGGTGAGCCGTTGTCAAAGACACAAAAGGACCAAACTAGGCTCAATGATACAAATCAGAGAACTGATATGTACACAGGTCAACTGGAGAACATGCCTTTTTTTTTTTTTTGGAAACTGGACAGGTACTGTCACCAACATCTGGGACATCCTATTTCTTACACCAACATAACGTATTTATGAAGATAAATTATTATGTCATCAAATCTGCCTTGACATACAAGAATTAAAAAATCACAGACAGTATGTTTTCTGGCCATAAAATCACACTGGGAATCTTTTATCGTCAGAAAACCAGAAAATCTGTAACTGTTTGTAATCTGTACACCTTATCTCTGGGTTAGTGGGCTGTCGCACCAGCCTTCAGCTAGGTCCTCCAGTTACTGGTGACAATATCCAGTCCCAAGATGCAGCGAGACACTGTTGCCCCTTCCTACCTGCTGAAGGGATAGGTGGGGCTGCTTGGAGTCCAAATGGAACAAGCAACCCACGAAGGGCAGGCGCCATGGCCCTGGCGGGTAGTTCTTGGGACGCCGGTGTTTGAGGAAATCAGCCAGGAACAGAAAGGTGACAGCAACCAGCAGCAAAATCCGGAGATGGAGCTCGGCCCAAATGGCAGCCACTAGGGAGCCTGCTGTGGCAAGCATGGCTGGTATCTGAGCAAGCTCTTGAGGAATGAGAATTCGAACTGAGGCAGGTCCCCAGGGCTACTGCCTGTAGCTCTCAGAGTGGGCCAGGCCTGTGGTTAAAAACCCCTAGTCCCTACGGGACCACGCCCATTTGTCCCCTGCAGACTCCTCCACCCAGTTCTGTTTACCTCTGCCCCTTTGGCCTGACTTGCTAATCTGCTCCCTAAGCCATAACAGACCTTTGTCCCCCGAGCTCTTTCACTTTTACCCAGTCTTCCCAAGGATCCAAACCATCCCTTGGCCCCGCCTCAACGCTCTCGGTCACGCCCCTTCTCAAGTTCCACTTTTTGTCCTCAAGCTTTGAAGACTATTCCTGTCTGTGTGGGAGTGGGGTGGTTTCCAGGAAGAAGCCATTTGAGCTTCTCGGGACTGGCTAAGAACCTTATTTATATACAAAGTTTTTCTCTCTGGTTCCCGGGCTTGTGATTTGCATGTAACCCAGAGAATATCAAGTGTATCTGACTTCCTGTTTTGTAAACAGTCTCCCCAGTGACTGCAATTTTTAGAAACAGGAACGACAACATCAGCCAATGTTTCCAGGCTGTATGCCAGGGAGCGCTCTGACCTCTTTATAAGAGTTCACCAGCTTTGACAATGCTATTCATGGTGAATAAATGAATCCAAAGATTCTTCACTGAAAGAACATCCTGGTCTTGGTTCCCCCTCCCCCTTTTGTAGTGTTAGAGAATTGAACTCGGCCCTTGAGCATGCTAGGTAACCTTTCCATCATCAGTTTGCTCTTTTCCTCCCTTCTTTAACTTCTAGGGTTAGTATGTAATTTAATGAATTTCATTGATGGGCACTTTCATGTCCATGTATTTTCACAAATATATATATATGGCTCTTTCCACTCCTTCCCTACACTACTGCTCTTCCCCAGATTATCCCCTTGTTTTGGCCATGTATTTTCCCCTTAAAATTTGCTCCTTCCCTTTCATGGTCCCATTTCTAGTCCCAGACCCTGACGCCATTGCCTCATACACAGTTTAATCTAGGATAGTGCGGCAGAAAGCACGCTGTGTTTGTCTTTCGCATCTGGTTCCTTTCACTTTACTTAAAGATCTCCATCTTGTTCTCTCCCAGCTCTTCCATGGGAACCTCCAAGCATGTTGGGTCTCCAGCGTACAACTTTCCACCCTGAGTCCCACGCATGAGATATTTAAATCCTGTAGCAAGCTAGACATGTATAGGCACTAAACATATAGATATATATTCTGCTTACAGATTTTTTATTGGAAAAAAAAATTGAAGTTTCTAACTTTCCAGGATCTTAAGAGGAAACCACAGGAATGGGAAGGAAACTTAGTAAAGCTTAGTTTGTTTGTATTCTTTCGATCCTTTTTTTTCTTTTTTTTTTTCTTTTTGTTGAAAACAGATTAATTTCTCATACAATATGCCCTGATGATAACTTCTCCTTCCTTTGCTCTTTCCACTTTCTCCCAACAAGCCCTTCCCTCTGAATCTACTCTTTGTCTCTCAGAAAACAAACAAACAAACAAACAAAAAACCAGATTTCTAAGAGATAACAAAACAAGACAGAAACTAGGGTATCAAAGTTGAACACTGCAACCCAACAGTAGGAAAAGAGTCCCAAAAACAGACATAAGAGTCAGAGACCCACTCATTCTTTCATTCAGGAGTCTCATAAAAATCCTAGGCTAATAGCTTGGAATATGTCCAGAGGCCCTGACACAGACCCATGGAAGCCCTGTTGTTGCTGCTTCAGAATCTGTGTGTTCATATTCACTTTTCTTAGGTGATTCAGAGGTCCTTGCTCTCCTGCTGTCCTCCATTCTCTCTGGCTCTTACACTCCTTTTGCCTCCTTGTTTGCAGGATTCCCTGAGTTTTGAAGGTCGAGGTTTGATGAAGACATCCTATTTAGACTCTGTCCACATAACGTCTGGCTGTGGGTCTCTGTGTCTCTTCCCATCTGCTGCCAGAGGAAGCTTCTCTAATAATAACTGTATAAAGCACTGATTTACAAGTATAGCAAAGCATTATTAGGAGTCATTTAATTGAACACTTTTTCAGACCAGTAGTGTATTCAATTAAATAGTAGTATGTGGTTTTACCCTAGGTTTCTAGGCTATCTAGTCTCTGGTGCTGGGTTGTCCACACAGTGTTGGTTATGGGTTCCTTCTTGTGGAATGGATCTTAAGTCAAATCAGACATTAGCTGTCTATTATCACAAGTTCTGTGCTCCATTGCTATAGTATATCTTACAAGCAGAACAGAGTGTAGGTCAAATATTTTGTGGATGGGTTAATATCCAAGTTCTTTTTTGATAGCCTAAAGAGTACCTTTCTGCAACAAAGAGACTAGAACATAGTGGAAAAAACTGCATATAGGCACCAGCTTGACTTCTGCATATTCAATGAGTTGTGTGGGGCTATCCTTGGCAATGGGTCTCCATTGTCAGTCTGCTGAGAGCAACCTTTGTCTTAGCATCAGCCTAGGTTATTGGGGAATTCCCATTGGATCCCCTTGTCCAACAACTCAACTGAATGCAGTACAGTCCCACTGTTGGAAACCTTGGCCTGTCTACAAGAGATGGCCAACTTAGAGTCTGTATCCCCCATAACTCTGAGTGCTCATAGGGGTCACCTTCATAGATTCCAGGAAGTTGCCATTGCATTGTTTCCATGCCATCCTCCAAATATCCCCAATTCCATCTTTCTGCAATTCCCCCTCCACCAAATTGTCCCTTCGCCCGATTCTAGCTTCACTTCTGTTCCACTACCCCACTCTACTGTATTCTCTTTCCCTCTCCCAGAGAGGTCCATGAGTACCCATAGACACCTCTTCCTTACCTAACTTTCCTGAGTCTACAGATCTTACCTTGCTAAAGTCTACTAATAAGTGAATACATACCATATTTATTTTTCTGGATCTTGGTTACTTCATTCAGGATTGTTTTTTCTAGTTCTATCCATTTGCCTACAAAATTCATGATGTCATTTTTTTAAAAAAAATAATATTCCACTGGGTAAATATATCACATTTTCTTTATCTGTTTTGTTTGTTTGTTTGTTTTGTTGAGTAATATCTAGATTGTTTCCAGTTTCTGGCTATTATGAATAGAACTACAATGAACATGAGCAAGTATCCTTGTGGTGGGATGGAGGGTCCTTAGGGTATATGTGCAAGAGTGGTGTAGCTAGGCCTTGCGGTAGATGGATTCTCAACTTTCTGATGAACCAGAAATTTGAGTTCTATAGTGGCTATACAAGCTTGCACTATGACCAGAAATGGAGGAGTGTTCCCCTTGGTCCACATCCTCACAGGCATGAGCTGTCACTTATGGTATTGATTTAAGCCTTTCTAACAAGTATAAGATGAAATCTCAAAGTAGTTATGATTTGCATTTTTCTGATGGCTAAGTATGTAGAACATTTCCCATTTGAGTTTCCTCCATCGAGAACTCTATTTAGATCTGTACCCCATTTTTAAGTTGGATTATTTTGGGGGTTTTTTTGATAGCAACACCTGTGATTTCAGGCCTGTGATATGAGACAATAAAGTGTACAGGCTAATTGCAAGAGATGTTCATACCCTAGACACTTCAGTCTTATGTGAGAAGGCATGACATAAATGTTTGAAGGAAAACTCAAGGCTATGAGGTGTTGTGTAGTGAGAAAGTTTTTTCCCATTTGCTTCCCTTTTATTTTATTTTATTTTATTTTATTTTATTTATTTTCGGGGGGGGGGGGTTGAGACAGGGTTTCTCGGTACCATTTGCTTCCCAAACTTGCTTCTATGATTTGGATATCTGTGATCATACTCTAGATGATGCTAGATCATAGGTGAGGTCTTTCTACCTTAATTAAGCCATGGAAACTACTCCAGCATTGCTTGCTCTCCCTGCCAGGTACTAGGGAATCACTCTGCTCTGTTGACTTCCAGGAGGACCATTCAGGTAGAGCAAGATGAGGTAACCACAAATCTGCCAGTTGGGAAAGTCTTTATGGTCAGCCACTTTAGCTCTCCCAGGGGCTAATTCTAACTCTTATTCATTTTTTTACTCATCAAATGAATTACTTGAACAGCCTCAAAACACGTACACATGTATGATGGGAAGAGTGAAAGATGGAAATTAAAGATATAGTTTCTATAATTTTATCTATGATTTAGATAGATTTATATTCCCCCATTTCCTCTTACTCATATAAGTACTTTATGAAAAGAATCATCATTTTCTCCACCTTTTAGGTGAAAGGATGTGTTACTGAGCACAAAAGTGATTTGTCCAGAGACAACATGGAAATAATAGTTGTCTAGGGACTGTATTCAATTCCGTAGAGGACATTTTTACATCTTTACTCTGTCGCCTTCAACATTTCCCCTCTGATATGGGCAAGCTTCAGCAACTTAACAGTGCATGTCAGTTCTTCCTGTTCTTTAATCTCTTTCATTTTCTGACATCACTGTCTAGGGACAGCACAGATGCAGTGGCTGACTGGGGAAAGGGTGAGGTCATTTCTGAACTTCAGACTCAGCTTCTCATTGATTGGGGGCTTGAAAGTAAAAATTTGCATAAGAGCAGTGAAGAAAATGAACAGCTCAGACATGGCCAGTTTTTCTCCAGGGCAAGCTCTTTTTCCTGCAGGAACAAAACAGAAGACCAGTCATTTTCTCAGCTGATATAGTGGCTCCAGGGACTCTTATCTTGAGTACCTCATTCAAGTCCTGGGTACTGGGTCTCATTGCATCCCATGAGTCAGGTTGAGTCACCATATTTTTATAGTTATTATATTCAGGGTTTTTTTTCTTGTCATCTTAAAGCTAATGAAAATGGGAGAAAAGGAAACACCTACAGGGAACAGACTTTTAAGATCTGAAGACAAATCACCTATCAGATTCTCTTACCCCAAGGTGCTGTTCCTCCATCTAAAGGCATTGGTAGGGATGGCAAGATGGAGTAGTGGTTATCACTTTCTCCCAAGACTGACATTAGTTCAACATGGTGGAACCACAGGATTGAAGGGAAGAGTCTACTCTTGCATGTTGTCTTTTGATTTAAAACTCACATTGTATATGTGAACCATTCCCCCAAGAAAATAAGTGTTAAAGACATGAGCATCTGAAGATTGTTCCTACCACCATGGCAGCAAACATCAGGGGGAGATGCTCAGAATTTCTTGTCATAACCATGAAGAAGAAAGAGTCTCAAGAGTGTGGCTGTAAGTATGTGCTATGATACAAAACCTGAGACTATTCTCAGCAGAAATACTGGAAGGAATTCCTACACTTATACCATCTGCTTTGTCAGAAATGATTTATGACAGGTGACATCCTTTATCTTGTTACCATGTGTAAGTGTTAACTGAATTTTAAAAGGGTGGTTAACACTTATAGGAAGAATTGACTTGTCCAGGTGCCATTTAAAATTGTGTCTCCTGTTCTCATTGTGTTAAGTAGGGAGCCTTTCTCCATAGCCTCATCCAATGTCCACATTAATACACAGCTCTATTTCTGTGTAAAAGGTAAGAAAGCATCTTCTTAATATAACTTTGATCATTCGAAAACTCTAGAAATATGGTAGCTATCCAGATTTCTTTGTGAAGAAAAGGCAGGGTTTGGGTCTCTTCTCTATGTTGGAGAAAATAGAGCCAGAGAGAAACAAGAGTGATCTGAAGCAGTACCTGTTCACAGCAACAGTGAGATGGAGCCACGGGCAAAGCCACATGGAAAGGATACAACTGAAGCAAGGAACTTCAGGAAGAAGAGGGCAGAATGGCTAAGGAAGAGCTCTGAACTCTCTCCTGTTCATCACAACTCACCCATTGAGAATGGCAGAAAGGATTCTCTCTTCTTAAACTGTCCATTCTCCAAAAAAATGCTCTGGATTGAACACATCTGGAGTATCCCACTATTCCGGGTCTCTGTGTAACCCAGTCAAATTGGTCAGGACCTTGGTTCCCTAGAGAAGGCAGCAAAGTGAAATATGGAACACACTCAGTTAAACTGACAGGAGTAGTGACCCTCAAGCCCCAATATCTGAGATTTTTGACCCTGAACTTTTCCAGCCTTACCAATTCACTTCTCTACTGTCATTTTAACTATATATCCATTATGTCCCCTTTATAGTTATCATCTTTCAGTAATGGATTGCAATTGCCTCATAGGGATTTTATCAGTAGAGTTAGGCTACTATTTGTTACAAAATATCTCTTCTTAATAGGAAATATGTGTGTGTGTGTGTGTGTGTGTGTGTGTGTGTGTGTGTGTGTGTGTCTAGGGAAGGTTCTGTAACTATCCAAGAGATGATAAGGAGTCTGCTGCTAACTATGGTCATTTCCATGGTTACATCATCTCTACTTCTCTGTTCTTTTCCATGCAATGTTAAGGGGACAACACCCTGTCCTACCAATGTTAGTGAAAGATACATGGATCCATAACAAGGTATTCCTGTCTAGGTAGGTACATATATGGTCCCTAGTTATGAGCCTTTTTCTTCATATTGTCATTCTAACAGGAAAACTGGGCCATTCCTTAAATCTTTCTGTATTCTATTGCTGTCTTTCCAGTTTATCACTTCAACCTCTGTGCCACTTCCCACCTTCTTGTCCTGGATTCATGCAATTACTTCCCAGCTCCGAGTCTGTTGCACATCCTGGAAGCTGGGTGAGTTTGGCACATGACTTTATTTCATTGTCCCACATTCACTCCTCATATCTGGTAAACAGGCTCCTCATACTTTTAATGCAAAAACATTCACTATGTTCTACCAGAGCCACTGTTCACCTCTAGCTATCGTCCTGCTATAGTAACATTCTTGTATGCTTTCAACTAGACCTTGTTTCAATACTATTTTTCTTACCGTGTATGTTTCCCTTCCTGTGCACACGTAGCTAACTCTCAATGTTCCTTTAACCTTCAGTTCCAACAACTCTTCCTTCTAAAGCTAAGCATAATTTCTTAGTAAGTCATGCCTCTCACTCTCCATTGTCATCATGCACAGAGAACCGGAGTATTTTCTTCTGGGAAGTCCTCATGACTTCTAAGTAGATATTTCTTGTGATAGGTTTTCTCTAAGTCCAAATCAATGTTTTCAGAAGTTCAACAAATATTGGATTGATTAATTAAGAGTAATTTAATTCCTGATTATTATGCTATGCAAATATAATCTCATTTTATCCCCTATGAAGTGGGTTGAGTAAAGACCCTGAAGCTGTGAATGGTTTGGTCATATGCTCCAATAGTGGCAGGAAGTGAAGTCAGCGCTGGAACCAGGCCTTTCTGCTGTCAAGGCCATCATTTACAGATTGTTGCACAGAGCCATTTAGAATCCTCAATACTCAGAAGGGTGTTAGAGCTGATGTTAAAAATCTGTGAGCAGACTTTCACTGGATTCCTGGAGTTAAATGAATGGGTACGAAAACTGAAAACAGCACTTGGGGAACCCAGACCTAATGAATTTCTCAGTGACAAGAGAAGAGTAAACACAGTGGCTGTTCCTCTGTCTCTGCAGAGAAGGTGGCTGTGCAGTGATGGGTGGATAAACTCTTCTCGGTCTGATCCTGGAGAGCATTCCCAAGAACAATATATTTGAGTCTTAGAAAATAATTATAGATCCCCAGAGAATAATCAGTAGACATTAAGAATGGATCTGCAGTTGTATGTTGTAAGAGGGGATGACAGTGGCCAGGAGAGATGAGGAGTCACGTGATCAGCATTCAGCCTGTTAAGACAGGGAGTTGAACCGCAACTCATGGAAGAAAAGGGAAAAGAGACATTATAATGGATTAGGAGTATGAATTCTTGGGTGAGGGTGGGTTTTCGATCCCATCTCTTGTTACTTTGTAGTAAAGAAATCTTATATGAATTCAATTTCTCTGAGCCTCTGCTTTCCAACTTAGAAAATGGAGGCTGAAGGTTACTCTGAAAAAAGGAATAAGTTTTGAAAGAGATAGGAGTCTGTCTGTAGCACACCATGGTTGCTTGGTAGCTATTGTTCCCTTCTCATCATCTCTTATAATTAAGAAGTTTGAACTGGCTTTATTTGTGGTTGTTTGGGGCTACAAATAAAAGCGGGAAATATGCCCATGGGGATATGGTTAGAAACACTAGTTTAACTACTGTGTGTGTCCATGTGTCTCAAATGTGTTCTTAAAATTCTATCTTTTAAAGATTGTGAAGGATTTCTTACACTCAGCATGGTATGTTCTTACTTCTAAAACTTATTTAAGAGAAAATGTATGATAGTGAACTGTTGCCAGCTAGGTTCTCACATTAACAAAAGAAAATGATAAGATTTTCCAAGAAAATAAAGTTAGGTTTTACACAAATATGTTTGATCAAAACACCTTCCAACATCACTCCCAACACCATGTATGAATATTCATTTAGACACATGGAGTGCTTTGCCAGATTTCTCTCTTGCCGCATTGAAATAATTTCTCAGAATGTAAATACTCACCACCTTTAAAAGTTAGGTTCTTAACTTGATGTTCAAAATGTACCAGAGTATCTGAAGCTGGGAATGCACAGTTACCTGGGGCAGGTGGAATCCAGCAAACTTTGGGTCAACTGCTACTTCCCTGGGAACATTCAAGGGGACGATGCTGCCCATCCTCAGCACCTCGTGGACGACAGCGCTGGTGTAAGGCATGGAGTCTCGGTCAGCAAGGCTAGTCTTCCTTCCACAGCCCATCACTCTGTCAATTTCACTCTGTAATTTTTCTGGAAGAAAGAAGGAAAGTCTAGTAAGTTTTATATTACTCTATTTTCAGCTTGGTGTTTAATCAAGTGTTTTTCTAAAATTAATAAATAGATGTTATAGTACATTAATGAATTTTTAGTCACAATTTGAAAGAAAAACAAAGTTTCTCTATCCTTGCCAGATATAATCTTCTAGAACTAGTATGAAGAAGAGATAAAATGGGCCACTCTTTTTAAACTAGAAGAGACACCAACTATGAGCAAAGTATAGCAACAGAGGCATTCTGGGTCATGAAAAGAAAATGACAATAATTTTCAACTCAGAAAATTCCGGGAGGAATCTAAAATGTCTCAGGAAGTCAGTACCTGAGAAAATTCTTCTAGATTGGGGAGAACCTAGAACAGTGCATTCTTGGTACAGGGAAAACAATACATCTTAAAGATAATTTTAGGTAAGAATAAGGGCATTGCAAAGAGATGGCATGTAATGGAGCAATGCTACATGCAAGATTGGTGAGTGCAGTAGTTTGAACAGGTATGGCTCCCAAAGACTTTAAAGTCACATCTATATTAATCCTTGGCTCATATGTAGTGACATTTTAGGAGGTGTAGCCTTGCTGTAGGAAGTGTGTAACTGTGGGGAGGCTTTAAGGTCTCCTATGCTCAAACGATGCCCAGTGTTGATCAAGATGTAGAACTCTCAGCTCCTCCTTTAGCACCATGTCTGCCCATAAACCGCCATGTCTCATCACGGTGATAATAAACTAAAACTTTGAAACTTCAAGCCACTAAATGTTTTTCCTTGATAGGAGTCGTCTTGGCCATAGTGTTTCTTCATAGTAATAGAAATCCTAACTAAGACAGTAGGATTGAGACTCTACATCAGAGAGGTGACATCACACATTGTCAGATACCAAACTAGGAAGGGTGCACAGTAGCAAGGGAAAAAATGGCAGCACACAGTTACAAGTAAGGGCCATCACTGATGCTCATGTGGCAATGACACTTTCAGCTGGTATTACTGTGTCACTCGACTTCTCTGTTTTCACCTAGACTCCAAGCTTGTTAAAGGAGCAGTCCCTCTACTATCTGTACCCAGGGCGATCATGGTCCTGACAAAACTTCTGCAGAATGTATGTGCTCCTAAGTGCTCATTGCCTCGCAGCTGTTCCACATTTTCCCACACCACAGTTATATTTTCCAGCACTATCTGAGACACAGATTCCAGAAAGACCATTCCATCATGTCCATGTCAAGCCACACACCTTGGACTTCTGGATAGAGGGTCATGTAGAGCAGAGCCCAGCTCAGTGTAGTGGATGTTGTCTCTGTACCCGCAAGAAAGAGATCCAGAGTGCTAAAGATGAGGTTTTCTTCATTGAAACTTGTAGAATTTTCTGGGTACTGGAAAAGAGAGTGTGTACTCATTTATCCAGAGGGCCTGTATCTCACACAGAAAGTTTTCACCATGGGAAGTGAACTTAAAAGAAAACAACCACAGGAAAAATGATCCTCTCTATGACTTCACAAGGAAGCAGAGGTAGCACATGACTACCATGTTCTTATACTTGTAAATTCTTGAGGAGTCATTAGAGTGGAAAGAGGATATGCCTTTGACAGACTTAGATTCCAAAGTCAACAGTATCACATCTAAATGTCTGACAAAGGTAAAGTCACTTTATATTTCCATTCTTCAGTTACATGTTTTGTAAATGGGAATAAGACACATTCATTGAAAGGACAACAAATCCATCAGATTTTATAGTTAAATCCTCTGTTTCTGTCAACCATGAATTATCAGATCTCATTGTCTTTACCCTTCCTCCAGAAACTTCAATTTTTCAATATTGTTTTTCATATTAATAGCACATACCTAAACACCATATGGCCAGCATCATCTCCCAAGAGACGACAACATGTTTATGGATTACTATCCCATTAAGAAGGAAGAGAAAGCAAAACAATCTCACCCTTTTCCCACTGCAAGAATAGGTGACCAAACTCCATATGTCAAAGAAGACAATGTTGATTAAAGGTATAATTGATCAGGCAGCCTACTGAACTCAAAACTACATCTAGTTTGGCTATATGATTGAGTCATGTCTAGAAGGATGGATAATGGTAATAGAGAAAATGAAGAAGTTGTAAAAACCTCATCTTGATCTTAAGGGTAAATTCTAGTACTATGATCAACACATCTTGTATTTTCCAGTTGGTTCTGAGATGGGCTGCATAACTGATTTCAGACACAACTTACAATAAAATATAATTCTATAGCTTAATTGCTACATTTGCATAGTTCTTCAGATATGAGCAAGAGATAGGGGATTTGCAACATAGAGGTAGTAGTTTAACATTTTCAGTGCTGTATACCAAGCACCTTTAACACTCTGGCCTTTTTGTCTAAGGGCTGCAGCATTCTTGAGTTGACACTACTTCACACAAATAAAATACTGGTCATATATTTACTCGTCTTAGGTAGACTAAATAATGATTCACCAAGATATCTACATTCATTATTAGAACATATGAATATTACCTAATTTGGCAAAAGAGACTTTTGCTGATGTGATTAATAAAAGGATTTTGAAATTAGAATACATAATCTAGATAAATTGCTCTGCTGTGATTAATTACAGGAGTGTTTAAAATGGCGATTCTCAATTTGTGGGCTGTAACCTCTTTGGTTGTTGAATGACATTTTCACAGGGGTCATCCACAACCATCTGATAAACACAGATATTTATGCTAAGATTCAAAACTAGAATCTTATATTTATGAAGTAGTAATAAAAATAATTTCATACTTCAGAGTCACCACAACATGAGGAGCTGTATTAAAGGGTGGTAGAATAAAGAAGGTTGAGCACAATGGGTTTAGAGGAAGAGGAAATGTGATCAGATTCAGAGGGAAATGATGAAAAGATAGAGAGATTAGCACTAGCATGACCCTTGAGGAAATACTCACAAGCTTAGGGATGTAGATACCTTCTGGATACTGAGAGAGTCCTGAAGATTGGGTCTCCAGAGAGTCCTCTAAAGTAGCTAGCATATACGCACACATAATATGCTGAAAATATAGAGAACCTTATTGTGGAATTTGTTTTGCCAAATTATAACTGAATAAACCAGATGTGCTATTTCCAACCATGAAGTTGTGGTAGCTCGTAGAATCTGGTGGAAACTATTAAACCTTTAATTCTTCTGTAAGAGGATGACACAGGCAGCATCTTCCTCACCTTTTGCATTTCCATTAGGAAAGCATCAATGAAGTCTCTTGGCTCATCAGGGTTCCAGTCTTTTTGGTGTTTCTTGATGATATAAGAAACAAACAATTTCAGTTCTTCCCAGTTCCTGAAAATTTTCTGATGTGGTCCAGGAAGATATTTTATTATCCATGGAAAGACATTGTAGAGCTGGTTGTGGAAATAAGACAATCATAGAAACGTCATGGCATCAATCTCCACATTGTAAGACTGTCAGGGTTTCTCCTCATTTCTAACAGTGAAACTGTGGACTACTGTAACTTAGGTTTTCTCTCTCAGCTTCATAGTGAACACTTCAGTTCCTGCATGGAAAAAATACTGAGTCTCACATCCCTTCTTGCCATCCCAACTGCTTGCTCCCTGGTACATACCAGCCCATCTCCTACATGGAGGCTGACATTGCATGCATTATGTTTCTACTCTTAAGTCTGTGACCAGTCTGTAACCTAAAGGACTTCCAGAGGAAATATGTATCAGTGTAAAACCATGACTTCATCCCTGACTCAGTTTTCCACTGCATTTTCTATTATACTTACATCGAGTCCTCTCACTGTAGGTTCTGCTCAGCTGGTCCTTGAGTACCCACTCCCTTCTTTCTGTCACTGTTACTCGCTATGGTGCATCTGTGCTTGCATCTGATTTTAAACATTTGCAGTTGTAACTCATTGTGCTCAGAAAGCTCTCCTATAAAATCCATATAATCCCTGCACCTGTTTGTATGAAACTTCTATTAAGTACTCCCTCCTTGGAACTGTCTTCCTGATGATTCTCTAAGTGACAACTGCCTTTTCATTCTCTCTTTATTCCCCTGCCATGATTTATTTTCCTCAGGTAAATCATCAGGAACATGTGTGCTTTCAAGTAATTTTATACCATAATATCCCTTGATTATGATGTCATTGCTATATAAGTAAAACTATATTTTTGTAGAAATAATGTGGTAGTTGAAGCAACTGTTATAACTATTATATGGAAAATTAGTATGGTATAAATGGCACAGATATGGGTATGAATATTAGTTATGATGCTTTCTAGGGACAATAGCTATTTATTCGATGATGACAACAATGATGATGTCAATGATGATAAAATAAACTTTATTTTATTAACCTAGTTTCTAATGGGCTTTCAGAGTGAAAAGGGGCCCATTAAATTCCAGTTAAACAAAAATTTGTGGGCTATTGTTTATAATTACTTCTGGTAAAATATTTCTTCCAAGCATGCACATGTGATGGTTTATTTCAGCATTGTAAGAAGGCTGTGAAATTTGAAGATATAAAATATATTTGGTTGTCCACCAAAATGTCTGGTATTAATCAGTATGTCAAAAAATGTTTTCTAACCCCACTTTACTTGTCGTTTTTTTTTCTAAGATTTTTGTATTTGATATACTTATTCACAGGTCAGATGAGTACTGACTGAACTCTCTTCACTTCCCAGGCTATCACTAAACAAGTGGAAAGCAAATGGAGTTGCTGCACTGGAAGCTACCATGAGTAAGAGTAAAAATGAAGAATACCTTTGGCAATAAATAATAATAATAAGGAGGAGGAGGAGGAGGAGGAGGAGGAGGAGGAGGAGGAGGAGGAGGAGGAGAAGAAGAAGAAGAAGAAGAAGAAGAAGAAGAAGAAGAAGAAGAAGAAGAAGAAGAAGAAGAAGAAGAAGAAGAAGAAGAAGAAGAAGAAGAAGTGATCTTTACATTTTGGGGATTAATGCTAAGCAATTGATCTATTTTCTGTAGTGAGTTACATAAGCTGCAAGAACAGATGTTCATGAGGACTTAGTAGTAAGCTGACATTTACATGCATTATAAAGAAGATAAAACTCAAAGCAAATGACTAGATCTAAAATGCAGCCAGTAAAAGGCAAATATATATATATATATATATATATATATACATACTGTGGAAAATCAACATTGCTAATCAATGTGACTCTAGAAATCTGCGAAAGAGTAGTTTAAGTGTACAGTGAGACAAAAACTCACAGTTTTTTAATGATTTGAGCAAAAATAAGTATTACAGGTTCATTTAACAAATTCCTGCCATGATCTGAGGTAAGCTAGTAGAAAATGAGAAATGAAATGCTTTGATCTTGGTTAACCCCCTCCACTGTGTGATTGCTCATTTCTCATCCAACTGGTCCCAGACCCAACACGGCCTGAACAACAGGCCATTAAAAATATCTTCCCAATCAATATCAGAATCAAGTAATTATGTTTCTCTTTCAAGTTTAGATAGTCTTTTCTTTCAGCTAGCCATTCATCTGATCAAAACACACCATAAAAAATTTTCAAAAAGCTAATAAAAAAACCCATAAAGACATAGAATTTAAATAGAAAAGAACTAATCAGAAATCTAAGGAAGATGATTATTTATATTTAAATGAGACAAATTACTCCTTAGGGGAGAAATATTTTAAGTAGTTAGTTAATTAGTTAACTAATTAATTTCCAGCCTGAACATAGTATTCCCCTCCCTCTTCTCATCCCAGTCCCTCCCCCCAACTCCTCTCTTTTCACCCCTCCCCAATCCACTTCTCCTCTGTTTGGATAGACATAAGACTACAGAAAAGAAATTTGTATGTGTCTAGTAATTTGGTTGTAAATAACATAGAGTAAACATTTCATAGAAATAAAAGAAGCAAGAGTTAAACCCTTCATTTTATAGGAAATTTTGAAGCCATTGTATACACTGAGCAGAACCATAAAGCAAGAGGGGAAAAAATTAAAGGCACAAGAATTGGAAATGAGTTGCTGGAAGGTGACGTGGTTGATAATGAACTTGCTGCATGAATATAAGAACCTGCGTTCAGATTCCTGACCCCAGTGAAACCTGCCAGGCGTAGCAGTGTGTGACTGTAATGTTAACACTAAGAGGAAGAACAGGAGAATCCCCGGGGCTTGCCAGCTAACCATTCTACTGGATTTGGTGAGCTGCAGGTTCAATGTGAAACCATGCCAGAAAAATTAAGATGGAGAGTGACTGAGAAATGAATACTAAGTAGAAATCTGTCCTTTGCATTCAGGTGCACATATGCACCTGCACACACACACATACACACACACACACACATACACACATACACACACACACACACACACACACACACACACACACACACACAAAGATGTACAAACAAAAACATAGATGCACAACCATACAGACACTCATGTATACACATATGCAGAAAATTTGAAGGTGTCCAAAGAAGTTACCCTTCATTTACATATATTTGTCTAAAAAAAATCAGTCACATAGTACTTATAACATTTATAGGAGTTGGCCAAAGTAGATCAAAACATCACTAAACCAAATCTAATTGCAATGACACAGTTAAAACAATCAAATGCCACCAATTTGAATCTTCCAAAGACCTAGACTTAGTCAATAATTATCTATAAATTCCAATAACAATATCATTAACATTGGTAATAATAATAATTACATAAATGGTGCATAGCTACAAATATATGCATACAATTATTGCTTTACATGAAAGTTAGAAATGCTTATTTCCATGATCCCTATTACGAAGAATCCTACAATCTATAGAGTGATTTCAAGAATTTGTATTGAATGCACAATTAAAAGATGATATTTTAGATTTATAAAAGTAAAAAACAAAACTGAAGACTCTATGTCCAATAGCCATCTCATGACCCCCAACCAGGGCAGAGGAAGTGGCTTCTGCTTCCCCGGCCCCATCACTGAAGCCTACAGACATACAGTCTCATCCAGTAACTCCAGCATTTCCTGAAAGGGAGCGTCCTCATACTCAAAGCACTCCCCAAAGATGACAGAACAGATGATATTTGAAACTGCATTTTTGATTTTCAAGTGAGGATTAAATGACTGTCCTGGATGTGAGGTGGGGAGGAGATAGGTCCTTCATAGTTATTGGTTTGTTTCTATTTTCTATAGAGATTTAACTCTACATGACATAAAATATGCATTAAAAAAAGAAGCATGTGAGAGGCTGGGTCCATAGTATCCTACTTGGGGCTGGCATTTACCAAGGACTCTGCCAGTGCCTGTAAAGAAAAGTATGTGACTGAGTTTTAAATTCGTTAATGACCTGGGCTTAAACACCCCTAGTCCAGGCAAGATGTTCACATTGGAAAAGCACAGTGCAAGGCCTAGGTAGAGCATCAGGACGGGTCACCTTCATTGTCAACCTGAGTAGATTTAGAATCACCATAGAAACAAAACTCTGGTTATTTGTGAAGGGTTTTCCAAGGTTTAACTGAAGCAGGAAGACCCATGCCAAAAGTGGACATTAGCATCTCATAGGATATCAGATTAAATAAAAAAGAAAGAGAGTTATCATTAGCATCTTCTATGATTACTGACTGTAAGTTTAGGGTGACTCACTTCAATTTGCACCTACCTCCAGAATTTACCTGCCATGAAGAGCATACCCTTACAGTGTGAGTCAAAATAAACCTCTTATCAAATATTACTTCAGACCACAAAATAATTAAAAACTAATAAATATCTCTTTGTGGCATCCCAGACCTGTCCTGTGAAATACCTACCTCTCTCCTTTCCTATGGCCTCCACAAGGTGGTGGGCCTCCTCCTGCATGTGCTGCTCTAAGCTCTTCTTTCCCAATCCTCAAGGCAAATCTCCTTTGCTCCTTCCATGTCTGGCCATTAGATCCAATCAATCCTAGAAAAAGGAAATTCAATACAACAATAATGTGATTCTGTTATATAAATATGTAGCAAATACTAGAGGCATGAGAACTGATCTGTGCAAAAAACCCCAACAATGAATGTAGCAGTCAATATTATTGACATCTTAGAGCATCAAGAACTTCAGTAAAATTTCTTTCTTTAATTTAAAACAGAAACTCCATAAGGTTGTCATCAATAAAACCTGTCTATTTCATTAGTAGGTATCCTGATCAGTGTTTATTTTCACCTGGAAAAAAAGGGAACCACGACTGATGAATTAATTGCCTCAGTCAGATTGGCCTTTAGCCTGTGAGAGGCTGTCTTGATTGACTATAAATGTGTGAGGGTTGACCCTCCAGGTCATCCTGGTTGGATCCATCTCTGGGTATATGGGCTTAAGATGTATAAGAAAGCTATCCGAACGCGAATGAGTATACCAGGCAATGACCACGGTTCATTCATGGTTTCTATTTCAGTACCTGCTTTGGTTCCTGCCCTGACATATCTCAATAATGAAGAACAATTAAAACCATATACTGAAATAAATCCATTCTTCCCACAAATGCCTTTGTTCATGGTGTTTTCTACAGCAACAGAAAGCAAATTACAAAAGTAGGAGAATCAAAGAACAGGGGATATATTCAAGATTTGAAAGAACACATAGCTACTTGCCAAACAAGTATACAAAAACTCAAGAATCCTTGATGCCAAAATCGCACTTTAGTTATAAGTCACATAAATGTAAATAACTATTTATGTTAAAATCAATATGAGGAGTGCACTCCTGAAGAAGCTAAAGTAGATAATCTTGGCAATATAAAAGAGAACCTACACAATGAGAACCTTAAAATTTAGGAAAATGATTTCAAAGGGCAAGATACATGACTATTTGAAGTAAAGGAACAGAAAAACAGGGAAGAAGATGTAGGTATCTCTTTAGACTATCCTTTGAATGCAGAGGTCATATCTATAGAATGCTAGTTATCTTACTTCTAGAAAGCTTTTCAGCATGCTTCAATGTGAGCATGCCCTCTCCTATCCCAGGAAATGGCCGTTCCTGATATCAGATGCAGGAAGACCTTTTAACCTTACCCTGTGTGACTCTCTGCAACTTAGCTGTCTCTCCTCTCCTTCTCTTAATACTCTGGATTGATACTTATGTATTTTCTTTCTTTTAATTGATAGCACATTGCAATAACTTTAAAAAATTAAAGATTCCAGCCTTTTCTAGTAAACTCACAAATAAAAACATCACTCAGATTTATTAAGTATCTACTTAATATATATATATATATATATATTTACAGTTATGCTGTCCATTCTAAGCCAGTTGACCTTCTTGTAGAGTTTCACTATCAATTACGTTTTATGCACTTATCCACCACAAACAAGGAGAAAAAATGACAGATTTGAAAGTACAAAACCAAATAGCTAATGTGGCCAGCTTTAAAACCCATCTATTTTTCTCCTGGAAATACACCCAGAGAATGCCATATTCTACTGTCTTAATTATTTTTCTATTGGTGTGATAAAGCATTTAAACTAAAGAAACATACAGAATAAAACAATTGAACTAGGTACTCACAGATTTCTGACTATGACTATCATGGAGGGGCATGACATTAGGCAAACAGGCACAGTGTTGGAGCAGTAGCTGACAGCTCACATTTTGAGACAAAGCCTGAGACAGAGAGAGGTAACTGGGAATAATATGGGCTTTTGCAACCTCACAGCCACTCCCCAGTGACTATCACTCCTCCAGCAAGATCATATCTCTTAATCCTTCCCAAACCTTTCAACCAACTGAAGATCAAGGAATCAAATGTATGAGCCTAAGCAGTGTATTCTCATTCAAACCACCCACCTACCATAAATATATTTTAATTCCTATGTTTATTGTTGCTGTACTTGTGATAGCAAAGAAATGGAACCAGCACAAATAACCATCAACAGATGGATGAAGAACGAAAATGTGGTAAATATGCAAACTAGAACATTCTTCAGCCATAAAGAAAAATAAAAATTTCAGGAAAATTTGGAAAGTATAATTAAAGAAGATGCCCGAACCCCAAAACTAAAATGCCATGCACATTTTCTCTCACATTTTCATCTTATCTTATATTTCATGCATGTATGTATCTACATAGGTATGATTATGGGTATTGCATACTCCTTATAAAGAGACCAAGAAAGGGAGATGTTAGTTACGAGGAAGCGTAGGATGCAGGGAAATGTATCCTCTCATCTTGAAAGAGGATATAAAACTTACTCGCTTAATATCTCTTATCAAATCTTGAAATAGTGGAAATCTTCAAGATGAGGTTGAAAACCTCTTCTTCTTTCATCTATCTCAATTCTTGAGAAACGTAAACTTTTACAATTTTCAATAATATTTGTTAATACTCACTATCTTGCCTTACTGTATACGCCAAAACCACAAAGACAACTGCTTTACTTTGCAAATTTAGGGCATTTCAAGCAGTGGTCTCATGGAAAAGTTTTCAACTTTTCTACTGACAATTCCTGATAACAGCAAAACCAAACAGCACATGTGGCTTTTCCTGAATGCTCTTCATCAGGAAATGCAGACAGCAGTTGGCTTTAAGTATAAAATTTCATAATCGGGTTTGTTATCGAGTATTACCCGGTTATCAATTGTGAGGTCCCATAAAAATTGAAGCACATACTTTCAAGAAAACTTACCATTATTACCAAATACACGTTTTCGAATAGCGTTCATAGGGCGATTTACAAAGTTTTGGTCAAGGTAGTTAAACATTTCCTTAATTAAAGGCAATCCAGATACAACCACCACTGAAATGCTGCCCAACTCCAGGCTAAAGAAGTTTCCATATTTCTTCACAAACTGAAAAATATTTCAATAGTGAGAGCTGAATGTGCCCATGTGTGAGGATCCAGCAATGTCAGGCATATGCACAGTCAGTGAACTCCTATAGAAATTTTATGGGTTTCTGTGTGAGTGAAGAGACACAAATTTATCTGTGGAAATTTTCACACACACACACACACACACACACACACCAACATTGTAGTAAACTCCAATTCAGTTCACTTCCAGAATTAAATTTACCCTATATAATTCCATAATATGAATGAATATGAATTATTTGAGCCTACTGTGTGATCCTAGAGAAAGAACGAGAATAGAAGTGTCAAGGAATAGGCAAGACATCTAACCTAAGCATCTCTGACTATAGTGAGGCAAAGAACATCCAACCTGCCAAAGGTCAAGTTCATGCTTATTAAACCGTGCTGTAACAAGCATGGACTCCTTAGTAAATAATCATGCCTGTTTTAGCCAGAAGAGAACAACTTCTCCACATTCATAGTTAAGTATGAAAAGTAAAAGCAAGGATGGATGGTGGATGTGAATAAGTACGTGAATTTTGAAGGGTTGTAAAGGTCAAACATCTTCGCTTAAACTGTTCCTTGAAGAACAGTGAGATGAGCCACGTAAAAGGACACTTTGTTTGCTCCTTTCAGGCACACAAGTCCACAGCTTCCCCTGAGACTTTGAGAAAGAAGTGAGGTCTGTGCATAATGGGTATTTGGCACACACACTTGTGGTGAGGAGAAAAACAAGAGCAGAGTGAATATCCAATCACCAGTTAACTTGAGAACACTCCCCAAGTTAATGTTTAGTATCTTTCATGGTAAATCTCATAAAATGCAGTGATTTTACTGTTCTGAGAATTTTCCTTATCTGTCCTTTAAAAAAAGCAAATGAGCTACATGTGCCAAGGAGGCAAAGGTCTTGACTGGCAGCAGGAATCTGCCAGATGTTATGTAAGATTTGAAGACTAATGTATGACCTCAAGAAGTCCATAGGACCCTGGTTTACTCAAAGGTAGATGGTGGGGATCAGACATCAGATTCAGAGGAAGAGGCTTGGAAACAGGAAAAAGGGAAGACAGAGAGAATGGAACAAAGTGTTCATGAAGATGCAGAATGTGGAAGCTTGTGCAAGTACATGACAAATGACAGTGCATGATCAATGATCTATTCAAGATTCAGCAAAGTGTAGAACCTATGTCTGCATTTGTCTGTCTGGGATCTGTCCAGCTGTCAGCTGTCATTGGGTTACTAAACATAAGGGCTGCTTCCCTTCAGTTACCTATTGTGTTCTGCTCCATCCTTATATCAACACACTTGGATCCTCCCACAGTCACCACAGAGCCTTGGGCCTATGTGACACTGTCAAAGTGTAATCAAATAACTATGGCCCCAAACCAGGTAGTTATTGAGACTTAAAATTTTTAAAAATGATAGCAGGAGCAGAAGAAAGAGAAGTAATTTGAAATTGGAACTGGGGGCTGGAGAGATGGCTCAGTGGTTAAGAGCACCAACTGCTCTTCCAGAGGTCCTGAGTTCAATTCCCAGCAATCACATGGTGGCTCACAACCATCTGTAATGGGATCTGATGCCCTCATCTGGTGCATAAAATAAAATCTTAAAAAAACAAAACATTAAAAAAAAAAAAAAAGAAAGAAATTGGAACTGCAGAAAAAAGAGCAAACAATAGGAAACAGGAATTTTACAGGGGGTAAAATTCCCAATGCTTTTAGCAGCCACATAAATGTTGAAAGCAATGAATGATTCAAAGTATACAATTAGGGAGGGGATGCTAAGTCATGAAGTAGAAAAATGGGACACTTTAGGCTTGGGAAATTACCCAATTGATATATGCAAGCATGAGGACTGTTATTTAATTCCCAGGACCCATGTCAATAATTGAAAATGGTTGTGCTACTTTCTAATCCCCACTCTGGGGAGGCAGAGGCAAGTCAGACAACCTAGCCTGGACTTCAGGTCCTAGGTCACAGTGAGAGATCATATCTCAAAAAACATTTGGGTGGTTTATTTCCCAAGGAAGAAGATCCAAGTTTGACATCTACTTGTACCAGTACACACATGCACTTGCAGTCTTACAGGTACACACACACACACACACACACACACACACACACACACACCACTTCTGCCATACAAATAAATAAGAAACAAGGAAAGAAGATATAAACTTAAAGTGCTTTCTTTTGCTTTTGATTTAAGTATTTAAACTTAAGAAATTATAGACATATATACATGATTTAATAAAAATAAAATAAAACACTTTACCAGACAGGTGTAGAGGATTGGGCTTATAAATCAAGCACTTTGTTTTAGTGTGCCAGAATTGGCAAGAGCAGAAGAATAGAGTCTGTTGACAGGAGGGAGCCAAAGCTAAGAAGTGTTAGAAATCAAGCTTCCTGCCCAAGCCTTTGAAATGACCCCAGTACTATAGCTTTGGATTAGGGACAGGACACAGCCAGGAACAATGTCCCCTTCCTACCTGCTGAAGCACCAAATGTAGCTGCTCAAAGTCTATTTGAAAGATGTTGCCCACGAAGGGCAGGCCCTGTGGCCCTGGTAGGTAGTTTCTGGAGTGCTGGCTTTTGAAGAAGTCAACCAGGATCAGGAAGGTGACAGCTGCTAGCAGTGGAGTCCAGAGATTGAATGCTTCCCACAAGGAGGCCAACAGGGAGCCCACAGATGTGACTATGATTTGGACCCTAGCAGACTGCTCTTTGTAAAGAGTAGGGGACAGTAGATACTCTTTAGTCAGGTACAGTGGGTGTTTCCAATGTCAGTGCCACCTCTTCCTGCCTCTTTAGGCTCCTCCTAAGGCCTGCTCTGCCTTGCTGTCCTCAATGCTGGGCGAAGCAGCCTTGTATTGATTTCTGGAAATAATTCATACACAGCTGGAAAGTCTCTTGGACTTGCTGGCCCTAGTAGCTGAAGATTGATGCCATTCTGGGACCATAGAGGAGCCTAGGGTGACTGTCCATACAACTGGTAAGTCTCTGTCATTTTTAATGGGTTCAGAATTTATATACATGTCCTACTTACTCAGGTGAAATTCATTCTTCTCATGTCTCTGATAGTGTTGAAAACTAGGCTAATGATAGATTTACCAGTTTAACAGTGGCAACCAAGGCTTCAGATGCCTTCTCAGTTCTCTTCATATGTAAAAATTAGGCCACAGGCCTCACTTTTTTAGAGCTACTACTACATCTAGACACATTTTACCTTGTTAATAGACTTAAAATAGAGATAATTCACAAAACAGATTTCAGTGTAACTTTTTACTATTCCTTTATTTAAAGGAAGAGTGCTTGCTTTATAATGACTACTCTCAATAATCAACGACCTGTGTCTCATGGTCCAAAATTTAAAAAAAAAAAAAGGTGTAAAGTTTATGTAAGGATATAGAAGCTTAAGTTGTGAGGTTCTAAGAAAGTGTTTCAGGCTCTAAGTGGATGTTTAAAGGTGGGTAAATGCAAGTCATAAATGTCAGAGGACATGGAGGCTGAAACAGAGATAAGAAAGTAATTTACAGTATGTAAAATGTTGCTTCCAATTTCTTTCCTAAAGTCTTTATTCTTCTATTTGTGTCTCTCTTGCCTCACTCCCTCACCTATAGTCAGAACGCACAGTCAGTCCTGCAGAGCCCTCCAGACCACTCCCTTAATGTGCTCATTCCAAGGTTCTTTGCTCCTCATTCTTTCATGTCCTATTCCTTTACTAGAACAGATGTCCCCTCCAGAACTGCCATAATTTTGCTCTTTTATCCAAACCCCAATTCTCGTTTCTCTTAAGCAGCCTCTGCCTAGGCTTCAAGCCCATCATTTCTATGCCACACATCCTCATGCTACAGTACTCCCATAGTAAGAGTCAAAAAACTTAGCTGAACCTTCTGCCTAGTCCAGGATCTTTGCTAGCTTAACAGTTATTTCTTTATACCCTTAAGTCTCTAGACCTTAGGCTATCCTTTCCATTATACCTGACAACCCCATTTCCTTTTCAGTCCTAAACTTCGAAGACACTTCTCAATACTACTGGATGTCCACTTCCAAGACATTCTTGTTTTCACATAAATGAATCCTGATACTTAACAATTCTGACAATTGACCAAAACTGTTCTTCTCCAGCAGTTAAGAAACAGACCTCCATGTTTTGTCCAGGCACTCCTACAGACCTGGACTGCTTTCCCCCTTTTTCTTCCCACCTGCTACAATATATAAATAACCTTCTCCTATGGATTCTTTTCCTCTTTGATAGCTAATCTGACAGTGCCTCACTCCTCAATTTCCAGAACTTACCTGTTCTTACCTTCCAATGCTCATCTTTCCTCTCCCCAGTCACCTGTCTTAAATTGTCTCTCACACCAACTAATAAACACCTCACTTTAAAACACCTTGTCCATCTATGCTCCTTATTTCTGACCGCGTGACCAATTTCCTCCCCTCATATATCCCTAAATACTCACTTATGATATATTCCTTATACCAAGCCACTTCTGGGCCTTCTCCTTCCTTCCATTCTTAAACAATTCCTTAAACTTAAAACATTCTCTTCTCTGCCCCAGATCCTCTATACTACTGTTGAAAAACTCTCAAAGACCTACTACCCCATCTTTCTCATAGACAAGAGGGCCCTCAAGTTACAACTGCCTATAGTTTTTATATGAATGGCAGCTCCTTCCTGTTGGATGGTCACATCAGACTGACCCTTCCATTATCAATGTTTATCCTCACCCTCTGGTTCCTTTCCCAACAAGATGATCCATTCCCCACAAATCTCATCTCTTTTCGCACATTCTGTCCAAATGATCACCACACATCCACAGGCAACTGAATGCCCTCAATTCATTAACTCTCCAGACATCCTTCAATGTTAAATACTCTGAACAAATCCTCTCAATTACAGGACATATCTAAATCTAAGCAATCTCTCTGACATGCACTCACATTCTTATGGCAAAGCCCTCACTTAGGTCAAGGTCATCCAACAAACTCCTAAACTCCACTGATAACTCCTTTATTGCTTTCTTTGCACCTCCCTTCAACATCCTCTGTTAGTCACAATCCCTTGTGCTGAAGATAGCACAATTAGGAATACCCCACCTCCTCTACTGTCCACTTATCTCCCTGACCAGTCAAGTCCCCCTTTGAGAACCAAAGCCAGGTTCTCTCAACCTTTTCAATCCCAAAAACCTTACTGCAGACCGTGTCTTTTACTCATTTCCAAGAACCTTCGCAATCATCCATGTTCCTGTAATACTTCAATTACAAAATCCACCTGAGCAATACAAAATACTATTCTGATGTAACAAAAGCCTCTAAAATTCTGCTTTTCCCAACACGACCAGACCCCACTTTTAGATAACAGTTGTTCATCAATCAACCTTATAATGCCAATCTAAATTTTTCAGGTTTCTCTCAAGAACGCTCAGATTCCAGATAAGTATTCTTGACAAGCAACAACCTAAGTTGTCCTGCTCATTGCCTACTCCTAAGGCTGGGATCTTTCCACCTTTTCCTGGGCTATCTCCCAATTTCCCTGGTCTTGGGAATCCTATTTTCCACTGCCAGGACCACAAACCTAGAAGTTTCAAATGTAGCTAGCTGAAGGATATATCAATATCAATGAAAAAATTTAAAATGTTGATTCTTGAAATGAATTCATAGCTTTGTCTCTCTCTCTACTATTACCTTCTTTCCTAGGTCTCTAGAGTGTCCATCAATACACAGTAAAGGGTACCCAATGTGGGTCCGAAGGGCTCTTATTTACTCTATGTACCAACAAGTTTATGTTTGGATAAAGGAGTATGTACATTTGGGGAGCACATCCATGAATATGGGGAATTTCAAAAGTCTTCAGAAGCACTATATCTCTTCATTTAATGGTATGTTGAAGAGAAGATAAAATGAATAATACTGGCACAAATCAATGTATAGACACTATCATTGTGTATAATCCATGCTATCCAAAAGCAAGAACTGTAAAATGTGTTTTTCCTCCTGGCCTCATACACCAAGAATAACAATCCTGAGACTCAAAATATATTTACAAACACCTTGGCCATAAACTTTGGTTCATTTCCCAATTAGATCACAACTTAGTATCTCATTTATTCTACTCTAAATGCTGCCACATGGCCGGTTACCTCTGCTCAACTCCCATCCTTCTGACCTTCTCCATGTTCATGGGTAAGTTCCCAAGTGAATTCCCAATTTATTCAATCCCAGAATCATTTCTGCCTATCAGATGTCCCACCTTCTATTCTACCCTTCCCTTTAGGCCATAGGGATTTTGTTTGTTTGTTTGTTTGTTTGTTTTCTTTTCTTCCTTTTTGTTTTCTTTTGACAAGGGATGTAACCATACAGTACACAATAGTCTCTTTCTAATAGTCCCCTTTTTAGTCCAATAAAAGGTTCTTTCTCATATCAATAAACTTTATACAATAATAACAAATGTGAAAACTATCAGGTAAGATTAACAATACAATGTCCAGTCTATATGTGTTGGCAACCTTGGAGAAAGAATTCTATTATTTATCCTATCTTAATGAGTTTAGAGTTCTATACCTAAATCAGTTTCTATCATAACTTACATTACCAACCTAAAACATCATCTTAGAGCCTAAACAACTTAAACTTATGTTTAACCATAACAATCTAGTCTTTAACCCCATCAGAGACATGAGAAGGAGAAAAATATTACCTAAGTGTGTAGGTAGTGAAGAGCAAGCAGCTTCCAAAACTACAGAAAAGACAAGAGAAAATTGGCTGTCTGGCCAATTCATCAGAATTGTTTTCATTAAGTTGGAGCTTCTATCTTCAACCTTCTGGCCCAGTATATCTGACAGACTTTTTGTGAAGCAGGAAATATGAGGGACTTGCCTACCTTGTCTTGGCAAAGCTCAGTAGTCAATTCCCCTGCATTCTGCATATCCATTTTGGACAGTATTCTGTCTTCAGTTGGAGCAAGGGCAGTTTTTCCCCAGTGTCAGCTTGCTGCATATGAAGCAAACTCCATATGAAAGTTCTTCAATGTTCATCATCTTCTTTGAAGTAGAATAGGGATGCTGCCAGGAGCAGACCTTTCTCATTGTCATAAGAAGACTTAAATTCATAAAAACATCTTAAAATGCCATGTTCTGTAGGTCACTGTGGTTTTCATCTATCTAAAGTATATCTAAATAAGCAAATTTTGCTGTTTCTAGTTACTATCTGTAAACCTAGAAAACATATTTCTGTAATAAACTAGACTAATATCTAACATGACGATAAGTTAGATTGATTAACTATTAACTTGCATTTTTTAAGTTACTGTTAACAGCTTGTAACTTTTTAACAGCTTTTTAAAAGACTAGAACTTAATATTGCATTTTTAAGAATCATATAGTTATAATATCTTAAACAAGTTGAAAATAAATATACAGAGTATATTGTAGTAAAATATAACCTCAATTTTGCATTAATATACAAAGATCTGTACCAGTGAAACAAATATAACTTCAATTTTGCATTAATATACAAAGATCTGTACCAGTGAAACAAATATAACTTCAATTTTGTATCAATATACAAACATCTATACCAAAGAAAGATTCTAGAGCCTTTTTTTTGTTGGTTTAAAAGTAGAATCAATGGTCTACTCTTATCCCTTTTATTCCTATGTTCCCCCTTTTTGCTTTTCTTTTTTTTAATTTTTTTATTATTATTATTATTTGATACTTTATTTACATTTCCAATGTTTCCCCCTTTCTAGGTCTCCTCTTTGGAAACCACCTATCCCCTCCCCTTTCCCCACCTCTATGAGGGAATTCCACCTCTCCTCTTATGTAAGAAAGAATTAAAGATAGAGGGAAAAAAAAGAGAGCAACCCCTCGGTCTAAGTTTCTATATCTTGTTTTCTCCATGACGAGGAACCTTTAACAGCTTGTAACCAACCCCTTTTTAACAGCAAGCATTAATCAGTCATAGAATGACACAAGTCATCCACCTGCCTTTGAGAATAAGGCATCACTCTCATAAAATTGCTTCCTGATGATTTCATGACATCATTTCATTTTGGGGTCCAAGAAAATTGGAAAAAAGATCAAGTCTTAAGAAAGCTCGCTTTAACATTTGTTGTCTAGTCTCTATGTACTACTGTGACAGTGCAGGCTTAAATGAAGTCCTGATTGGAACAATTTGTAAAACTGGATAAATTGGGGTTATCTTCAGTCAGCAATTTTCTTTGAAGCTGCCTTGGAAGCAAGTTTGATGCCATTAAGTCAGTCTGTGAAGCTGAATCTAACAGGATGCTAGAATAAATATATCTCATCATCTTAGCATGTCTGAGGGTGAATCTTGTCAAGGCTGCTTGTCTAATTGTTTTTCTCTGAGTAAATATAATATTTTAGAGGTAATGTATTTTTGTATTTAACTTAATGCATTTTTTTACACATTGGATGTTCTGCACTAGCTTAGAAGCTGATCATCCCATTATATTCTATTCTAAGTTCAGCCACATGGCTGGTCACTCCTACTCAGCTGCCCTGTTTCTGACCTCCCCCATGTTCCCAACAAGTCTGCCTTGCTCTATTCTAGAACCCTTTCTATCTACCAGATGTCCTACTTTCTATTCTACCCTTTCCTGTGGGCCATAGATATTTTTATTGACAAGTGAAGCAAACATACAGTACACAAGAGATTATCTCTATATAAGGAAATGAAATTCTAAAACTTGACAGAAAATATAAAGAAATGTAAAACAAAACTATAAGTAAGGTGAACTGATTCCTGTAAGATTCTTAAGTAGTATTTGGAGTCCTGAGGCTGGTGTTGTAGCTTTGGACCCCTGGGAGACAAATCCAAGTCGCTCTCCAAGGACCAGCAAACTGCTGGGGTAATTCTTTGTCCTCCTCAATAACTCTGTATAAGTCTTTAGTTCAGATCAAAGAAACAAAGTTAAAAAAAGAAGATATTATTTCAAAAGACCTGAGAATGGACCAAATGAGGTCATACTAAGGAAAGACTTAAAGCAGACTTCACATGAATGGCTAGAGATTAGAAACTACCTCCCTCACAAGAAGCTTGTAAACTTTCATCTTTGAGCACCGAAGAGACCCATGCTTGTTGCAGGCTCACCTCTGGACTCCAGATTAGGCACAGACTATAGCAAAACACCAATTTCTAACACAAAGAGAACCTTTAATAGGCCAGGCAAAGAGACAAGTAGGCTCAATAGGGATCAGGAAGAAATCAGCAGCAAATAGCTTTGCATAGGTGATTTTAAGGGGGGGGGGGTCTGTGTTAGAATGAGCTAAGGTAACTTGGTAAGTTCTGATTGGACATGCTAGTCCTAGATAGCCAAATGGACATTTTTTTTGAGTCAACATAGTATGATTTATTTAAATGGTGAACTATAAAGCAACTGATTTATTCAGAACTTTTACAATATACCAAAATATTTTAATATGTACTATTGCATAAAGTAGAACACAGAATTCCATAACTATCAATGTTATTAAGAATGGGGGAAAAAACTGGAAATATAAACTAGAAATATAAATAAACTAGAATATTGGCATCAGTTGTCTCTGCTTCTAATGATTTTCTTCACTTAAACAATGAGCCCCTTAGTCAGAAAATGACACACTATTTCTGTTGATTAAATCCAAGAGATATTTTCAAGACTCATTTACAGTTAGTTTCTGAGCAACCAAAAAACTCAAGTGTGAATACTAAAGCTAATATTTATTTTCAGATTACATTTCTTTTCCCTGATACTAGAACATATAATTTAAAGAATAATCAAAAGAAAAAAACTTGAATGACAATGAATTTTATAAATACACACATACACATAAAGCTAGAAAGAAATCTATAAAAATGGTGACAGTAATTATCAGTAGTAAAATGTTATGGTTTTAAAATATCTTTTTAGCTTAATTTTTATTGTATGTTCTATGATGAACATGTTCATAATAAAAGGTTTATAGTAAAAAGAAAAGTTTGCCATCTTTCTAAAAACCAACCCCCAAGCAGATTACAGTATATCTATCAATGGAATATCAACAGCTATTAAAATGTTACAGAAGAAGGTTGGGCATGTAGCTCAGTGGTGAGCTCTTAACCTAGCATGCACATGGCCCCAAGATATATGATTCTCAGCACTGTCAAAACTAAACGTTCCAGACAGTGCCTGGTGCTGTAGTTAACACTGGCTTCTGCTGTAGGAGTCAGTGGTGCAGTCGAGCATAATGAAGTATGAACAGGAAAGGATGGTTTTGGGTGACCGCTGTCATGATGTTGGGAGGCAAGCATCCTATTGACTGACATTGGTGTGTGTAGAGCTTGAGAACCTCAGTAGGAGGTTTCCTGCTCCATGCTCTATTCCTCTGTTATTTAACAAGGTAACTTCTTGTTTAGCCTCAACTTTAAAAAAAAAAAAAACTTTGTTTTGCCTATTA
Source organism: Uromys caudimaculatus (assembly GCA_028551405.1). Taxonomy (NCBI): domain Eukaryota; kingdom Metazoa; phylum Chordata; class Mammalia; order Rodentia; family Muridae; genus Uromys; species Uromys caudimaculatus. The sequence goes on from CM052702.1 coordinate 90,267,580, forward strand.
GAAAAAAATTCATATTTAGTAGAGGAAAATTGGCCAAAATAGAGATGCAAAAATTGGTTTAAATTCTGCCACCTAAATACTGTATGTTTTGGTATAGTTCATAAATAGGTTTTTTTTATGTATCCATAGACTTTGGGTTGTCTTTACATGACATTGGGATCATTCTAAGCATACTGTCTGATAGTATGGTCAGCTACTGACATCAGGAGTTTTTCATGTTATTAAATACTCTTCTGTAACAACTTAATAGTTGTTGATATTCTATTGACAAATGGAGATTTTTATTGCTGGACTTTGATGTTTTAATAGTTGGATCTTGGTGATTAGACTCAGGAGTAAGTCAGGTATAAGGAAGTAGCCAAATAAAGGATACCTTTAGGATGATAGAAGTGTCTAAATAAGGGAATCCAATGGTTTAACAGGGACAATAAACTGGGAAAGGCAAGATCTGCTAGTGCTGTTTGCCATGCTTGGGCTGTTAGAGTCCTTCAAGTGCACTGAACATGCACAATTCTTGTCAGGTCTCCTTGCTTAGACCCTATCTTCATCAGACAATTCAGCAACTCTGTCACCTGTTGCTCCAGGTCCTCACAAAACCTGGACTGTTTACTTCATCCGTAGCTAAAATCTTTGTTTTCATATTAAAAAAAACATCTTGGCTTTGCAATCTTTGGACACAAAGAGTTGAGATGTTGCTTGCTGATGATGCAAAAGCAACACAGAACAATTAACCAAGTCTCAAAGAAAGAGAACAAAACATAAATAACAAAAACTTCAAAACTCAGGCACAATAACCTGGTTATCCTCAATTGGTTAACAGACAATAAATGGTGCCTCCTAATAGGCTTAAAAGAGTCTGCTACAAGGGCTTAGAATAAGTAGATAAATAAAAGTCATTGATCTTGAAACAAACCCATGGTCTTCTTCCACTAACAGACAAAAATAAATAAAAGATTAACTTCCCAAGAGCAACTTGCCAAAGCAATACTTTATTTTTTTTTAAAAAATTGCCCTACAGTGAGGAGAGGAAACTTGTAGAGTCCACCTCCAGTAGAAAGACAGCATCAAGTGGAGGGATAGGGTTGCCATCCCATAGTCAGAAACTCTGACCCAGAATTGTTTCTGTCTGAAAGAACTGCAGGGACAAACAATGGAGAAGAGCCTGAGGAAAAGGAGGTTCAGTGGCAGACCCACATTGGGATCCAGTACACGGGGAGGCCCCATGGCATGACTATTACTAATGCTATGGTGTGCTTACAAACAGGGGCCTATCTTGACTGTCCTCTGAAAGGTCCAACAAGCAGCTGAGTCAGATGCAGATATTTACACCCAACCAATGGACAGAAGTTGGTGACCCCTGTGGTTGAATTAGGGAAAAGCTGGAAGAACTGAGGAGGAGGGTGACCCTATAGGAAGACAAGTAGTCTCACCTAACCTGGACCCCGGCCTGGGATATTTTAGACACTGAGCCACCAACCAGGAAGCATTTACCAGCTGATATGAGGCCCCCAACACATATACAGCAGAAGATGGCCAGGTCTGGACTCAGTCAAAGAAGATGTACCTAACCCTGGAAAGACTTAGGGCCCCAGGGAGTAGGGAGGTCAAGTGGGGTGGGAGTAGGGGTAGAGACATCCTCTTTGAGAGGGAGGGGAGGGACGCGGGGGAGAGGTGTGGGGTGTGGACCAGGATGGGGGATAAAGTCTGGACTGTAAAAAAAGATTAAAGAATAATTTAAAAAAATGTTTTCCTCAAGTTTACCCTGATAGCTATAGAAAAATTTTTTTTACAAGAAACAAGTTTTATTTGAACCCTTATAGACTTGTTTATCTTCTAACTGATAAAAAAAAAAAGACAATAAAGTGATTGCTTCTTATTTCTTTCTTTGACTTACAAAAATACAAATTCTGACTTGGGCTCTAAATATTTCAAATATAAAATCCAGGTCCTACCTTTTCCTAGAAATAATAGGACTTCTATTGAGACAAGGAAGCTCACCTAGAAGTTTCAATGGAAAAGCAAATTCAAAACTACCCAGCTGTTATAACTGACTTTAAAAGCTTGCTTTTTATTATTACTTTATGCTCTAATGATAAAAATTTTAAAAGACCATTTCAATGACTATTCTCAATGATTAAACACCTATATCTCAGGGTACTAAAACTGGTAAATAAAAGGTTAGCTACTGTAATGACAAAAGGATATTTAACTTTAAAAAAAGATTTATCTATGTATTTTAATTTTTAAAAAAATAGAAAAATTTTAAAAATAGATTTTAAAAATATATTTGTACAAGGTATAATAAATGTTACAATGATTAGATATTACCAGATGAAAAGGATGGATAAAATGTTTATATAATGGTTAGATGTTTCCAGATAAAAATAGATAAAATGTTATATTAATGGTTAAAATGTCTATATGTTTCCAAACTTTAGAAACAATTTAAAGATTTACCTGATTTGTGAGTGTCTGAATAAATGAGTTAAGTTATGTAAAAGAGAAAAAAATATATATATAATGCTAAAGCTTCATAGCTCTAGTTTAACTAGTGTTAAACCTTTATGTAAGTTGGTTGAACTGACCTAAGTCATTACTCTACTCTTCTAAACAGTTTTAAGTACTGCAATTAAAGCTTTGTGGAAACAATTAAAATTACTGTAGACACAGATTCAAAAGTCTCTTTTGGCCATTTTAAATTTGTGCAAGGTTATGTCGACCATTCTTCAGGCCTTACTCTCCCTAAGGCTCAGCCACATGAGTCTGCTGCAGCTGTTTTCAGCCACTTACTGACTGCTTTCTCCGCAATAAGGATTTCAATACAGATTTAAACACACAAAGGTCCTGCTTATACATCTAAAACTTTTTATCTCTTTTTATCAACTTTGGAAAGTTTGTATCTCCCAAGGAATTTCTATACCTCCTGGGAGCAAGCCTCAATTGAACAAGTTCATTATTACTTAAGGTTCAGATACATAAATGAAAATGAGGGGAAAACCCTGTGGGGCAGTGGTGGCACACGCCTTTAATCCCAGGACTTGGGAGGCAGAGGCAGACAGATTTCTGAGTTCAAGACCAGCCTGATCTACAGAGTGAGTTCCAGGACAGCCAGCGCTACACAGAGAAACCCTGTCTGGAAAAAAAAAAAAAAAAGAAAGAAAATGAGGGGGAAACGGTTTAATTTCTCACAAGTAACTTCCTAAATAAAGTACTTTATACTTTAATTGTTAAACATTGTTTGTTTTTCTCAATTTTACCTTGACAGAAACAGTTTATAAGAAACAAGTTTTATCTAAACTCATTGTTTTATATAAATTCCCTCAAAGACTGAATCAATGTGTGAATTTTGTTTCCTTCATAACTTGGGGCCAAGGCTTTGCTATTTCCTGTGGGCTTCCTTTGTATCCCAACAGAATTGACAAAATCATAAAATGAACTGGTACCAGAAGATGACAACCTGGTAATAAAAAAGGAAGACTTTCCAGAATTTCAACCACCTGTAAACTACACGTAATTTGTATGCCATTTGTCAAACTTCTTTTTATTCCACTAACCTCTGTACAAATTTTACCAATTCTGTTGGGATACAAAGGAAACCTGCAAGAAAAATGCTTTTAAGGATAACATTGGTTCAATTGGGCAACAAATGCAACCTACCAAATATTGATTGACCAATAATTGACATGATGATTATACTTGTATCTGTTTTTTTTTTTTTTTTGCTTTACCATATAATGACTCTAAATATGCATAGACATTTGTTATTAAAATCACTTAGAGAGAGTGTGGTGTCAACACAACAGTACTATTGAGCTTCAGCAATTTTATCATGAAAGGTATTCATAAGAACATTCTGACTTGTCAATAGTCTCTGGCCAATAGTTTGCAGATGAATTGAAAAGTACTTTACAGTGTTTTGATCTTTTCAGTATTTTAGATGATTGGGTTATTAAAATCCTAGTGAGATCAATATTAGTTGCACTTATCTTGATATAAATATTTATATAAATATTTTATCTTTGTATAAGTGTAAATGTTACTATTATTTGGATGCAGGCTGATTTGGCATCCAAACAATCTGAAGAAAATTATTGAAATTACTCAGGAAAAAAAGGCTAAGATCACCATGATGCTCCAATGTCTAAAGTGGGGAGATGGTGGAATCCTGGTTTTCCACACAAACCATGATCCAGGCATGGCCTCTTGATGAGATAAAACCTCAGTCACAAGGTAAAGTCTAGGAGCAATGCCATCCTGGGGAAAACAAGCCCAAAGGACTATCAAGTGTGGAAGGCAGACCTCAGATAAGGGGGTTAGAGATACTGTTTGCTCAAGCTCTGCTTACAGTGCCACTTTTATGTTTTTATATAAACAGTGAGAAAAATAAAAATTGTTCATTCTTGATATGAACCTGTTTCCTGTCTATCTATCTAGCATTATCCTCCATTCCTGCGATGACCCTGGCTGCACTGGCCATGGCATTACTCCATTTGAGTAAAGACTTCCTTCATTAAGGGTAGGCAGTTATGACGACTAAAGGCATATTTGCAAAATCTAAGCAAAAATTTCACATTCCTTCACAAACTAAAATACACTTTATTAGTAACAGTTTAGTGAACCCTTGTTTGTGTGTCCAGGAATGGCAGGCATAATGAGATTATGTTGAGATGACTGTGAAGACTGTGTGTGAGTGGGGGTAAGAGTCTTACTACTTTTGAAATGTTTTCTTCTTCTGTGTACTGAAACCCACTTCAATACATACCCAAACCAGAAATTTCTCTATAGAAAATCCCTAATGAATTAAGCAAATATGAATTAGGTGTGCATCTACCCTGTGTCTCTAGAAGAAGGCATGAGGATATAAGTATCAACAGATAAGCAAACAGCATACATGACATCCAAAAGACTTACAAAGCTATACATGTTTGGCATGTCTGTTTGTCCAGAGAATTATACCCTCCACTGAGCATCTGCTAGATACAGAAAATGTGTGTGTAACTAATGGGAGTTTCACTGAGTAAAGTCAGTGGTTTTTAACCTCCGTAGGTGACAGAATCACTTTAAAATCCTGAGTATAACTTTGATTTCTTGTCACTAAAATATGGTATACACAAACACATTTGTCCATAACTGTACAAATTTTTGTGTCCCTTAACTGTTGTTAAGATTAATATCATACTTATTATCTTTTGAGAGGGACTCATTATGCAAAAGAGGGTTCAATGTGTATCTTTAAAGTATGTATATTTTTAAGTTTCATTAGGAATTAACATATAGCTATTAGAAGAAGAGATCAATCTCTACTGATGATTGTTGCATGTAATTTTAAAAAATGGTACACTAGCTCTGGCTAATCAGCCCTCATGGCTAGCTAACACTTTTCTGAGATCTGGGCTATGCTCCGAGAACAGGAGAACAGACGCCACCATGTTGCCAGCTGGCTCCCCCACCCTACCCCCAGACCTCTGCCTGAGAACACCTGAAACTACCACTTGTGTTCCATCAACCATGCTGCTGTGCCCTCTTTTCTACCCACCTGAATCATTGTGAATGGAAAACACTAGACAATTTTAATATTTAAAATCAGCCAGATGTCACAACCACTGGGCGCAGAATTTATTGTCCTAAACTCATCAGCTAGTCTACATTGGAATTCTTCCTCTGGCAGAGGAAGCCACTGGGTCTAACCTGAGCTAGCTGAGCTACATGGTGCCTGTGCTCCTCTGCCTGGCCAAAAAGGCCTCTCTTTATATCGTGTCCTCCTCTTCCTCTCTGGGACTGGGTAAACACACTCTGTATCTTCGTCCAGTGATTACCTTCTGAGTCTTTATTTAGCCAAACAAACAATTAGGGAAACTCCCCTACAGATGATGAAGATGGCACAGATCATAAATGGTGAGGATACCAGAAAAAAAGATATACTCAGGCCATGAGACCTTCTAATGAAGACACAAATGCTGAAGAATGAGGTGAGCAGGAACACATGCATTACCTGTTCCAGTAGAGCAATAACTTCCTTATAGAGCACCCATGTAGCAAAAGGTCAATACCAGGTGATAGGGACTTCAAAACCCCTAACTTCAAGAAGACTAAAATCCCATGCTCATGCAGGTCAAAACTAAGGTCTAATTTTTTCACTGTTTCAATACTTATTTGATGACAGAGTGTCAGATAGCATATGAGAACATCAAGAGAAGGCAGTCTTCTCGAAGTAGTTTTTCAGTCACACGTGAGATGGGAAGCAAGTCTAAGGAATCTTTGTTAGAAAAGAGAATGGCAATTATCGGTTTGGGAAAGGATAACAAAAAGTGCCCTTTAGAAATCAACTCTATTATGAGAGAAGGCATGACAACCATGGGAGACATGATTGAACCTTTACATAGGAGACCCTAAAAAAGGCATATTACATCTATCAGATACAACGTGATAGAGACTTCAGTGGAAAAGGAGACTTCTTTGAAAACATAAAGAGAAGCCTTATTAACAGTGATAGCTTAAAGTAAGATATATGACCACTGTGGACAACATGACACTGGAGACCTAAAGTAAAGCATTCAGAGAAAGGAAGTTATCTGACTTTTATATTCTTTCAGGGATGGTGGGACATTCTTTACCACAGGATTTAGTGTTGGAGTGATCACATGACAAGTATGTAGGAGCTAGACACTGGGGATCATAAGTAAGGGGCTAGGAAGCCACATCACAACATGGGTAATTATTGTCCCAGAGAGTGCTCTGAAGGGCAAAAAGGCACATGTGCCCTGAATTCTTGAGGCTGTAATCCAGTCTTTTAGAGTAACTAGTGTTTTAAAGAGTCAGGAATATGACCTAGCAGTCATTCTACCAGGTAAAATAAATGTGCTTCACTGGTTTTTAACTAGGAGTGTATGTAGGAGAAGGGTTTATGTTTAAAGACATTCAAGCTTTCTGAATCCAAGTTAACCTCTTTGTGTGTTATTTGAGGGAAATTGCTAAAGATTTCTAAAAAAAAAAAAAAAAAAAAAAAAAAAAAAAAAAAAAAAAAAACTTTCATTATTTCCATAAATAACCATTATAACAGAACCAAGAATAAAATTTTCATACCTACTTATAAGTTAGAGAGTGTGGTTTAGAAGAGGGCTCAGGCAATTGGAGCAACAAACAGATGGATGGGTTGGGGTAGAACTCATCGAAGAGGTGGATGGGCTCATCTAGCAATCTCAGAACAAAATAGTGTCAGGTGAACTAAAACCCCACGGGCTTTTCTGGACCTCATTGTGATAAATCTGTGAACAAGGATGCAGGGGTTTGAATAAGAAATGCCCCCCACAGTGTCAGGGGCACTATCAATGCTGGTTTGCCAATTGGTTGTGCAGTTTGAGGAGGCTTCGGGGGTGGGGCCCTGGAAGAAGTGTGTCACTGAAAGCAGGCTTTGAGAGTTAAAAACCTCATGTCATTTCCAGTTTGTCTTCTCTGCTTCTTGTTTGTGCTTCAGTATGCTAGCCCTCAGCTTCCTCTTCCTTTCTCCATGCCTGTTGCTTGCTGACAAGTCTCTCCCCTATTACAATTCTTACATCTTTGGAAGTGTAAATCCAAATAGGCACTGTCTTTTATGTGCTCTCTTGAGCATGGTGTCTTAGAATAGTTACAGAACAGTGACTAGTACAGAAGTTGGTACTGAGTGAGCGGTTGAAGTGACAGACCTGATCATGCTGGTCTATTCTCACATTCTTCCCTTTTAGAATGGCAAGCTATGATATCATACATTAGACGTATGTACTTGGCTTTGGATTGGACAGATGTTGACAAGTAAGAAACTGCTTTTTGTTTCCGAAGAGATGTTTGACTTTTAAAGAAAAATGTACTTGTGAAAGAATATGAGGTCTTTTGAATTTGGAGTAAACACATTTGGCATTATGATGTGACCATGAGAGTTTGTGGACCAGGCACAGGAACTGGGTGCCATGTCCATACCAAGAGGCTTAACTCCAGGCTAAGGCTCCCATAGGAATTTTGCATAGCTTAGGTTCAATCAAAAAGCACGTGCTTCAATTTTACTTAGCCTAGTACAGACACAGAGCTTCTATTTGGTCTCAATCTAAGACAGGCCAATTTCTCTCCAAAGAAGGAAGTCCACATTCCCAAGTCATTTTGTGAAAACGTCATGAACAGGCAAGTCAGCATGTTTCCCATTAAATACTCTAGTCCTATAGAAATATTCTCTAAGAAGAACTACCTAGATCAACCTCAGGACATAGAATTTAAAAGAACAATCATAAATTTAAAACCTCATGTCCACTAAAACAACCATAAAGAGAACACTGGATTCCATACTTTAAGTCGAAGAAAGAAATAAGTAGAGTGAAGAGACTCCAGAAATAAACAAAATGAAGCTACGATTAATAAAATAGAAAGCAGAAATAACACTAACAGAAAAAGAAAGCTTCAATAATCTCACACATTTCAATAATAACTTTAAATATGAATGACCTCAATATTCTCATCCACAGCCATGAGCTACCTAAATGAATTAAGAAATGAAATCCAACATTTTGTTGTTTCCAAGAAACTTATGTTCTTTTTAAAGAGAGGTAGCAACTTATAGTGAAAGGGTGAGAAAAGTATTCTAAACAAATGATACTAGAGAGCAAGTAGTTGTCAACCTAATATCTGACAAAGCAGACTCTAAACTAAAACTCATTAAAAGAGACAAGGCCCTTCATCCTAATCAAGGCAAATTAAAATTAATTTCAAAACCCATCATAATAATAAACATGTATTACTACATTTAGTGTACCCAATTTTACAAAATCATGTTACTGGAATTAAAGGCAAAGATTGACTGTAACCCAACACTAGCAGGTGATTTCAACACCACACTTTTTGGAATATAGGATATTGGCACCAAAAATAAGTAGAAAAACAGTTGAATTAATGGCATATTTTATCAAATGAACCTAACAGATATCTGCAGAACATTTCACCTAAACACCAAGGAATATACATTTTACTCAGTACCCCATTCAAGATTTTCTAAAATAAAAAAGGAACACACCCTGGTGAAATGACATAAGGTAGAAGAGACAAATTATTTCATACTGACTTTCTGAGTCATTTGATGATTTATTTAAAACATTGTTTAGTGCCAAGCATGCCTTTACTTGCTTCCTAGAATAGATGATCTGGAGAAATAGTTAAAAAGGTCATTGACCCTAGCAAACTAACCACAAAAGTCTCTACATTGCAACGGTAACATATACCGTTAAAAGCAAACAGCTGACTGCCACTCATGCTTCTGTAAAATCTCACTTGCTTGCTCACTATACCTTGTGAGTGTAGGGTATAAAATGAGGGTGTAAACTCTACTTGATGCTATGGCAAAAAATTCAGAAGCTATACTGGTTTTGGCCCACTTGTGAATACATCTCTCTTCCTCTCTCATTGGTGTCTGAGTGTTTATTCCAGAAGGAATCCTATAACAGTGGGGCACAGCACTCCTTAATAAATTCACAAAAGTGAAGTTATTTATATAGTTTAGCATATCAATGTTTATTGCTGATCTACTTATTATAGCAAGAAATTGGAAACAGCCTAGATGCCACCAACAGAGAATGGAGAACAAAACTATGGTACTATTTTTGTACATAATATGCATAAGTATTATATACAAAATACTATGTTAAATATATAATAGTATAATTATGCATAATAAAATATTTGTTTATATATTTAACTATAAAATATTATTAAAATAAAATAAAAATTATATAATAACAATGAGTATTATTCCATTATATAGAAAAATACTGTACCATATTTTCTTTATTCATTCTTCAGTTGAGGGATATCCAGGTTATTTCCAGTTTTTGACTATTTCAAAAAAAGCTTCTATGAACATAGCTGAGCAAGTGTCTTTGTGAGATGTTGGAGCATCTTTTGGGTATATGCCCAGGAGTAGTATAACTGGGTCTTGAGGTAGAGCTATTCCAAGTTTTCTGGGAAAATGCAAAATTGATTTCCAAAGTGGTTCTACAAGTTTGCATTACCTTGCCAGTGGGGGAGTGTTCCCCTTGCTTCACACTCTTGCCAGCATGTGCTATCTCTTACATTTTTGATCTTAGTTATTCAGATGGGTATAAAATGGAACTTTGGAGTTGTTTTGATTTGTATTTCCCTGATGACTGAAGATGTTGACAATTTCTTTAAGTGCTTCTTGGTCATTTATGATTCCTTTGTTGAGAATTCTGTTTAGTTCTGTACCCCAGTTTTTAATTGAGTTATTTGGGTTGTTGGTATCTAACATTTTTTTCTTATTCATTTTATATCCAGCTCACTGCCCCACTCCTGGTCACCCTTTCCACAATCCTTCCCCCATCCTACCTCCCTTTCTCCTCTGATTGGGCGGAGTTCCCCTCCCCCGTTGCCTCCCACCAACCTAACCCACCTGCCACCCAACCGTTGCCATGGCACATCAAGTCTCTGTGAGGCTAGGTGCATCCTTTCCCACTGAGGTCAAACAAGGCAGCCCAGCTAGAGAACATATTCCATATATAGGTAACAACTTTTAGGATAAGACCCCAGTTGTTTTCGGCTCACATGAAGACCAAGCTGTACATCTGCTCCATGTGCAGGGAGGCCTATGTCCACCCCATGTGTGTTCTTTGGTTGGTCGTTCAGTTTCTAAGAGTTCCAAGGGTCTAGGTTAGCTGACTCTGTTGGTCTTCTTGTGGAGTTCCTATCCCCTTAGGGGCCCCAATCCTTCCTCCTATTCTTCCATAAGAGTCCCTAAGCTCCAACCATTGTTTGGCTTTGGATATCTGCATCTGTCTGAGTCAGCTTCTGGGTGGAGCCTCTCAGAGGACAGACATGTTAGACTCCTGTCCTCAAGCATAGCAGAGTATCATTAATAGTGTCAGAGATTTATTCTTACTTCCCCTGGGATGAGTCTCCAGTTTGGCCAGTTGACCATTCCACCAGTCTCTGTTCCATCTCTTGTCTCTGCACTTCTTATGGACAGAATAAATTTTGGGTTGAAAGTTTTGTGGGTGGGTTGGTGTCCCTATCACTCCATTAGGGATGCCCCTGACTCAAAAGATGGCCTTTTTCAGGTTCCATATACCCAGTGCAGTGAGTCACAACTAAAGATAACCCCATTGATTCTTGGGCACCTCCCATATCCCATGTCTCCGTCTCTTCCTGGAGAAGCTCTGCTACCTCCACAGTTACATATTTCCATTCATGCTGCATCTGGCCACCCATCCTGTCCCTGCCCACACCTGATCCTGAAACTACACCTCCCCAACTCCTCTCCACATTTGCTCTCCCACCCAGTTCCCTCCTTTCATCTGCCTCTTATGACTATTTTATTCCCCCATCTAAGTGAAATTCAAGCGCCTGTGCTTGTACCCTCCTTCTTATTTAGCTTCTTTGGGGTCTGTGGAATGTAGCTTGTGTATCCTGTTATGTTTTTGGTTTTGGTTTTTGAGGCAATTGTATAAGATATTGTCTTCCTGATTTTTTTCTTAGTTTGCTTGTCATTTGTATATAGGAAGACTGCTGATTGTAGCTTGGTAAATTTGTATACTTCTACTTTGATGAAAGTGTTTATCACTATAGAATTCTCGGTATGGATAGTTTTAGGGTTTTTATGTATAATATCATATCATATACAAGAAAAGATACTTTGACTCCTTCCTTTCTTTTTTATATTCCACTGATATCCTTTCATCGTCTTATTATTCTAGACAAATATTATATTGAATATATATGGAGAAAGTGGAAAACCTTGTTGTATTATAAATTGTAGTGAAAATGCCTTGAGTTGCTATTTACATTGATGTTAGATGTAGGCATTGGGTAATTGGCTTTATTATGTTGAGACTTTTATATTCTGAGTCTCTTCAGGATTTATGTCATGAAGGGGTGTTATATTTCATCAAAGAGCTTTTCTGTAAATAAGGAAATGAGCATGTGAATTTTGTCTTCAGTCCATTGTTTGGAAAATTATGTTTGTCAATTTATATATGTGGGACCATTCCTGAATCTCTAGAATGAAGCCTACTTGTTTATAGTGGAATTTTTTATATGTTCTGAGATTTACTTCTCAAATAATTTATTATTGAGAATGTTTTCATCTATGCTCATAAGGGATATTGGGTCTGTAACATCTTCCTTTGTTGGGTCTTGAATGGTTCAGGCATAGGGTAATTGTGGCCTCATCAAAAGAACTAAGAGATATTCTGCTTTTATTTTGTGGAGTAATTTACGGAGTATTGTTGAGAATTTGTCTTTGAGGTTCTGGAAGAATTTTGTGCTGAATCCATCTGCCTCTGGTTTTTTCTTTGGTTGGTTTGGTTTGCTTGTTTTCTTTGTTATTGTTGTTGTTTGCTTGTTTGTTTCCTTTTGGTTTCCTTGGGAAACTTTCACTCAGTCTGTTTTACTAGAGGTTTTGGACTGGTTTAAATTGTTTACATAATCTTCAATTATATTTCATATATCATAAAAGGTATCCATTTCTTTTAGGTTTTCCAGTTTGGTGGAATACAAAGTTTTAAAATATGATTCTCTAAATTTCCTCAGTGTCTGTTGTTATGTCTCCTTTTCATGTTGAATTTTCTTAATTTCAATCTTCTATCTCTATCTTTTAGTTAACGTAGAGAGGAGTCTTTCAATCTTAAAGAACTAACTCTTCATTTCTTTTATCATTTTATTTTATTTTGCTTCCTTTTAATTAATTTCAGCCATGAATTTGGATATTTATTGACATCAATATCTTGTGAGTGTTATTTCTTCTTTTTGTTCTAGAGCTTACACATGAGCTGTTAAATTACTAATATGAGATATCTCTGACATTTTTATGTATGTGGGTAGTACTAAGAACTTGCCTCTTAACACTGTCTTTACTGTGTGACATAGGTTTGGATATTTTGTGTTTTCATCATAATTCAATTCTAAATGTTTTTAATTTTCTTCTTGATTTCTACCTTGAATATTTTTTCATTTAGTAGTAAGTTGTTTAATTTTCATGAATTTGTGTAGTTTCTGTTGCCTCTGTTGTTGATATCCATTGTGTTTTCCTTATTGAATCTATTTGTTAAATTCTATTTTTGTGTCTTAAATTGTTCTCCTTATTTCATTCAAATGTTGTGTTTTCACAGACATCATTAAGAGATTAAATCATATCCTTGAACATATTAATAAGAACTATTCTGAAGTCCTTGCCTTGTGTATCAGCTATCTTGAATTTCTCAGGTCTAGATAAAGTTTGGTTACTGGGGTCTGGTGAAGGCATATTGACTTGGCTATTACTGTTTGTTGTTTTGAGATGTTTTGTAGACATCTGTAGTTATGATAATTGGAGTTATGATATGGAGATGTAGCTATATGATTCTTCATGTTGATATGTGATTTTTCTTTTTTTGGTAAGTGCTCCATTCCTTCATTTCTTGAACTCTCTGCATCTTTGCAAAGTGTGGTAACTGATGGTTTACTGATAGATAGAACTTCTGCAAGTTGTTGGGTAGCAGAGATAAATAGAGATGAAGTAGGATAAAAGACTGAGTGGAGATTCAGGAAAAAGTCAAGGATGTGTCAACACCAAAGGGCTCAGATACAAGGGAATAGAAGACGTGGTGGGAATATGGGAGTATAGGTTGTGGTGAGACAAAGAATATTTCTGGGGAGACAGGGATGAAAGATCTACGGGACACCTGGATTTATATCAAGCATTGGAGTCTCTAGTGAATGGAATTGAAGTGGGAGTGGGGATCTTTTAATCAGACTGCTACGGGACAGAGCAGATCATAATGGATGACAGGAAAGAGAGCAACAATCATGTTCCCAGCCTAGCCTGATGTGACCACAAAGAACATCAGGTAGATAGTGTTTCTAGGTATAGGAGGCTGATGAAATGAAAGGGGATGGGGTAGAAAGGAGAGCTGAGAGGATCTACAGGAAGGAACAAATCTAAGTTTGAACTAAGCAACAAAGGCATGTCAAAGTTACCAGGGAATGGAGATAAGTTGGGAAGGAAAGTACCAGCAAGCACTTAGCTACAGGGTTGGAGGCTTTGGAGTAACATGTGAGAGATCATCTTCGAGGACAAGAAGGATGGTAAAAATTGATTCTCAGAGTCCCAGGTCAGTATGGCTACGGGAACTTCAAGGTAGAAAATGTTTCTAGGTATCAGAGTCTGAAACAAAGTTTAAGAGGGCATTTGTTGTTGACCAGGTAGGTCATGAATTTGGTCATCTGCTTAAGGGAACTTGTGTCCTGCTTGTGTCCTCTGGTTGTGATAAACTATCTGGACAAAGAAAATTAAGGAAGAAATGGCTTGTTTGGCTCACAATTTCAGGTTACATTCAGTCATCTTTGGAAAGTCAAGATAGCAGGAACATGAAACAATTTGTTACATTATATCCACAGAGAACAGAGAATTAAGACATGCATTCTAGTGCACTGCTTGTGTTCTTCACACTTAAGTGATTCAAAGTCTCCTTCCTAGAGAATGCTGCCACCTAGGGGACCAGATCTTCCCTCTTAAATTAATATAATCAAGATCATCTCTAAAACACACCCCTAGGCCAAATTAATATACATACATGCTATCACTGAAAATCTCTTCTCAACGATTCTCAGGTCATTTGAAATTGTGTTCACTTGACAATTAGAATAACTTATCACAGATGGCTTTATCTATAACCTCATCAAGAATTTCACAGTGGAAAATGTGTAATTTCAAAATAAAGTTGGGTGCTGTTAAGATATGAATGAAGAGATTAATTGTCAAAAATAATATATATATTTACATCTATGCTAACACATACAATATAATATATGAATGAGGGGATAGATAGATAGATAGATAGATAGATAGACAGATAGATAGGTAGATAGATAGATAGATTTACAAATTTAGTATAAACAAACACATATATGCTTATATGTACCTATATATATTGTTCTACATACATATTCCGGCTTAAGGCTGATCAGAGCTTTGGAAACGGAATGGAGACAACGTGAACCAGGCTAGAGGATGAGAGGATGAGCATATTGGTTGGATTAACAGCAGATTTCATGTATTTTACTGCAGTGCTTGTACACATAAAGGTAAAAATGTAAGGACCATACAAAATTTGGCTCAATAAAGGGGTTGTTGCAGTAACTCTTACTGAAACTCAGGGACAATTCTGTTACCAGGTATGTAGGCTGTTTTAATTTGGGCATAGTTCATTGTATGTGGCAAGATCATAAACAATTTTATTGTAATTGATAAAGATGTTCTCGTCCTCTGTCACAGACATTTGTTGGACGTTTATTAAAGGTGAGGCTGTTTTACCCTTATTCACTTGGCTTCAGATACAACAGGGAAGAGAAAAACACCCTGGCTCTTGTCAAACTTATCTCCAGCTAAGAGGTAGCTTATAATAAACTAATAAAGAAGACACTAAGATCAGATAACCCTGAGTATATTGAGAAAAATCAGGCAAGCTTCGACAAATATGTGTTAAAGGCGACCTCTAGAGGTTTGTGGCCATACAGGTCTTTCTGATCAGGAAGTGCAATTCATATTTGAATGTTAAGGATCCAGAAATGCTAGCTACAGTTAAGGAAAAAGGAAGATTTGCTCACGAAAGAACTAAGTAGTATAATAATAAAGCATATTCTCACCTAAATTAAAGCAGGTATGCTAGCCTGTTCTATGTCACTGGAATAAAGTGCAGGAAATGAGAGTTTCTAAACAGAAAATTCTTCTGTTGGAGGACTGCTTCAGTACAGTTGGTAAACTGTTAACCATTTCTTCTCATTCCTAGTCTATGGTTAAAGCAAGAATAATATTATAGTGGACCTACGTCACAGAGCAAGGCAGCTTCTCTTTGGTGGATCTGAAGCAGAACGATAATTCACTTTTTATAACAAAAGACCTTCCCCAAAGCTCAGTAAATACAACGCCACAATGTATTAGAGAAGAGCTTTGCAGATCTCTTACAACAAATCACTCCCTAGAGTATCTACATCTAAGTACCTCTTTGATGGGGACAAATCAACACAAGGAACATTTTAGAGCCAAGTGAAACATTTAATTACTAATCCTTAAAGGCTCATATCCACATACCAAATTCTCAGTAAAAAATTGATTCAGTGTATGTCCAAGGCTTTCCCTAATCCGAACATTTTCAGATTCACTCACAAATTCAAATCTACGATCTTCACTGACAGTCCTGGAAATCTTAGGTATGAGCCAATACAAAAGAAAAGCGAATTACATACTTCCAAGACATAGTGAGATAAAATAAGTGTTCTTATTGCAAATAAAAAGAAGAGAAAATAGGCCAAGGCGACACCCATCTCCAGCAGGACATGAATTAGATCCTTATTTCCATGTCTCACATCTTGGAAACAAAATTATCTTCTATGATATTCAAAGAATTTTGGTTAGTCAATGCCTCTGGCCTTTCCAATTGTAGGCCAGTTGTCCTGCTTTGGCTATCTGTAGTGCCTCCAGATTTCTTTGGCAGGGCTTCCACATTCTTCAATATTCTTGAGTTTCCTATGTAGCATTGACCTCACAAATGTCATTTCACCTTCCTCAGGAGATCCTCATCTTCCGTTTAGTCCCTTGCTTGCTATGTAACACCTGTTTTTATGTGAATTATAGCATTCCTATCAGATGTTTAAGAATAGGAGATGTGATGGGAAGATGGGTTCCTGCATGCAGCTTGTGGTGGGACAAAGAATGTGATATTGAAGTGGGAGAAGGGAAACCTTTATTAGGCTGCTCCCTGACTGGGAGTGAGACAGGGGAGATCTTAATGGAGGGCAGGAAGGAGAACAGCAATCACTTTTCCAGCCTGGTGTGACCACTGGGATCCACAGGTAGATAGGGTTTCTAGGGACTGATAAAAAGCTGATAAAAACAATAGGGATGGGTGTGAAGGAAGAGCTGAGGAGCTCTACAGGAAGCAACACACATTTACCTTTCAACAAAGGAACAAAGGGAGGCAGAGTTCCCAGGGACTAGAGGTATGGTGGGAAGATAATTACCAGCAAGCAGGTTGCTACAGGGTTGGGGACTAGAAAGTGACACAGGAGAGATGATCCTGGAGGAGAGGAAGGATAGTGAAATTTGTTTCCCTCAGTTCCAGGCCAGTATGTTTACTGGGAAGCCAAGGTAGAAAATGTTTTTTTGTTGTCAGTGGCTGACCCAAAGGATAGGAGGAGTTTGTTTGAGACCTGGATAGGTCATGTGTTTGTTTCTCTGCTAGGAGACTTAAATTATGTCTTAGTTTTGAGTCCTGTGATTGTGATAAAATGTCTAGACAAAAGAAATGGCTTATTTGACTCACAATTTCATGGTACAGTCAATAATTTTTGGAAAGTCAAAGTAACAAAAACTTGAAACAACTTGTTACATTACATCCACACATTGAACTGACTTAACACTTGCATGCTAATGTTCTGCTTGTGGTCTTCATACTTATGTCATCCTGAATCTTCTTCCTAGGGAATGGTGCCACCCAGAGAATGAGATCTTCCTTCTCCAGTTAGCATAATCAAGGTTATCTCTTGAAGACATCTCATAGGACAAACTAATGTATGAACCTTTTCATTGAGATTATCTTCCCAAGCCATTCTAAATTGTGTTAAATTGACAAATAAAGCAACCCATCAAACTTGGCTTGATTTATAACTTCATTAAGAAGTTACACAGTGGAAAATGTATAACTTCTCAATAAAGATGGGTGCTGTTAAGATATGAATGTTATATATGCAGATATATATGCATATACAAAATTATTATGAACACAACACATATATATATATATATATACATATGTGTACCTATATATGTTGTTATGCCAACATATACCAGCTTACATATGTTAAGAGCTTTGGAAGAGAAATGGAAGCAATGGGAATTAGGCCAGAGAATGGGCATGTTGGTTTAAACTGACTTTGTGTATTTTACCAAAGTGCTTGTCCAAATAAAGGTAAAATGTTAAAGGCCATAAAAATTGGGCTCAATAAAAGGGGTTGTTGAAGCAATCTTATTACAACCTATGAATAGTCCCTATGACCGGACGTGTAGGCTATTTTTAACTTGGCCATAGTTCATGTGTAAGTGATAAGACCATAAATAGTTTTATTGCAGCTAATAAGGATATTTTCTATCTCTGTCACAAACAATTATTGAACCTTTATTAAGGGTGATGGTGTCTTATCCTTATTTGCATGGCTGCAGATACAACTGGGAAGAGAACAATGTCCTGGATCTTATGAAACTTATGCCCAGGTTGGAGGAAGCTCATAATAAACTAATAAAGAAGACACTAAAATTAAATCACCCTGAGTATATTGAGAAAAATCAGGCAGGTTTCAACAAACAAGTGCTACTGGAGACCTATAGAGGTTTGGCGGCCATACTGGTCCTTCTGATCAGGAAGTGCAATTCATATTTGAATGCTAAGGATCCAGAAATGCTAGCTACAGTTAAGAGGAGAAGAAGATTTCTTCACAAAAAGCCTAAGTAGTACAATAATATGGCATATTCTCACCGAAAATAGGAGTGTTAGCCTGTTCTATGTCACTGGAACATAGTGCAGGAGATGAGCAGTTTCTAAGTAGAAAATACTTATTTCATATGACTGCTTCAGATAAATTGGTTAACTGTTAACCATTACTTCTCATTTCTAGTCTGTGATTAAAGCACAAACAATATCATAGTGAACCCACATTACATGGGAAGGCAATTTCTCTTTGGTTGGTTCTGAAGCAGAACAATCATTCACTTTTCATAACAAAACACCTTTCCTGATGCTCAGGAAATACCAACCCATGATGTGTTAGAGAAGAGCTGGGAAGATCTCCCACAACAAAACCACTCCCTAGAGCATCTGTGTCTACGCACTGCTTTGATGGGAACAAACAATCCACACAGAGAACATGTGAGGCCCAAGTGAAACATTTAACTACTAATCCTTAAAGGCTCATATCCACATACCAAATTCTCAGTACAAATTGGTTTCAATGTATGTCCAAGGCTTTCTCTTGTCTGAACATTTCCAGATTCACCCAAAAGTTCAATTCTAATGTCTTCTCTGATGGTTCAGAAAAACTTAGGTATGACCCTATATAAAAGAAAAAAGAATTATATACTTCCAAGATATAATGAGATAAATTAAATGTTCTCATTGCAAATGAAAAGAAGAGAAAATAGGCCAATGCACCACCCAGCTCCAGCAGGATATGAATTAAACCCTATCTCCATGTTTCACACCTTAGAAACAGAATAATCTTCTATGATATTCAAGGAGGTTTGGTTAGTCAGTGTCTCTGGCCTTGCCAACTACAGGACACCTGGGCACTGTCCTGGCTTGGCTGTCTTTAGTGCCTGCAAATTTCCTTGGCAGGGCTTCCATCTTCCCGGCATCTCTAAAGTTCTTGAGATTCCTATGTAGCATTGGCTTCAAAAACGCCCGTTACCCTGCCTCGAGGGATCCTCCTCTTCCATTTAGTCCCTTGCTTGATAAAGTTTCAGTTTCTTTCTTCAACATCTTAAAGTTTTTATTACACAAGTCTTACTTGCTTTATTAGAGTTATACCAAGATTTTTTTTTGTGAGGCAATTATATAAGATTCTGTCTTCCTGATTTATTTTTCAGTTTGTCATTTGTATATAGGACATATTTTATATGTTAAATTTGCATTTTGCTACTTGGATGAAAGTGTTTATCAGATATAGAAATTTCTCATTAGATATTATTAGATTGTTTATGTATATAATTATATAAAAATGAGGATAATGTGATCCTTCCTTTCCTATATATCCCACTAATATACTTCAGTTGTCTTATTAGTCTAGAAAAGTTTTATCATTCTAGACATAACTATATTGAATAGATATGGAGAAAGTGAACAACCTTGTCTTGTCATGAATTTTAGTGAAAATTCTTTGAGTTTCTCTCCATTTACATTGATGCTGCTTGTGACTTGTTGTGAATCACTTTTATTATGTTGAGGCATTTTTTTATATCCCTATTATCTTCAGAGCTTATATCATGAGGGGTGTATTATGTTGTCAAAGGCCTTTTCAGCAAATAATGACATGATCATATGGTTTTTGTATTTTGGTCTTTCTTTTTTTGGCAACTTATGTTTATCAATTTATACAAATTGAACCACCCCTGCATCTCTGGAATGAAGCTTATTTCATTATGATAGAATTTTTAAATGCGTTCTAAGATTCAGTTTTCAAGTATTTTATTGAGAATGTTTACTTCGTTGCTCATAGAGATATCGGTTGGTAATGTGTTTCTTTGTTGGGTCTTGTGCTATTTAGATATAAAGTTAATTGTGGCCTCATAAAAAGAACTAAGTAATATTGTACTTCTATTTTGTCATACAATTTGAGGTTTATTGATGTTGATTCTTCTTTGAAGGTCTGGTAGAATTTTGTGTTCATTGAATCTGGCCCTGTGTGTTTTTGTTTGTTTGTTTGTTTTATTTTGTTTTTTTGTTTTGTTTTCTCACTTATTTGTTTTGTTTTCTTCAAAAATTTTCACACATTCTGTTTTTTTAAAGGTTTTGAACTAGTTTAAATTGCTTATATAATCTTGAACTACCTTTGATATGTCACAAAATTTATCCATTTCTTTTAGGTTTTCCAGGTTGGTGAAGTACAAGTTTTTAAAATATGTCCCTGTGATTCCCCACATTTCCTCAAACATCTGCTTTGGTGTCTCCTTTTCATGTTTAATTTTCTTAATTTGTATCTTCTTTCTCTATTTTTTTTTTTAATTTAGCAAGAGGTGTATCAACCTCAGAGAACTAACTCTTCATTTCTTTGATCATTTTATTTTATTTTGCTTCTTTTTAAATTAATTTTAGCCTTGAGTTTGGTTATTTTTTTTCCATCCATACATTGTGGTATTACTTCTTACTTTTGTTATAAAGCTTACAGATGAGCTGTTAAGTTACCAATATGAGATCTCTCTGGCTTTTAATGTAGGTTCTTAGGACTGAGAAATGGCCTCTGAGAACTGCCTTCATTATATGATGTAGGTTTGGATATTTTGTGTTTTCATTATCATTCACTTCTAAATGTTTTATATTTCCTTCTTGATTTCTCTCTTGAATTATTTTTAATCTGGCAGTGAGTTATTTAATTTTCATTAGTTTGTATCCTTTTTGTTGTTTCTGTTGTTTTGGATATCTGAATAAAAAGGACAAGAAGCCAATCACCGGGCGAGGAGGAGGCGGGCCTTCTACTTTCAAGAGAGGAAGAGGGAATGCAGGAGAAAGGAACACTTTATTTATTTATTTATTTATTTATTTATTTATTTATTTATTTATTATTTATTTATTTATTTTTATTTTTATTTTTTGATTGTTAGGCAGGAGCAATAGATAGCAGGCAAAATGTAGACCAGGACTGTTAGATCTAGTAGCAGAACTCCCCAGAATCCATCACTGGAAGATTTCTAACATAGAATTTTTGATGAGTTTAGGATGAGAGATTCCTCGCCCAGCGGTTGTGTTTTCTGTTGATTCTAAACTAAGATTACCTGATGTTTTCCATGTCATGAGACTCAACTGAGCTCCAGGGGAAAGGTAATCGCTGTGCCCCCAGCTAGCCTCGAAAATTTGGGAGTGCGGAGCAGTTTGGCAGCAGCTAGCTGCAGGACGGAGAGTGTGTTTTCGGAACTCTGGAGAGGCAGAGCCAGTGTTGATGGGAAAGGCGTTAGGTAGGGGAAAACATGAAGTCTCGGGCTATGTGGGTCTCTGGCTATAAGCAGGGCTGGGAACAGATTGAGACCTCCGGCCACAGCCTAGCCAGCAATAGCGTGGGTTATTTTTTAATAACCACATGCTACAGATATCCATTGTGTTTTCTTTATTGATTCTATATGGTAAATCCCACTTTTGCTTCTTAAATTGTTTTCCTTATTTCATATAACTTATGTTTTCACAGACTTCATTAAGTGATCTAATATCGTTTTTTAGATCCTTTAATATATTCATAATAAGCATTTTGAGGTCTTTGTTTTCAAGGTACAGTCAATCACTTTTGGAAAGCCAAGATAGCAGGAACTTGAAGCAACTTATTACATTACATCCACAGAGGGCAGTGAATTACACCATGCATGCTGGTGCTCTGCAACACTTATGTAGTTCAGAGTCTCTTTCCTAGGGAAAGGTGCCACTCAAAGGATCAGAGTTTCCCTCTACAATTAACATAATCAACATCCTCTCTTAAAGACATCCCTTAGGCCAAACTAATGTATAAACCCTTCATTGAGATTCTCTTCCAAGGTCATCACAAACTGTGTGCAGTTGATCATTAGAACCCATCACAGATGGCTTTGACCTGATCAAGAAGTTTCACAGTGGAAAATATGCAACCTCTCAATAAAACTGCGGAGCTGTTAACATATGAATGAAGAAAGAGACTAAAGGGTAAACAAATATATCTACATATCTATATTTATGTTTAAATTCATGCTAACACATATAGCATGTTTTATATGTAGACTGAAATATGAAAATTTATATACATATATGTTTGTGCACACATACACACATATATACACACAGATGTATACTATGAACATACACATGTATACTTATATGAATATACACATATTGTTAAACACACATATCCTAGCTTACAGACGATAAGAACTATGGGAAAGGAATATAGCAACCAGGCTTGTGGGTGGGCAGATTAGAAAAATTGGCAGCAGGCTTTGGAATATTTTACCTCAGTGTTTTTCCACATAAAGTTAGGATGTTGAAGACCATAAGTTAGTTCAATAAATGGATTGTTGAAGCAACTGTTACTGTACCTTAGTCTTGTGACAAAGTGTGTAGGCTATTTTTAACTTGCCCATAGTTCAGTGTAAGTGGCAAGACCATAAATGGGTTTATTGTAGCTGATAAGGATGTTTTCTTCCTCTCTCCCAGACATTTATTGAGCCTTTATTAAGGGTGAGGCTGTCTTACTCTTATTTGCTTGCTTATAGATACAACAGGAAGAGAACAATGTCCTGGCTCTTATCAATTTTATGTCTACATTGGAGGAAGCTCATAATCAACTAATAATGAGACATGAAAATCAGATAACCCTGAGTATATTGAAAAAATCAGTTAAGATTCAACAAACAAGTGCTATTGCAGACCTGTAGATGTTTTGTGGCCATACAGGTCTTTCTGACCAGGAACAACAAATCACATTTGAATACTATTGATCCAGAAATGCTAACTGCAGTTAAAGGAAGGAGATGGATTTCTTGCAAAAGAAGTAGGTAGTATAAAAACCTGGACTATTCACCTGCACAAAGCAGAGTAGGTGTGCTAGCCTTCTCTGTGTCACTGAATAAAGTACAGGACATGAGCAGTTTTGAAGCAGAAAACACTTGTTTTGGGTCAGAGCTTTAGAGGATTTGGTTGTTAACCATTACTTGTCATTTTTGCTCTATGGCTAAAGTAAGAATAATATCACAGTAGATCCCATCACAGAGGAAAGTAGTCTGCTTTGTTTGTTGTAAAGCAGAGCACAATTCACTTTTATTTCAAAACCCTTTTCCTAATGCTCAATAAGGTACCCAGCCACAGTGTATTAAAGTAGAGCAGGGAAGATCTCTTACTACAAAATCATTCCCTAGAGGTCCTGTGGTGGAGGTTGGTCTGCTATGTATTCAAATTATAAATACTGGATCCCAAGATCTGTTTGCCCTGAAGAAGAGATCCTCAGGTACACCAAGTGTTCCTATATAAAATCTGCTCCTCAGTTTACAGTTAATTGGTTAATAAAGTCTAGAGCCTGTGACTGAGTGGTAATGAAAGGAAGGCAGAATTTGAACATCAAGTGGTGGATCCCTGCAGAGACCAGGAAAAGAGGACACTAGAGAGGAGGAGACTGCCATGAGGCAAGATGGACCAGAAGCGTGTGGCCGGGAGAAACATCAAGTAACAAGGGATATATGCCTGGGATGCAAGTTAGAATAGCTCAAAATCTGCCCAATCTAGGCTTATAGTTTGTAAATAAAATATCAGCATTGATTGCAGGCTAGCTAGAATATATAATTCTTTTCTGCTTCTAAGTACTGCTTTGTTGGGGGCAAAGCAATCAACATGGGTAACATTTTAAGAGCCAAGTAAATAAAGCATTTTACTTCTAACCCTTAAAGACTCATGATTCATATAACAAATTCTCAGTACAGAATGGATTCAGTGTGTCTGCAAGGTTTTCAATACTCTGAACATTTTCAGCATCACCTGCAAATTGAAATTTAAGTTCTTCTCTGACAGTCCAGAAAAACTTAGGTATGAGCCCATACAAAGGACAAACGAATTACAACCTCCAAGACATAATGAGATAAATTAAGCATTGCAATTGCAAATGAAGAGGGAAACGGTCAAGGCAACACCTAACTCCAGCAGAACATGAATTAGAACCTACCTCCACGTCTCCCATCTTGCTCACAGAATTTGGAAACATATTTGTCTTCTATGATAGCCAAAGGGTTTGGGATACCCAATGTCTTTGGCTTTGCCAACTGCAGATCACATGGCTACTGTCTCAGTTAGGCAGTCCATAGTGCCTACCAATTTCCTTGTCTGGACTTCCACATTCTAGCATGTCCAATGTTCTTGAGTTTCCTGTGTAGCTTTGGCTTCACAAATGCAGATCCCTGTATTTCTCTCTCAGTGTCAGCTTCCTGGCTATGATACTATCCCATGCTCAATAGTCCTTCACTCTTTAAACATTCATCAGGAGCCACCATGGCCTGTAAGTTCTTATGTTCTGCCTGCTTGTAAGAGCAGCACCATGTGGGAGACATGGGAAGAGAGTCAGTGTATTGGGAACAATAGTCAGGCTCACTTGGAGTGTGCTACAGAAGCTTTGGAGGGTCTTGACAGATGAACACAAGGAAGTGAATCCCTGAAAGCCATACCCTTTGGCACCCCCTGTACAACCAAGGTTACTCAGCACTGTATGCTTCTCAATGTCCATTTTCCAAACAACACTATTTCAAACATCTATCTTTATATCCTTGATCTTGTAGGGAATAGATTTTGCTGAATCTTGGCATGACCTCAAGGTATTGTTCCTATTGTCTCAGGGAAAAGTATGCAGCTTCTTTTTAATGGCACTAATCTCTCTAGCTATCATAGCCTCCCAGTTCTGACCTAAGTTTATGGATAATTTTAATCCTTACTCATCATGCAAATCTGGCTTAATATATCTGAAATCCTCACGCCAAAGTGTGAGTTAGGTGCTCTCAGTCTTTACTACTCACATTCCTACTCAGCCATCTGGTCTCCTGAGTTCCTTAAAGAATCACCCACTAAGGATTCAGAATCACACGGTCGTTATAATCACAGCAACAGGCTCATTCTCGGTACTAATTTTCTGTCCTAATCAATTTTGTATTGCTGTGATTAAATAGCAGTAATAACTTAAAAGGCATGAGATATATGCTGGCTTGTGGTTTCTGAGGTTATTGTGTGCAGTTATCTGATTCCATTGCCCAGAAGACTCTGTTGAGCATAGTGTGGTAACAGAAGTGGGTACTGAAGATTTCTGGCTTTGTTTTGATCATAAAGCAGAGAGATAAAGCATACAGGGGTAAATATAACTTTCAAAGGTTGTATTCCCAGTAGTCTACCTCCTTCAACAAGGCTGGACCTTCCACAGAATCTGCTACCTCCAAAAAGTGACATCAGTTGGAGAAAAAGTCACAACAGTGTTTGTATTTAAAATTCATTTTAAAATTCTTATTTACATCTCTAGGAAAAATTCATGAAAGTAAAACAATTTCATGTGAGAGCATATAGACTTAAGTATTGATAAATAAAACCTGATCACCAGGCTAGAGTCTCTAGCACCAGGTACAAGGATGTCTGCTTTTTCTATGACCATCTCAGACCTTGAGATAATTTGCTGAGTGAACACAAGAAAAAGTGATTGGATTACCTTTGGTTCTTGTTAGCCTGTTCATTTCATTTAATTGAGTGTGTGTATGTGTGTGTGTGTGTGTGTGTGTGTGTGTGTGTGTTTAAAAAAATCCTACTGTATCATACATTCTTTAAAAGCTGGTTGCAATTGCTTATTTATTACTTATTAAAATGCCCCGGCCTGCAGGGTTAGTCAACATAGACCTAAGGAGGGGACTGATGGATGAAAAAAGAGACAAGAGACAGAGATACCTGGGAGCAAGACAGAATCCTCATTCAAGCTCCAAAGATAACTTTATGTCCATGCCTTTATAAGGTATGAGGAGAAGGAAGAACAAGGAATCTTAAACAATGTAACCAGGACCTAGACAATGCTATAGGGGTGGAGAAATTCCAAGGAGTACAGGTTCCCAGCCACCAGGACATGTTACCAAGGCAACTATCTATGCTTTACTGACAACCTAACTGCAAAGGGGTCACCCCGACCTGAGAAAGGATCCATCTCCTAGGAGACAGAACCTAAACAAAAGCCTAGTTCTCAGGAACCTGAAACTCAGGCCTACATTTACTTCTAAGCCTAACTTTAATACAAAATGACTTCTCCCAGGTTAATAAGAAAGCTGCAAATCCACTGGGTCCCGGCATTAAAAATGTCTCTTCTATCCATATTTCTCCTTTTGAATAGCTAATTCTTTTCTCATCGATTTGTACTATTAGATGGTTTGAATTTGATTTGTACTCTTTGATGCTTGGTGGAACATTTGAAGAATTAGAAAGCGTAGCCTCAACTGGGCCATGATAGTACAGCTTTTAATTCCAGCACTCACAAGGCAGAGGCAGGTGGATCTCTATGAGTTCAAGGTCATCCTGGTCCACTGAGTGAGTTCGAGGATAGGGAAGGCTATTCAGAGAAAGTCTGTCTCAAAGAGAACAAAGACAAATGGTGTAGCCTTATTGAAAAATATGTGCCACTGTGGGTGGGCTTGCAGTTTCAAAGTTTCATACTGTTCTCAATTAGCTCTTTCTGTGTGTCTCCTGTGTCTGTGGATCAGGATGTAAGCTTTCAACTACTGCTCAAGTGCCAAGCTTGCCTACCTGCTGCCATAATGTTCATAGACTTATTCTCTGAACTTCAAGAGAAATAAATGCTTTCTTCTATGAGTTGACTTGATCATGGTGTGTTAGCTCATCAATAGAAATGTGACTAAGACATACATGCTAGCATATATCAAGGGATCTAGGTGTTTATCGATTATTTTATGTTGTTAACATTTTTTAAACAATTGTTCTGGTCATTTTGCATGCAGTATTGTTATTGCATAGGCGTGTTTATTTTTTAAAATGTATTTTCAGAATTATTAATCTCATTTCAGCCGAGCTTTAGAAACTTGGTACCATGCTCAGACATAATATCCCTATTTCAAAAGTACAGTGTAACACTCCAGATTTAAAATTAATTTCCTGGATTAACTTTTACATCACTTTGTCCATCTGATACATTTGCTGCAAGAGGTAGGTGGAGATATAACTTCATCTACTTCTGTGGAAGACTCAGGACAGTGAAAACCAGACACTTGATTTTATGACTTTGCAAAGTCCAGTGCAGCCCAAAATAGAGGGAGCACTGATTAGAGAGAATAATCTTAATAGCCCCGGACACACAGAACTTCCTCCATTTCCTCATTGCCTGAGTAATCAGGAAGGTGAAATCTCCTATGTCACCTAGTTCTAGCTTCCTTTTTTTCCCTTGCTAAAACCATAGGTGAGCGCATCTCCATGTCTTATATCCTGTTTATTATAAATCTTATCTGACACGCTACCTTGATGGTGGACTAGGAAGCATGTGCAGGGTTCTAGTGCTTCCTGAGGCCTTGTATCTGCACTGGAGCCACACCTCTAAAAAGGACATTAATTGTTATTTCTCAAAAAAAAAAGTTTCTCTATCTGTTTTCTACCTATTTTATCACAGACACACACACACACATATCATCTATAGCTATCATTTATCTGTCTATCATCTATTACCTACCTAATATTCTATCAATCTGCCTGCCTAGCATCTATCTAGCTATCTATCGATCATCTATCCAGCTGTCTGTCAATTGATCACCAACCTATCTATCACTAAGTTATGTGTAATTTCCATTGGTTTTAATATTACTACTGATATTTTTGAAATTACAGAAATGTAGTTATTTTTGTATTAGTAAATTTTAGTGTTAGTTGTCTTACTCCACACCTTTGATTTGTTTTAGATATTTTCCGGTGATTCTTTTGTTTGGTTTTAAGACAATTTTGCTATGTATCACTGACACATCTGCAACTTGCTGTATAGAATAGGTTAACTTCAAACTTGTGGTTTTTCTCTTGTCTTAGCCTCTGAACTGTTGGGAGTACTGGTGTGTAGCATCAGGTTAAGTTAAACATTCTTTAATCATGATTTTCATTATCACCCTAGGCATCTTATCCCTGGCCAGTAAGAAGTTCTCAGGGTAACTTGGTGGGTTAACTATCCAGTCTACTCCCCTCTCAGGTTTTCTTTTCAGGGGTGAGATCTCCAGTCTTCTGATTCTCAGGCTGAAACTTCTGATGTGTGTTGTTTAGTTCCTAGATTTAAATGTGAATTAGCAAATATGGCTGAATCTACCCTCAAAATTGTTAGATCTTCCAGCCCCTTTGCACCATCTCTACTGCTAAAGCCCTCACCTCTTCTCTGTGCATCTCCTGTGGACATTCACACCCATTCTTCCTAGAGTACCTCATTATAAACAAAATCAGATTGTATCAGAGAGCAGCTCAAACAGCTGTCTACTGGCTTCTCCTAAAGGTTTCACCATGTCCAGGATGGCCCCTGTATTTTAGGCTTTGTAATACCCCAGACCTTCCCCACTATTTCTTGTTTATTCTCCTGTAGTCACTCTCCCTCAGTGAGGCAGCAGGCACGTGCCCGTCTCATGATCCCTTCCCCACATGCAGTACCAGGTATCTATGTGGCTTTGTGCACATGTTGGTAAGGGCTTGCTCAGAAATCATCTCAACAGGGTTTCTTCAGTCACCTGAATAAACCTCATCCCCTCCTTTCAGCGTTTTCACTCTGCCCAGATCATATCTTGATTGTCTCTACTCCCCACTAGAAACTGAACTCCTCTGTCAGTTCCTTCCTGGCAGGCCCAGGTGAGAGGAGAGAACTCGGTCCAGCCTGAGCGGGATGACGAGTGTAGACTGCCCAAAAGAAACACACCAGGCTGGGAGGGAGTCTTGTTAAAGCAGGAACTCAACTTTATTTTATCAACCCCTTGCTTATATAGAGAAGGCAAAGGAGGTGGGCCCTTAGGTATGAGGAGAGATGACTTAGGAGGCGGGGAAGGGGAAGGAGCAACTAACAGGGCCAATAGCAAAGTTCCACATCAGCAATGGCAGGGCAGAGGGAGGGACAAACAGGTCTTGCTATGTCACTCCTATTCGGAAGTGACTGAGAGGTCTCAGAACTCAAACCAGGCTTGGATTTGTCCACAAGGCTCAAACCAGGGTCAAAATGGGGCCTAACACTACCACTACCTGGGACCCCACCCTCTCACCCTCGGGACAGCGGGAGGGGGAGAACACCCCCAGTGCTGCAGCATTGGGGTCCAGTTCCAAGCCCTGGCCCAGAGTTGCCACAACCCCAGCTTGGCTCAGCAACATAGTGCCCAGTGAAGTAGGGCAGACTGCCAAGTCAGGGTGGAATTTGGCCACTGCCACCAAAGCCTCTCTCTCTGCTGCCTTTGCTGAAAAGCTCCTGCAGCCTGCCTCTATGGCCAGGGCTGCCTCAGGTCGAGCTCCACAGAGCAGGGTCTGTTCTAAAGAGGAAGCCAGAGCTCTCTCCTCCCTGTGCCAGCACCAGCACTGAGCAGTTCGCTTTGGCTCTGCTGCCCCCAGGGGAGCTGTGACTAAGACACCACTCACAGTGAGAACACAATTGGGAGCAGCAGCTCCGCTGAGGTCCAGGCAGTGACACACCCAGGGCCTTGTTGTCAGCCTGCTAATCACGGCCAGGGGAAGAGGTGAGGGACAACACCCCTCAAGGACAACTTTCAGTGCTCGGATCTCAGTGATACTGTTAGTGATTAGACACAGTAAACTCTCAAGAGTCATTTTTGCTGACCAAGCCCATAGATGTTTTTTAAAATCATTCTCAGATGTAAATACACAAAAACTGAAAGAGTACATCAAAGATTTTAAAAGATTAGACTTCATAAGGTAACAAATCGAATAGTCTAGTGTATACTAACAGAATTTTTTGTTATAGCCTCAATAGCCCCAACACAATTTCTAACTATGAAAATTTAACCTTTAAAATTATAATTTTGCTATCAGAGACATGTGGCTTATATTTACTGCTAGCAGTCGCTGGAACATTCTGAAACAAATTTTAGAAATGAATTTGGTGTGAAGAAGGTGACATGGGCAAATTGAGGCCTGGGGCCAAACTTTTTCCAAGTTATCTAACCATCCAGTGACGAAGAAGCATTTGGACATAGTGCTGTCTAGCTATTTTTATTTCATAACTGTGTTCTCTGGCCATGACCCTCCTTGGGAATCCTTTTCTTATCTGTAAATAGATGACATGGGGGAGGCTACACGACGTGATGAATTCTGTAAAACAAACGTCAGTGGCCACTGCCAAGCATTTGGCAGCATTGTCTGTGTGAATTATCTGTGTAGTTGCAAACTAAAAGAACATACTGGGATTTGACCTGGAGAATATCAAGGCATAGTGAAAACACTGCAAGTGTTGGTATTGTTTTTAAAAGTGTATTCAGATAACACAGAACTGCACCCAAGGGCAGTGATTTGGAAAATCCAGAGGAAATTTGGTTAACCTTTTTGCTCACACATGAAATAGGACAGCTTTGCATTGCCCTCTTGTGGTCATGATTTGAAACTACAAAGCAAGCCATATCCCTTAGATGCTGGAAATGGGCTTTTCCTGTTTTCTTTCAAACATTATACTCCAGATCTAAGGGGTTGGCAAGATTATGCTCATATCAGTGTATTTACTGAAAAACAAGTGATCTGAAGTGACTTCAGGATAAAGCACAGATTTGTTAGCTAACGCAGCATTCCCAGCTCTTTGTGATCTGAGATCAACACTTGCTTCCTTCCTGTCCTATGTTCTAAGTAAAGCCACCTGTTTCCTGCTCACCGAGGGTCTGATTATATGGATTGTGGTATCAATGCCTTATGCAATCACATCGATTACAGAATATCCCCATCTGGAAAGCCCAGCTAAAACATTTGTAGACACTGACAGTCTACTTTTTGAGAGTCAGACAGTGTTTGGTTTGGATTTTGTATCTCCCAGAGCCTAAGACCTCAGAAAAGGGAATACACTTTGTGATTTAAAATATTTGTTTTGGAGGAGAGTGGTGATGATTGAACCCAAGACCTCATGTATGCTAAACAAGACTCTGCCATTTCTATCACTGAGATACATTCCAGCCTATGTATATGTTTATGTGTATGTATACGCATATGCATATCTGTATATGTATAATATGTATATGTTTACATATATGTATTTATACATACATGCATATATATGTAAAGAAAGGGTCTCAAGCAAGGTTGAAATTATTATGTAGTGTAGCCAAAACTGATATTGAATTCTCAAAGCTTGAGTTTCCACCTCCCAAGTGTTGGGGTTATCTGCAAGTACCAGCACTCATAGCCTAAAATTGCTTTCAATTTATCCCAAGAATTTTATGCAATTAAAAACAACTAGCTCAGGCTCCTGCTTCCAACTTGAGGTATGTAAGTGGCCCATTGATGGTTTTCCAGCTACGTTTTTCCTTGTTCAGTCAGCTACCCAGTAGGAGTTAGAATGGGATTTCCAAACCTAAACTCACTAGGCTCGGGATGCCTGTCTCCCTCCAGAGTTACTTCAAACAGCTGGATTCTGTGAGCTTACAACACAGGTTTATTTAGATAACTGTACTACAATACTCATAAGCCATGCATGGTACAGACTACACAAACAATACTTACATATCTTATGCAGAATCTAAAGTAGACCTTAAAGTGTCACATTTTCAATGATAAGAAAGTTATTTATGTACTTTTGAAATCTGTAGGTCACATTCTTCTACTTTTAGCTTGTTTGGGTGGCTCACTTCAATGATTGTTGTAGCATTATTATTATTATTATTAATCATTATTATTATGCTTAGTGTATGTTGTGCACATATTTAAGAGTGTGGGTGACTTTGTGGAAGTTATGCTATCACTTTCCACCTAATATTTTGAAATAGGATCTATCACTGATCTATTTGGCCTGACTAGTTCCCAGTAAGGTCCAGGAACTCACCTGTTTCCAACCCCCAATACTGGGGTTACAAATGCATGCCACTACATCTAATTGGCTTTTAGGTGGGTGCCGGAGATACAGACTCATGTCCTTGTGCTTACGCAGTGTGCACTTTATCAGCTGATCCATGTCCCCGGCCTTGCAATACTATTATTAGCAAAAGCTTTTCAATACCCCAGTGAAGAGTCTCGTACACCATAGGTGCAAATAAATCTGTCTTGAATAATATCAATTTAAAGAAACAAAATTCTCCAGACTTCAGAGATTGACCCAATCTACGTTTCTACCCACCTCTGAATATTGTGTTCCTGTTTTGACAGACTTGGTCTCAGGACTCTGGGATGAATTGTGTCTCACTTTCCCATCTCTGGGCCCTTGCACATGCATGAGGTAACCATGGACAACTTTGCCAGAGGTGTACTCACGAATGAGTCCCCAACTATATTTCTTTTCTAAAAACTATTTTTATTCTTTCCCCCACCCTACATGCTTGCACCTCAGCATGTGTGTGAAGGATATAGGACAAATTTCGGAAGTTCTTTCTCTCCACCATGGATTGAATCAAGCTCAGATCTTTAGGCTAGCAATGGAAGCTCTGTTACCTTCAGAGTCATCTCAGTAGGCTAATACCAATATATTTCAGGCAAAACTACATGACCCACTCTGTGGACAAAAGCAAATACAATTATAATGGGAAAGATACAGAGTCTCAGCCTGCTCTTACTAGTCACCATAGCAGCAACCCCTGGGCATCTCCGGATCCTTAGCCTTTTTTATTTTACATAGTTACTTACATTTTTACTTATTTATTCATTTATTTATTCACTTGACATCCCAATTGCAGACCCCACTCTCCTCTCAGTCTCCTCTTACACAGCCCCTCCCACATTCTCCCCTCCCCTTCTCCTTTGAGAAGGAGGAGGTCCCAACCTGGCCAACAACTCACTGCAAGGAGTAGGCATATCTGCTCCCACTGTGGCCAGATAAGGCAGCCCAGTTAGGGAAAGAGAATCCACAGGCAGGTAACAGAGTCAGGGACCTACCATGCTCCACTTGTTGGGGGGTCCTCATTAAGACCAAGCAGCATATCTGCTCCATATGTGTTGGGATCGGGGTTAGTTCTTGCCCATGCTTGCTCTTTGGTTGGTGATTCAATCTCTGGGATCCCCCAAGAGTCCAGGATAGTTGATTCTGTTGGTCTTCCCATGCAGTTCCTTTCTTCTTCGGGTCTGTCAATCTTCCAATTCTTCCACAAGACTCCCCAAGGAGTTCATCTGTTTGGCTGGGGTTCTCTGCATCTGTTTAGGTCAGCTCCTGGGTGAAGCCCCTCAAAAGACAGTTAGGCTAGGCTCCTGCCTGAAGTCATAAAGGAGTATCATTAATAGTGTCAGGGATTGCTTCCTGCCCATGGGATATGTCTCAAGTTGGGGCAGTCATTGGTTGGCCCTTCCCTTAATCTCCACTCTATCTTTGTAATGCAGATCCAAAAGGACATGCATGACATGTACTCACTTATAAGTGGATATTAGCCATAAAGAACAGGAAACCCATACAACATTCCACAGATCCAATAACAAGGGGGGCTCAAGGGAGTATGCTTGAATTTCACTTAGAAGGGGAAATAAGATGGAGGAAAATGAGGCAGGGTCAGGTTAGGGAGAGCTGGGGAGAGAGGGTTGGGGGAATAAACAGAAACTGGTGGTGGGGTTTGGGAAGCATCTTTTGGATGTGCCAGAGACCTGAGTTTGGAGAAGCTCCAAGGAGTCTATGACTCTAGCTGAGACTCTTAGTAATGGAGGATATGGAGCCTAGAGTGGCCACCTCCTGTATCCAGGCAGGACTCCCAGTAAAGGAATAAGGACACCAACCTACCCACAAACACTTCTACCCGATTGTTCTGCCTATAAGTAGTACAGGCACAAAGACAGAACAGATCCTTAGTCTTGACACTGTCCACATTTTCTAACTTATATTCACTAAGTATGTGTGATAGCTTGGCTCTCTGCGGAGCAGTTCGGATTATTTCTCCTATGATTCCCTATACTGCCACCCAACCTGTGAATCTGACTACTCCACCATGCTCACAGTGGAAAGAGAAGCCATGTCTGTTGTTCCTCACCACTGACTGTGCAAGACAAGACCCAGGAATTATTGTGCTGCTTTAACTAACCAATACCACTCTCTAGGATCACTCTGGCTCTGTCAGATTGACTGACACAGAAATATAATGAACTTCCATGGAGCTGTCTTCCGTGCCCCTGAGGATCACAAAGGCAGGTTTTCTCAGTGGGGCTTCCCCTGACCCAATCAACTGAGCAATCCCAAGGGAAGCCTGCTTAACATTGCCATAATGAACCCTGAGTCACAGGGGCCAACTGGTTGCTAATTCTCTATGCATATGGTGCTCTTTCTTGTTAAACTTCCCTAGAGCTCCTCGGCTTATTTAACTTTCTTTAATAACCAGCAGATGGCTTCTGTCTGGGCAGTCATCAACTGGTGCTTAGCAATGGCAGATTCAAGAGGAGGCATGGGACTTGTTAGGGGTGGGGATCCAGATGCTGACATGCAGAATGCCAGGTGAAGTTATCAGGCATCCTCTAATTGGTGTTGAAGGCAGTGAGGACCACTAAGAGGGGAAGACTCCTTCCTGGAAGAGGGAGACTAGTGCTCAGCAACTCATGCAAATCAGCAAAGGAAAATGTTGTGGGACTCAGGTACTGCTGTAGAATAGAAACTGGTTATTTTCTGAGCCTTCAGCATTATATATGATGTCTTAGCATATGAGGGTTTTGTTGATGTTGAACAAATATGAACTTGGAATTATCATTTATTCATCTATTTAAATACCCAAAAGATTTGGTATGGCCTTGCAGTACATCAGGTTATATCTAGTATACACAGCACTTGGGATCTGACAGTGAACAATAAATAGCCTCCTCTTTTTAAAAAAAATAATGTTTAATTATTAACTTTATTACATTTAAAATTTATATTATTATGTTTGATTGACAAATCATAATTGAATAGAGTTATAGAGAATTGGATGATGTTTTGATATATGTAGATAATGTGACATTACATGTATACAATAGGTATATCCATGAAGTATAATCTGGAGATAAATAGCTCACTTAGCTCCAGTGGTAGACACTTAATGATAACCATGAATAAAGTAGATACTGAGCATCAGGAAGACAGTATAATTCCAGTTTATGCAGCTGACAGATGAGGACAATAAACATGAGTAGAGTCAGGGTGAATCTCAACACTATCCTCGGGTCTGCCCATGTACTTTCTGTGTAAAGACAGCAAGATGTGACAGACAAAAGAGTATCCTGTCAGAGTATGGGTGAATTCTTCACATGAATGTTCAGCTAGCCCCTCTCCAAAGGAGTTTCATTGTCTAGTGTGGAGTGTGGAAAGCACTAAGCATGTGTCCAACAGATATTTCTTGACCCCTTGTGCAGGATGCTGCTCTATAGGCTAGGTCTCAAATTACAGAGAACAAAAGAACAGGCTGGAGTCTCGTGCTGGAGGGAAAAGCAAATGAGAAGAGTGAAAACTGCCTACATGATGTCCTTTTAAGCAGTGATAAGAAAGAAAAGTGAGTACAGTAACGGGATACAGAAGGGGTGTGTGTGTGTGTGTGTGTGTGTGTGTGTGTGTGTGTGTGTGTAGACTTGTGTATTCTGAGGCAGGCGGCAGGTCCTGTGAAAGTCTTAGAGAAAGCACTGTAGGTAGAGAGACTATTACAAAGTCAACTAACTGTATATAAAAACACTCCCATAGTGACAGATTAGAATTGCAGGTATCAGTTTTATCATATGATTTCTAATAAATATACATACATATATATGTTGTATTATTTGTATACATATACCATATTGGGTGTATTGTGTATGTCTGGTATGCATATATACTGGTGTATTCATGCATAGACATACTTGTACATGTGTAGGCATACATACAGTATATTTGGGTATAAATTCAATCATAGACATAAAGTTAACAAAAGACATATAATGCAATGCTATATGCCAAATAATAGATTCAAGGGAGCAGCAGCCGGAAAAGCCATACTTTTATATGGTCATCATAATAATGGTTGATTTGAAAAAGAATCATCAATGGCTCAGGTAGGAGTTGCCCACAAGTACCAAAATTGAAGGGGACATTTAAAAGAGTAGGATAGTTTAATCCCTTGAGAATCTCTCCACTGAATGATTACAGAGGACAAGAAACAACATCCACACAGTTGGACCTTGGCAACACTTTACCGAGAAATAAACACACATATTATTTGGAAAAATATGCACATGTATGAATGCATAGAATTGTTACATGTATACATATTATCTATATAAACACATGAAAGGAAATGGAAAGAAGACATGCAAAGGATGAGACCAATGGCAAATTATCAAAAGCATTGCTAGCTGAAAAAAGGAAAGAATGATCTATTTATTTTGTCAATTCTTACAATTGTACTGCAAGTTGGAAGTTCTCTTCAAACAAATGTAAGAAAAGAAATTCTGAAATTGCATGGAACTGTTGAAAACAATGAGAGAGTTTGTAGAGAATGTTACATCTAAATTCAAAATCATCTTGTGCTGCTAAATGAGACACAAAATATGTTTTAGACTTGATGTTATTTAGATAAGCTTATTTATATGCATATAGAATTTTAGGCATATTAAAGGACTGGCTTTTGAGTGTCCAAATACCTTGCTATAGGTTTTTCCTTCTGATCTTAATAGCCATAAGAGGCCTTACATTAGTGGCATATAGTATATTGGCTTTCTAAATGCAAATTAATGCCAATCTGACAGGCTGTCTCAAAGACTGCAAACTTATATTACCACATAAATACAGCGATTTTCACCTGTTTTTGAAAAACAATAAGCAAATAAAACATAATTCCAAAGAAATTATGTAACATTCTAGAGTTACCCTCCTTCAAGTATGTATATGTTGACGTCTCTGGACCCTGGAAATTCATACAAAAATTGAGATAGCAGTTGGTGATATATATGAAGTGGGGTCATGAGAACATTGCAGCATCTGCCTGCTTTCTGGAACTCTGGGAATCACTGAAGACTGGAAGTGGCACATATAGAAAGGCCAGAGGAAGGAGTGTAAGACTCATGCAGAAAGACATTTTGTCTCCCTTATGACATGCTCCAGGACGATTTGACTAAAATTGTAAAAACACACCAGCCCGCAGTGTCCATTTTCCTGGATCCATCCAGAATTTTGGGTCCACAGCAACTGTAGGAAAACATATGTGATTGTTTTTATCTTAAACTACTGTTTGTCTCATGAAAGGCAAAAAGATGGAGATCTCAACAGAGAGGTAGGGAGCTGTTTGGGCTTGCAGAAGGGAGATGAGAGCAAAGAGAAATATAGTTTACATGACAGAACACAATTCTCATTTGTCATCAACAGCTGTCATGCCTCTAGCCTCTTGTCTGAATAATTATTATTCCACTTTCTTGTTCTCCCTGGAACCAGGTTCTCTCAGAAGACACCACATCACCCACAGTAACCTCACATAGTTATATTAGCTGTTCATTATTTTCTTTCACACACTGTGCACCACCAAATCAAAAGAGCACGTGCCTATGTCTCTTTGGACTCTAGATTTTTCAATTTTACGGTGCCAAAGTTGTGGTGCACAGTCCTCTTTACCCACTGCCAAGCCAGTGAGGTGCTTGCCATCCTTGTTCATTGGCATCCCACTTCCTCTCTTTATTCTCACATCTATGCCTTCATTTTTCTTAATATTACACACATTATAAGTTCTCCTTACAATACTTTGTTCTTTGGTCTCCTTCCCTTCAGCTACTTCCTCTTTTCTTTGGCATGCTTTTCCATACAAACACTTCTATGTGAGCTACTGGCAAAGATGGCGATTTCTACCCAGGCAGTCAACCCAATATGCTCTCGATGTTTAATCACTGCCTTACAGGCTCACCTTTTACCATTGTTCATTTTATGAACCTTATTCTGATAGTGGCCTTTCCTCCTATCCACTGGGTCTTGTTGCTAAAGTCATTGGTAGCTTTTGTGTATATCTCTGATGCCTTCTCTCTGCAGTTAAGCACCTCTTCATTTGCATCATTAATATCTCTAGAATTGTTGAAACAATTTTACAAATTTGTAGGCATGCCTAATATTATCAAGCAAAAAACATTCGACTCCATGTTTCTCTGTCATTTCCCCCACTTAAGAAAATTCTCCAAAGGATTGTACTTTATATTCCTACTTTCTCCTTCAATAGACACAGGTTGAAGTCAGGAACACTTTAATTCACATGTCTCCCTTGAGATAAGGAGCCTCCAGATAAGGATTTGCAGGGGAAATAGTTCATTTATAAAATTGTAGAGAACAATGCTCTGGAGATGCAAAAATGATGGAAGGAAAAAGGCCAATGAACTGTACTACTAGCAAAGCCAACCATTCCTGTGGATGAATGGAGCTAATTCTCACAACTCTAAACAATCTAAAACCACTGCTGTGATATTGCCTGATCCAAGAGGATAGCAATAATCGGAATAATTTTATGAGGCTATGGCTCTTAGTAATTTGATTCTTTTTGTTTTGATCTGGTTTTGGAGGAAATGTATTATGAAATGGCCATAATTTGAAGGTACATACAGGTGTAAATATGCGCTCAGAAGTATTCTGAGTATATAAAAAGAGACCAAGATTGACAGCTTTGGCTATCACTGAAATATCTTATCAGTCTTTCACCACAGCATATTCAGACAATTCTTAGAGTAGGATTGTTCCTATTCCCACCTGCACTCTCTGGCCCATCTTGAAGGCAATTCCAGCTTTTCTGTCAGTGAGGAATAGCTACTGTGATTTTCTCTGTCCCAAAAAGAGGCTAGGCAAATAATGGGACCTCTACACCACCCATCTCTCATCTCCTACAATGTCCTGATTTCCTCCTTTCAGTTCCCTTCCTAAAATTCTTCTGAAGAAAGGATGACCATCAGTGAGACTGACATCAGTCAAGGTGGAAGAGTAAAGTGGGCATAGGAAAAAGATGACCTGTACTCCAGGCAGACTTTGCTGACACGCTTACTCGTTTGTATTTCCTTTTATGAGTTGAAAAGTATCAATAATTTTGCTGCTGAACCAGGGTCTTCTGTATCAATGAAGTTTATTAGTTGAGTTTAGAATGCTGTTAGACTTTCTCAATCACCTTTAGACTCTAATTCCTACCATCCTAACACCTTGTTCTAACGAAGAACTACCTGCCCATGAAGGCATCTGACTTGAAATTTAGTACTTTCAGATTCTGTGCACTGATGAACCAAGGTAGATACTAGACATAATTGAGCAGTCAAATACAAATTCGAGGGTCAACTCAGGACTTGAAAGAGATACTTGAGCTATTAGTCCTGGGAGCTACTAATAGCAGCTGAGAAAATGACTGGTCTTCTCTTTTGGTCCCACAGGAAAGAGAGTTTGCCCTGGAGAAGAACTGGAAGGTCTGAGCTGTTCATTTTCTTCACTGCTCTTATGCAAATATTTACTTTCAAGCCTCTAGTCAATGAGAAGCTGAATATAAAATTCAGAACAGGCCTCACACTTTCTCCTATCAGCCATCGTATCTGATCTGTGCTGTCCCCAGAGAGCAATGCCCAATAAATAAAGAGAAAGGAGAACAGGAAGAATTGGTATGTGCTCTTAAGCTGTTGGGGTCTGCTCACATCGGAGGAGGCAGGAAGTAGGCAACAGAGGAAGGATGAAATAATGTCCTCTAAGAAAATTGGACACCGTTCCTAGACAACTATTATCTTCATGTGGTCTCTGGACAAATCACTTATGTGCTTAGTGACACATCTTTTCACCTAAAAGGGGCAGAAAATGAGCATTCTTTTCATATAAATACATATAACTTCATATAGACAGAAAAAAAATAAAAAAACAAGATGAAAACACCATCCCTGGCTGTCTTCCTCTTCCTAATGCTGAAAACAGCAGTATCTTGGAAGTGGTCTGACCCTGCTCTGATCATTGTCATGTGGAGTGCCTCAGTAGATGGGCCTCATGTTGCTGTACACATCCCTTAGCAACGCCTCACCTTGTCAACATGGTGAACTTCACTAGGAAGTGTCTAATTCCCTTAGAGGACATTATATAAGTCAGAGAAAATGAGGGAATAAATATTATCTAAATCATAAATAGCATCATTGAAATTAAATCTTTAATTTCCATCTTTCTCATCCTGTCATATGTGAGCCCTTGCTTCTGGGCCTCTCAAATATTCATCTGGACAGGGCAACAGAATGCACAAGAGTTAGAAGGGACCCCAGGGAGAGCCGCAGTGGCTGACCAACAAGGCTCTCCCAACTGGCAGGTTGGTAGTTGCCTCACCTTTCTCTTTCTGAACGGTCCTCCTGGAAGTCAGCAGGGCAGAGCTGGTCACGCCCCACAAGTTCTGTGCCACCATTGCCCTAGCCTATTTTTCAGACAGGATACATTGCAGGTCAAAGGTTTTGTGGCTGGGTTGGTTTCCAGGTTTCTCTTTTAGCCAACAGAGTGCCTACCTTCCCTCACCAAAGAGACTAGAACATAGGGATGAAGGCTCTGGGTAGGCACTTTGTGTAGGCACAAATCAACTTATCCATGTTTAATGAGTTGTGTGGGTGTTGTCCTTGGCCATGGGGCTCCAATGTCAGTTTGTGGGGAGCAACCCTTCCTCTTGGAAACAGCCTGGATTATTTGGGAATTCATATGAGGGCACCCTTGGCCAATAACTTAATTGAAAATAACCCAGTCTCACCACTGGAAGCCTCACCTGGTGATAAGAGATGCCTGTAGAGACTTCATATGCCCTATCACTACAAGTCATAATTAGGGTCAACATTATCATCCCTATCTCTTTAGCAAAAAAACTTGCTCTGGTCTTCCT
Organism: Uromys caudimaculatus; assembly: GCA_028551405.1. Taxonomy (NCBI): domain Eukaryota; kingdom Metazoa; phylum Chordata; class Mammalia; order Rodentia; family Muridae; genus Uromys; species Uromys caudimaculatus. Next base: position 90,308,792 of record CM052702.1, read on the forward strand.
TTCCTCTCTGACACTATTGACAAGAGATCACAAAGAACTTCTCCAATCTTCCCTCCCCAACTCATTCTGCAACACCAGCAGGCATTCCCTGTGAATACATCAGCTGATTAGATCAGGAAAACAGGCAACAAAAAACTATCAACTTCCTTCTCTACAGCAGAAAACCAAGGAAGGAAAAAAAGAAAAACAAAAGCAAAAAATAAAAATAAAAATAAAAATAAAACCCACCCGAAAAAGACAAATTCAGAAATCAGCACCAGGACTTATGATCATCCCAAACCCAGTTGCCTAGATACTTTGGCAATATTTATCCCCACTAGAACCCAGCTATTCTACCACAGCAGGCCCTAAATATTCCATCATAGATGAAGCACAAGAAAAAGACCTTAAAACCAACTATATGAAAATGAAGGAGGCCCTTAAAGAAGAAATGAATAAATCCTTTAACAAAATCCAGAAAATAACAAACAAAATATTTGGAGAAAATAAGTGAATCCCTTAAAGAAATTTAAGAAAATACAAGCAGTTGAAGGACATGAGTAAAGCTATTTAAGCCATAAAGATGGAAATAGAATCAATAACAAAAACACAAAAATGGGGGGATTGTGAAAATGAAAAATTTGGTAATTTGAACAGAAACTATAGAAGAAAGCTTCACCAAGAGAATAAAAAAGGTAGAAGAGAGAGTCTCAGATGTTGAAGATATGCTAAAAGAAATGAATCCATCAGTCAAAGAAAATGGTAAATGGAAAACATTCCCAGCACAAAACTTCCGGGAAATCTGGGACATTGTGACTAGACAAAATCTAAAAGGAGTAGCAATAGAGGAAGGAGAAGAAGCCCAGTTCAAAAGCCTAGAAAATATGTTCAACTAAATCATAGAAGAAAAAAATGTCTAACGTAAAGAAGGAGGTATCAATCAAGGCACACGAACCTTTTTTGTTTTCTAAAAAAGCCAGAAGAACTTGGACTGATTGTTCTGCAGACTCTAAGATATCACAATTCCAATGCAGCAAAACTTTTAATCACCATAGATAGAAAAAATTAGGTATTGATGATAAAGTCAAATTTAAATATTACCTATCTAAAAATCCATTCCTAAAGAAAACGCTAGAAGGAAAACTCCAACCTAACTACTCTGGTAAAATCACAAAAAATAAATAAACTCACACCAGCAAAATCAAAGGAAGTGAAATGCACACATACACACAAACCACCACCACTACTACCACCAGCAGCAGCAGCAGCAGCAGCAGCAGTAACATAACCACCACCAACAACAAAAGACAGGGATCAATAATCATTGGTCATTAATATCTCTTGCTATCAATGGTCTCAATTTTCCAATAAAAAGACACACATTAACAGAATGGATGTGAAAACTGGATACACCCTTCTACTACATTCAAACTCACACCTCAACATTAAGAATAGACATTATCCCGGGGTAAAGGGTGGAAAAAATATTCCAAGCAAATGGTCCTAAGAAATAAGTTGGTATAGACAATTCAATATTTAATCAAATAAACTTCAAACTAAAATTAATCAAAAGAGATAGGGAAGGACACTGCATATTTTTCAAAGAAAAAATTCACCAATATGACAATTCTTTACATTTATGACCCAGACACTAGAGCAGCCAAGTTTGTCACCAATTTTTTTGAGTTTAACACTCCATGCCATTTGGCTGTACTGTTTAAACAAACCACTTAACCTCATCTATCTGAGAATGTTGTGTTCCAATTCTTGGTAGCCATTCTGTTTCTCAACATAACTATTTTTCTCATCAACAGGTAAATAGCTCCAGTGATTGAGAACTGGTGACATTCACATCTTATTCTACATTTCATAGTTTTAAAAATCATTTGGGTGGATGTAGCTAACTTGGTGAAATTCAAGATCACTGTATTCTACCTACCAAGTTAAAGGCCAGCCAGTAAAACCCTGTCAAAAAGAAAAAGAAAGAAAGAAAGAAAGAAAGAAAGAAAGAAAGAAAGAAAGAAAGAAAGAAAGGAAGGAAGGAAGGAAGGAAGGAAGGAAGGAAGGAAGGAAGGAAGGAAGGAAGGAAGGGAGGGAGGGAAGAAGGAAGGAAGAAGAGGTGGATGAGGAGGAAGAAGAAAAGAAGAAAAAGAAGAGGAAAAAAGAGGCGGAGGAAGAGGAAGAAGAAAGAAGAGGAGGAGGAAGAGGAAAGAAGAGGAGGAAGAGGAAGAGGAAACTCTCAGCTTACCTCACTCCACAAGTCTGAGAATTCTTTACTTATATCCTTTTCTGGAGATACATATGCAAAGTTTGATCAATTCCAGGCAGCCTAAACATGTTTATTGCCCGTTTAACTGAATTATCACCACAGCCCCATGTGGTAGATATTTCTTACTATACTGTTCCTGTTTTGCAGATGTAGAACCTGAAGATCAAGGAGATGTGTAATTGTTAATAGAAGAACTAGAAACAGATCAGTTTAACTCCAAAGCTGATTTTTTTCCTGCTCTATTACACTACTTTTGCCAAATGCCATATGGAATTTAACACATTAGCTGGGAATGTAACAAACTGCTAGGTGTTTTCTAGTAGGCTTCACTGGAAACAGTGCAGATGGGATTGATTAGGAGTCCAAATGGGCTAAAGGTCTTTAATACAAACATCTTTACAAAAAGGTGATTGGTAATAGAAGGAGATGATGGCTCGCTCTCACTGTCTTCGAAGGCTTGTCAATCAGTTTGACTAAATTCAGTTGGAGAGAAGAAGGTAGGAAATATACATTTCCATCCACCTCACCAAGCCAAGCACTTTTGGTTGGTTTCTTTCTTTCTTTGCTTCTTTCTTTGTTTCTTTGTTTCTTTGTTTCTTCCTTCCTTCCTTCCTTCCTTCCTTCCTTCCTTCCTTCCTTCCTTTCTTTCTTTCTTTCTTTCTTTCTTTCTTTCTTTCTTTCTTTCTGTTTGTTTGTTTTTACTTCTGTAGAGGGTAGTTCATTTATCATGTCATTGTAGCCTTTTTGCTTCAAGCTATGTCAATTTAGGAAAGCTAAGATCTTTTCAAGAACCTTTCCCTTTTCACTGTTCCCTTGAAAAATGACCTAGGCCCCTATCTCTGAACCAGTTAGCCTTTGAGAAGATGCAGTTTGGTTCAAGTTGAGAAATACAGATTCACAAGTCTATAGGAGCTCTAAGAATAAGCTGAAATAGCCAAGAAAGGAAACTCTGGCTTGAGGCACCACAGAGCCAGTAGTGGCTGTGCCAGTCTCGAAATCACACTTTATGCTAAGGAGGCTTACACAGATATACATCTGATTTCCTCTTGGGAAAGGTGCTCTTTCTATTCAATAAGCTTAGCAATGTATGAGTCCAAAGGCTGAAAGAAGATGAGGTTTTAAAGTCAGCCTATTCGTTAAGAAGAAAATAACCCATAAGCTGAATTAAAATGACCCAAGCAGCAAGGGAAGGGATTCTGTGACTTAGGGCATTCAGGTGGGCTGGGGACACAGCGTCTGCTTGCCCACACCTGCTTTGTTATCTGCCTCTTGCAGATGACTCCTGCTTTGTGTCCTAGTCTCCTAGTGGGTGTCCATGAGCACCTATGGGCCATCTGGGCTCTAAGTTTGAGTGGGATGGAAAACATACCCAGTCAAGTGCCTGCCTCCGATGTCCTATGTCAGATACAGCTCCTTTCACACTCCCATCATATGAGAAGAGGTCTGCACTGGGTGTAGATGTGGTGTGATTATAGTATTTTAGGTGGAGAATAGCGGCTTTTGAATAAGACTAGAAAGTATTTGTATATGTCTACAATTTAATCAATTTTTTCTTGAGATAGAACGTACAAAATATTCAACATACAAAAAATCAATATAAAAATCACACAAAATATTCAATATACAAAAAGCAAAGGTGCTTAGAGGTCCACCAACACAGTCAGGTCTGTCCTGAGCTCCCAAGAAGTCCATGGTTGTCTTGTGCAATCTCTTTTCCTCTTTTTTTTTCCTGGACAAACAGGATATGAACTGAAACACATGCAGACCATTACATTGGATCTCCATCTATTGATGATAGTGTTAAAGATGACAGTGATGAACTAGAAATCACAACTCTCAATAGAAAGTTTGTGGTGACTGACCACTTTTATTCCTCAAACAACAACAACAACAACAACAACAACAACAACAACAACAACAAAATCTTTTGTTCAATAAAGATTCTAAAGTTACCAAACTTAAGAAGAAGTTAACTGAATGAAAGCAAATGAAACTATTTAGAATTATTATGACATTGTACTTTCTGTATTTGCCCTGTTCCTTCCCTTTCTTGTTACTGGTTTCGATTTCCTGTCTCCCATCTGTTTGGTGACCTCTGCTTCATCAATTTTATCCCTTCTTGGTCTAGTTTCCCTCACTACAAGCCCCTGAATCCTCCTAGCAGAAAGCAGCTTCTAGAGAGCTTGTAGTGGCCAGGATTCCAGGGAAGAGAGATGGGGGATGATCACAGCTTGAATCAGGAAACAGGTTGTTAGTTTTGATTCTAGGGCATTCCTTCATAGGGAATCCCAGCAGAGGCACTGGCATCCTAGTGCACCATCTTCATGTCACATGGGTCACACGGCTCTATCAACAGTGACATCAGGTGGGTGTGAATGGCCTGACTAGGGAGACTGCAGCTTGAGGATTATTAAGACAAGTGATAGCAACAGAAGTAACTCCATGGTTTGCGAACAGTCTTGGTATGTTGAAAACTAATCTGTTAACATCAAAGAAGAAAGTCATGGTGTCAACACCATGTGTATGCCGGACAGTAGGTACTGAATAAGTACCACATGATTGCCAACTCTGCTGTAAAAGTTTAGCAGTCCCATGAGTCTCATGGGATTGACTCTGGCTGGAATGCTCCTGGTAACAGTTTTATGGTAGCGCTCACTGGAGAGGCACACTCTTGTAGGAACTTGCCCAAAGAATCCCAGTGAGTTAAAACAAACAAAGCATAAACAAAAACAAACAATGTTTGCCTAAGCATGTATGTTAGATCAACCCTGTCCATTTGTGAATTTCTCCAACCGCAGGTGACTTTCTGGCTTTTAGTTAAACGTATTGCCTCAAAATAAATCTTTTCTTGTTCACACCTTGTTCACTGATTCAGTTTCCGAACTTTCTGAGGCCGAGGTGGTAGGAAGCATCTCACCGCTTAGAATCTTGAACGTGGGCCTTACATCTTTAGCGAAGCTGGAAGAATGCTGAATCTGGAGTGAGCTGTCAGTGAGAATTCCATAATGGCAGGGCAGGGAGCTGAGTGGCATATACATCTTTATTGGTTGGCACAAAAAATAGCAGCGGTGATCTGTACGTTCCTGCTTGTTTCGGGACCTCTGCAGGGTGTGATCACCTATCGCACACCAAGCTGGAACAAGCAGAAGCTGGACCGCAAAGCCTGCTGTTTTGGTTATCTTGCTTTGTTAATGGGATCAATGAGAGGAGTTCTCTCTTTAGTCCTCTAAGTAAGCCAGTGTCCTTTTCATAGATTTCCCTCCGTGTCCACTTGAGGGCGCTGGAACCCACGTTACCGAGCCTCACTAGAGACTTACTCCGGGATATTCAAAAGCTGTCCAAAGGGGCATGCTCCAGATGGTGGCACCAACCCTGCCAGCCTGTCTATCTCTGGGCCTCTAAATGTGCTGACTCGCTGAAAGGGAAGCCATAACTCCCACTTAGGAATCCCACAGCACGGGTTTGAGCCCATTTTAAAAGAGGCATTCACCAAGCTGGAGGGGGGTGGGTCAGTGGGAAATAATTGAAGGAGGGGACACCTGCCCAGGGATCTGGCACCGGTTGGTCAGAATGAACACAGATATGGGGCAGTGGGAGATGGCCCCGCCTTTCCGAAGGGCTTTTGTTTGAAAGAGGAAATAGCTTCATTTTATGGCTCCTGCGGCTGAACTGGAGCCTATAAATAGTATTTTCTTCTCAATAGTGAAGAACAAGGCAAGAAAGCCAGCAGCGAGACTGAAGCAGCAAGCTGGGCTGACTGTTTTCAATTCACCCTATGGCCTGCTGATGACTCCACCTTAGGGCTGGACAAACCAGTTAATCTTTAACTGTCTCCTAAACTCAGTCTTTGTATGAATCAGTATCAGCAGTGTTTCTTGAGGATGACTACGGAGATCCAATAAAGCGTTCGGTATAGTGTCTAGCAATTTTATTTATCTCTATTTTTGAGAGCACAACTAAAAGGAAAAACGTATAACTAACGCTGAAGACCTATGGTGGGCTCCCTTTATGCGCCCAAGAGTCTGTAATCGGTAAGTGTCCTACCCCTGCTTTTCAAAGGGGGCAAAAGCTGTGCTCAGAGAGCCTAAGAGATTTGCCAAAGTCTCCAGGCTCTGAGGTTGGCAGGCTGAAAGCCCAAGCCTGGTTTGTGTCTTCCTGTGGCCCCACGCCAGGACACGCCACTGCCTGTCTGTGTCAATGCTAGGTCTGCACCCAGAGGCCCCTAGGTCTGGTGAGCTTTTGGCGGGTTTATTCATCATACACAATGGCGCAGGGGCACATATGTTGTGCTGGCAAGGCCGGAATATTTCCCAATGTCGGAGGAAGCAGTGGATGAATGAGTAATACAGGCAGAGAGATCAACAGAAGGGGCAAAGGGAGGCCAGAGCCTTATCAGCTCCCCTGCCCCCAGCAGGGCAGCAGAAGGCGCAGCTGGCGAGCTGCAGACTGGTGCTCCAGTTCAATCATCTTGCCGCTGGATTTTTGCACAGCTTTCCTTCCCCATTCTTTCTCGGTTTTGACACTTGTGATTATTACCAATCCTGGTGGCGCTGACGCACGGAGTGCAATGGTTACCATGGCATGCTTAATAGCGAGAGCAGATGTTTGGCAGGGGAACACCATGCATTCTAAATACACAAGGCGAAAGTCGGTGGAGGGCGTAATTGATTTGCTGACTGCAGTGGGAAGCCAGCCCATGCTTGCTCAGGGCCAGGGCACCCTACCACATCCTTGCTTTTACACCACACAGTCTCATCATCAGCTGACCTCTGGTAGACCCCTGGCTTTCCGTGCTATCAATTCCCACCTGCTCGCTTGTCTTCTGCAGTACTTAACACCTGCAGCCTCCCAAACAAGCTGCGTCTGGTCTGTCTCCCGTCTGGGCTTGGCACAGCTGTTCCTACAACTCAAGACTAGGTTCCTTTGTCTCCCGACAAACACCCATGCAGTCCCCAATTCTCAGCTCCATCCTCAGTGTGCCTTGGTTATATCTTGAGTTGCTGAAATATATCTAAGTTTCTTCATAGAACTTACTGCTGTGTTGTAGCTTGTTTGACTTCTCTTTTAGCAGAATGGTAGTTTCTTGAGGTCAGGAACTCTGATATCTGTAAGGAAAAAAATCTTGACTTTAGTTGAAAGGAGAAATGACACCAAATTAAACTTTCATTCATTACCATCAGGATCACATTTGTTGCAAAACCCCGTATAACCAGTAGCATCACCAAGTGGCCATGCTCTCCCTCTACTCAAGCTAGTTATCTATATGCATAGAACCATTTCCTTTCCCCAGCTTCTCCTAGTAATATGCAATCCTCTCATTGATCTCTGCATTTCCAATCTCATCTGCCAGTCAAGATGCTTCTCAATTATTATGCAGTTTCTCTGGCATACCCTTCCAAACATGTGTGATCACTTCTTCCTACTGCTTCCCTAACACCCCATGTTAATTGCTTTCTCATTGCTACAACACAATGCCCTGAACTTTAAGAAGCAACTTAAAGGAGAAAGGGTTCATTTTTGCTTACAGTACAAGAAGAATACAGTCCATCGTGACAAAGGCATGGTAGTGGGCAGAGAAGACATGGTGGCAGGAGCAAGAGAGCTGGTGTCATTGTATTCATGCTTAGGATGCAGAGTGAGCAGGAAAGTGGGGCCAGTCTCAAGTCGCAGTCCAATGGCCCACTTTGTGTGATAATGCTCTTCAACCTTCCTCTTTAACAGCATCATCAGCTGAGGGCCAAATCTTTGAAACATGAGCCTATAGGGGACATTCCACATTCAAATCAGAAGGTCCAACCCTGAAACCTCTTCAGTCCAACATCAAACGTCCCTCTAGTCCCAGCACAGTCCCAGCACTGTTCAAAAGTCCAAAGTTTCTTCAGAGACCCAAGGCTGTCTCTTACCTGTGACCTCCTATACGATTTATTAAACATTGCATACTTCCAACATACATTAGCAGGGCACAAATTCCCACTCCATGAGGAAGGAATGGGACATAGTAATGAAAGGTAGAGCCAAAGCAAGACCAAAACCTAGCAGGGAAAACACTAAATTCTGAGGTTCCCAGCATTTGGGATCATCTTGGAGGTATGCAGAGATATCCCTGCTATGATACATTGTTGCACCAGGCCTCTTCTGTCAGCACAAAGGAAGCCCAAAGGCCTATTTGGATTTTATAGGTAGTATATTCTTCATGTGGGTGTGTTTCTCTATCCTAAAACCAAAGTGGCTTGGATATAAAACTTGTGGGTATTGAGTGAGGCCCAGTGCATGAAACGGCTTTTTTATAGGCTCAGGATCCTGTACAGGCTGCTCCACCACTTGAGTCATATGATCCAGAAGACCTGATGGTACCTGTTGGTGGCAGGTAGGGATGCACGCACGCGCACACAAACACACACACACACACACACACACACACACACACACACACACACACACACACACGGCCTTGTGATTTGAATGTGTAAACCACAAGGGAAGTCCTTTGGAATTTTGGAGCATGTCTCTACTGTCATCTGCAGATAACCATTGCCCCTTTGGGAGACAGGTCTTGATTTGACTTTGGAGTCTTCTGTGGAAACCTAATGTTTGGCTGAGATCATCAAGTTATCTTGTAACCTGAGCTGCCATCAAGAGATTGGTATTATCTGACCCCCCAAGCCATAATGTTAAGAGTGCACAGCAGAAATCCATCATTAAATGGAAGAAGGTCAAGCAAGGAACCTGGTGCTATATTGGATACATTGTACCAGTTCCATCAGGTAAAGTACAGTACTTGTCCTTATTAGAATAATATTCTGGTTATAGCTATGTCTTTCACATAATGCTTTTTCCATGATTATTAATCCTGTGTGTTTGTGTATGCTGTGTGTGGGTATGTAGAAGTGAGAGGAGGGTATTGGATGCCTTAGAGCTGAAGGTATAGCTGATTGTGAGGTGTCATAGGTACTAGTAACTGAACTTAGGTCCTCTACAAGAACACTTTTAACAGCTAAGTCATCTCTCTAGCCCTTCACATTTTAATGAAATGGGGAAGATTACACTCCAAGAGGAGACTCTGGATTAAATAAGATTGTGATAGTTAATCTTGGTTGCCCATTCAATTAGATCAACAAATGCCTAGAACATTTATAAAGCACTTCTCTACATACCTGTGAGCATGTCTCCTAAGATGGTGAGCAAACAGGTCAGTGCAAGACTGAGTGGCACAATTCCCTAAGCTGTGGTACCCAGGGAACAAAAAAGGAAAGATTATAGAATCCTAGGGTACAGCAACTATTCCACTCTGCTTCCTGGCTATCCTGATGTGATTGGCTTTGCTTTGTCACTCTCTTCCACTATAATGAATTGAAATGTCTGAGACCACAAGACAATATGAATATCTTCTTCTTTTTTTATTTTTTATTTTTTTATTTTTTGATACTTTATTTACATTTCCAATGTTTCCCCCTTTCCAGGTCTCCTCTTTGAAAACCCCCTATCCTCTCTCTCGCCCCCTCCGCCTCTATGAGGGAATTCCCCCTGCCACCCACCCACCCACCCACTCCCGTATTTCCACCTTGACATTCCCTTTTACTGGGGCCTAATATTTTCTTAATTTTTTTTTTAGATATTTGTCCCACCAACAAAAAAAACAGCTAATACAAATGTTGGGGATAGATGTAAAAAGAAGTCATTAAATAGTTGTTATTAAAAAGTGATTATGTAGGTAGTTGCCTGATGTCACCAATGATACTGATCTCTTTGGGATTAGAAGTTGTAATACCTCTGCATTTCCCATAGCATGGTCTAAGTTTGTGGCTCCTGTTACATACAACTGGGTGAGTGTCAGAAATTTACCCTATCCATTGAGATCTAGTACCTTGCTGTAAATTAGGTATGTTAGATGTAATATTAAATATTAATGCCTTTAAAATAATAAATATTAGAACCTATTTAAGCAAATTTAAAAGGTGGCAATATGAGAAGTTATACAAAGATGTGTCTTGACCAATTTCTATTTCACTTTGAAGTTGTTGAGGCTAAAAATAGTTTGCAGTTGATGATTGTCATAGAGATACAAGTGAGTTTAGAGCAAGGCATTCTGAACTCAGAAAATGAAGAGTGGTCTCTCTTTCTCTCCCCCTCCCTGTGTGTGTGTGTGTGTGTGTGTGTGTGTGTGTGTGTGTGTGTGTGTTTAGTGGAAGGTATCAGATTTTCCAGGGATAGAAACAATGAAAATTTACCTGAAGAAAGAGAGAGTGAGCGAGAGAGAGAGAGAGAGAGAGAGAGATATTTTGGTGATATTTTATAGTAGTCACAACTAAGAGTTAATAGGTTGTCACTTTGATGATTGCAACCAAAGTAACAAACGACTACAGTGGAATAGGACCATAAGAATGAAATGGTTGTGTGAGACCTTGTGAGCAGAAGACCTATGTTATTGCCTCTCCATACTTGAGAGCTTCTGTGGCTTTCTACAAGAATGGCATTACATTACAATTCTGTGGTCCAAAGAGATGTAGTCAAGATTATTTTTACTTTGGGACACTGATCATTTCCGGTCCTTCATTTTTTCATTAGAGGAACACTAGCATTAGACTCCACAATTTATATTTATGTGGGACTTTTCTCTTGTTTATTAGTACTATGATATTTATTGGTTTTCTTTTGAGATTGAACCAGCCTTGTAGCCCTGGCACAGTCCCACTTGGTGTTATACATTGTTGGATTTTGAAAAGAATTTTGAGTGGTTCGTCATAAAAGGTATTAGCTTGCAAATTTCTTTGTGATGTGTTGCTTTTGGCATTTTTGAAATATTTTGGTGTGTGTGGTTTGTGCTACTTCCTTCCTTTTCTATATACTAGAAAAATCTGTGTAGAACTATTTTTTTTCTTAAATGATCGTTAAAATTTTCCAGTAGATTGTATCATTGTGAAGGGTTTTTATGTTCTAGGGAGCCCCTAGATGACCCAGAATCCTTCTTAAAAGACTAAAGTTTCTTCCTAAGAAGAAGGGGAAAGAAGAGACACCACTGGTCTTTGACAATCTCCATGGCAACAATGTGTTTAGGGATCCCCTATTTTTGAGAATACTTCTGATGTTCTCCCTGACATTTCAGGCCAACATTTCCCCAAAAGGAGTCTCAGTCTCTGGAGATAGTGTGGTAGGAGGCTTAGGTTTTATCTACCATTTTTGAAATTCTTAAATCTGTTTCCTTCTGTATCTAAGCATGGGAACGTTAGCTTACTATGTTGTGAGGCAGGAATGAAAAATTACTTACAAATTTTAGAACTTTTTAGTGAGCACAATAATTGTGTGTGTGTGTGTGTGTGTAAACATTATTTCCACTGCCTTGACCATTTATCACTTCTTTGCATGGGTACACTCAAATCCTGTCTACTCTCTGCCTTCAAATGTACAATGGCCACATAACTACCTCAGCACAGCTGCTGAGGAACCCGAGAGCTTACCTTGCCTATCCCCCTGCATCCCTCTTCTCTGGCATCACAGGCTTTCAATGAACTTGACTTCCTTTCTCAGGAAATGGAGCCACTTTACTCAGTCTGAGGCCTACCTTGTTAGAAAGGTTGTTTGCTTACCTCTGAATCTGAGAAGCACTTCCTAGAGGGAGTCCTAGACACAGATAAAGCTCTCCATCCATTCTCTCTCTGTGTCCCGGTTTCTCCTGCTTTTCCTTCCCTCCCTCTCTTCAATCTTCAAGACCAATGCTTTCACCTTGAAAAGCTTCATTAGACATTACAGAGTGGAAATGATTTGTAGATGGGAACACTCTGTTGTAGTGTTTCAACCCTAGCTTTTTGCCAGATTCAAAGAGGACTCTCTTTGTTAGTGAGCCTCCCGAGCCTTCCTGATGTGAAAGGCAGCTATTTAAATTCTAACTCCACTCTAGAAGGATAGTTCTTTTTGATTGAAAAAAAAAATGAGTCAGCTGCTTAGAAAATGCATCGCTGATGATATTAGTCCGTCAGTGCAATTTCATCAGTCTAGGAAGCACATTTTCAGGAGGCAAGACTGGCAGGGCACGAAGGACAGAATATTAATAAAGCTGTCAGAGGTGATAGTGCTGTTTCAGTTCTGGGCAACAGAGGGAGCTCTTAGCTCCTAATCCTTAAATTCAAGTTTGGCAGGAAGGCAACCAACACAGTGTCTGGAAGAATATACTTGACCTTATATTGGCAACATAAATTTGGCTTACTTCACTAGGAAGAACTGGAAAAGCAACGCTTGGTTAGTTACAGCGAGAGCAGGCACAACAGGTAAGATTCACCTTGAGACAGACACTGGTGTATTTGTACATTATGAGTTTTAATGTAGTCAATGCTCACAATGGCGGTTTGAAGGATAAGTGTAAGGATAAGGGTTACGATTAGGGTTAGGGATTGCGTACACATAAAGGTTAGTGTAGAGGTTGGGGATAAGTTTGGGGTTGCGGTTGGGGTTTAGAGTAAATGTAAGGACAAGGATATGGGTTACAGTTCTGGCAATATTGAAGAGGTAATATTACTATAGCCTTTCTGGGAATGAGGAAACTGAGGATCAGGGAGATTAAAGGACTTCTCTAAGGTTCCAAAGGAATTAGCAGAGATGGTATTTGATTGGAAGTCCTTTGACTCCAAAGTTTTAGCTCTTAATTATGAATAACAGTTTATTATATACATACTTGATACCATTTTATATTGCAAACAGTTGATATGTGAAAAATACTTTTTCCTTCCATTGTTTCACAAACATGCACACACACACACACACACACACACACACACACACACACACACACACACATGACTTGGGGGAAGAGGAGGAGGAAGTAGAAAGGAAAGGACAGAACTCTTTAGACTGAGAGAATCAACAACCTGTTTCAAGTCTTTAGGTATTGAAGTGTTCTACAGACATTTTATTGCTAGCACGTAAGATCTTATGGTTGTGTGTTCTTAATCACTGATCAGTAACATAGAGGACATGATAAGTTTGACCCAGGTCCCAGTCTTCTACCTATAAGGCTAGTACTATTAAGTATTCTGTTGTACACTACAGCCCTTCCTCTATGCTAAAGTCTGCTGTGAGAGGTCATGGAATTTAGAGCCTGGAGACAACACCCTAACCTCACCTCACGTCTTCTTGAGCTTTGGGCACTGCGTCAGAAACACAAGAGCAGCTATTGATTTCATTACAACAACCTGTTGTGTCTAGATGATTACATTTCATGGCACTTCTTTTCTGTCCTTCTTCTCTGATGTTGTCTGAGGTTGGGGCAGCGAATGTTAATATAAATATCCCATTTATGGATGAGCACTCATAATCTTTTATTCCCAGAACAAGACATCTCAATATTGTTTACTACTGCAAGAAGAAGAAGAAGAAGAAGGAGAAGGAGAAGGAGAAGGAGAAGGAGAAGGAGAAGGAGAAGAAGAAGAAGAAGAAGAAGAAGAAGAAGAAGAAGAAGAAGAAGAAGAAGAAGAAGAAGAAGATTATCTCATCAACATTAAGATCTGTGCTTACAAACATAAATATTTAGAAAGTAAATTAATGATATTACCACTTAGAAAATGACAATACTAGGCTCCTCTGTAGTGCCTATGACCTCCCTAGCAGTGCTGGCCATGAGCTGCTTGCTGTGGAGCAAGCCTCAAATCTAATCAAATATTATCTTCATAACAGTCATGCCATTATTGCCCTAGTGGATACAATTTGCTTGTCAGGCTATTATTGAGGCAGTCAGCCTTTCCAGATCTTGGGATAGCTTATTCCAAATGTCATACTCCTATTGAAGTAGATCTCAGACAGTGAAGTAATTTGCCCTTACCATCAAGATAGTATATTGGGAATCTACAACATAAGTCCAATTTTCAAAGTTTCTTTTTCTAATATCAGATTCTACTAATATTATGATCTTACCCAGAAGTGATTATGTTTCCCTATCTAATTCCATGGCCGTGTCAGGACTTTACAAGGAGGTATACCTATTTCATGGGATGATCTTCTACCGTTATATACTACAATTATTGGAAGACACAAAATCACAATTTCTAGGCCAGTGACTCCATTTGAAACACACTAGAAGTGATGGTGTTCTGAAAAGAGTCTGTGTTTGGAATATAGTCTTAGTTTTCTCACTTGTAAATTGTATGATCTTAGCCATATCCTCAGTCTTTCCATCTGCCATGTGGGCCTCTCATATACTTGTTGGTTTGCTGCAGTTGTGAAATGATACACATACAATGGGAATAGAACCTAGGGTGTTATCAAATTCCTGCAGAATCCAGGTCAACGGGACTCTTTCAGCCCTCCTTGTGACTAGAAAGAACTTTTCCACAACTCATTACATAGAAACTAATAACAGTGGGCAATCTTTATCACTAATGTGAAATCCATCTGGGAGAATCCTCCCTACATCAGAACTAATCAACAGGGCCTCATGACCCAGCTCTGTCCTGCTATGAGCTCATAGGAACAGATGGAAAATGGGCTGGGCAGATGGAAAAACTCCATTTTCTGACAGGAATTATTTATTTGTGAAGTTGGAACCACTTGGAGTGACTATTTTGTATTAAGAGGATGAAATATTGTTATATTCACAACGGGGCCATGGAATTAACTAATGCACTGCGACTACTAGTGTCCCTGTGAGACAGGGAGAAGGAATAATAATGGGGCTTTTTAAAATGGTCCAAACACATAAATTATTTACTCAGTGTGTGTCAACCATTCCCTTGAAGCTATTTCTGCTGATGGTATTATCTTTCATGCCCTTCCTATGAAAGACATCGCTTTTCATGACTGAGTTATTACAGAACATGAGCATTGCAAAACACATAGTTACCATTAGGAGATCTGTTTAGCATTGGCTGCTATGTGTGTTACTTTCTATATCTTATATCTGTTAGTTGTACAAAGCAGGCACCTGAAAGTTGACTTTCCAGATGAAAAATATAGTATTCAATGACATTGATTTCTCTAGATCATGCAAATAACAGGAAATGGGCTTTCCCTCCTCTTTGTTTTCTGACTTGTTACCCCAAGTGTAAATCAAAACCTTAATCTACCACATGATAACCCTGTGCTGTTTATGTGGCATCTTAAAGAATATTCAGAGTTTGTTGGGTCTGACCCTACTTCCCCTGGCTTTGTAGCCTTATCTTTTGCCTGGGTCATCATTTGTGTTTGCAAAGAATTCCATTTCCAGAGTAGAGAGCGAATCTCTCCCTCAGAAATTTTACTTATCTTACTTATGCTGCCTAGAATACTCACCTCTGTTATCCATGGGTCTCATCTAATACACTCTGGCCAGTTGCTTTCCTTTGTTTCACCTTGGTGTGGTCATTCTCTAGGAAACATTCTCTGACAGCAGTCATGCTCCGGTTACTGTGCCCTGAGCTCTAGTTGATCTTCCTGGCATTCATTCACATGTTATGAACATAACATGCTGTTGCACTGAACAGGATCAACGTCCAATTGCAGCGAAGCCTGTAAGCTCTGTCTTACTCATTGCTGTGTGGAAGGATTCCAGCATGACACAAATTGTATTTTCTAAACTGATGAGTGAATGGATGAACAGATATATGAACAACAGTGACAAACGACTTTCTTCTAAAACATCCACAAAGTGTGTCTGCAGCAGTTGTGATGGCCTTAGATTTAAAAACTTAGATAATATATTTTGATAGGAGCTAGTTAGTAATGCTCATTGGAAATTTGAAAAATGTTGAGGGAAATTGTGGTCTTGGCTAGGTGGTGGGAGTGGACACAAAAATTTTTACTCTCTAAGTACCAGAGGGCAAAGTTACCAACAGACTAGATAAGAGTTCCAGATAAGAGTTCATGCTGGTTAACTGTCCAATGTAATCAGTGGTGTTTGGGAAAGAGCATTTCAAAAGCGGTCTGAAAACTCATTCAAATTTCCTCTGATGCCTGGTATATAGTAGGCAATCAGCCAAATTATTAAATAGTAAAATGTGAAATATACAGGCTAAGTCCCTTTTTATCCCCTGACAGAAGAGGTAGATGCTTCAGAAGGAAAATACTTTTAAGACATTACTGATCAGTCTAGAGCAGTTCAGGCTGGGAGTAACCACATGTTCCACAGCTGGGCACCCCTGTACATAAGTCATGGCTAGTCTGCTTTTTAGAGCCTCTCGATGTCTTTTGTAAAATAGAAATTATAGGCCCACAACCTGTATCCGATCTTGAGTGTCTTTCTCTTAGATTCAGTGAGCCCTGGCATGAGGTATAGGAAACAAATCGCCAAAGCTGAATGTTCTAAGAGGCCAACATTCCTTGCATCCTGCTAGGCAGGTTGTGCCTGATGTAGGAAGCTAGATAGTAGGGTATAATAGGACTATCAAGTTTCATGAGGATGACAACAAAAAAAAAATGTGTTGAAGTGAAAAAAATAAAAGGAGTTGTAGAGAAGGAATCTGGGGATTATCTCCGTCTCTAATTTTTCTAGTATCTTTAGCAAAAGTCACAGAACTCTGAGCCTCAGTATCCTCTGCTGCAAATGGCCACCATTCTTCTTCTGTCCCACCTACTTTGGCCCATTTTTATTTATTGTTCCAAGGTCATGGGCACACTTAAAAACATACAGTAGATGATAGTTAGATTACCACACTGATTGGTTACAAACCAATCTTTCAGGGTACATGGGGCACACTGTCCTAAATCTCTGCTTTCAGAGAACAATGTGAAACCTTAGGCTCTGAGAGTACCTGCTGTGCCCTGGGCTTTGTTGGGATTTTAGTGAGAAATAGTCAGTCTCCATGTACATGAGATCCTCTATACCTTAAAACGCCTGGGGAAGATTTTGCTGTGTTTTCAAGTGTGAAGGTGACTGTAATAGAGCGTTAAAGTGCAGAGGCAGTGATGGTCCTTTTCCCTTTTCTGCCTTGCTGTTAAGGTGGTCAGAACTTGACAGTCATTCAGATTCTTCATAACCAAATTATGTATCATCCATACTGTCTAATGTTTAGAAGCCACCACCTATCTTTTGTATACACACAGTTCTTCAGACAACTGCTTCCGAGGACAGCGACCTACAAATTGTATTTGCAGTTAAGTTCATGCATGCAACAGTTCTGATTGTTAATGCGGTTTTCTTTACGTTCAATCAAAACTTGTCTCCTCACAAATTTTTCTATCCCACCCCAACCCCACCCCACAATATGCCTGGTACTTTCCTACTTGGCTTTCCATTACTTCATTCTTTTTCTTAGATGCTGAAATAAGGGTGGGTGGTTCCATGCTGAGTAAAAGGCAGATGTTCACCAAGACCAGCCCTGATAGGAAATTAAAATGAACAAAATGCTAGGCTGGTCTGTACCATGATTTACACATAGAGGGTTAAAAATGGAGGCTAGTGTTTGGTTTATAAAGATACGGTGAACCCAAGATAAAGTTTTGTAAGGATAAGAGACATATGGTATAGATACTGCAAGATGAAAAGTTCAACTCTTTAACAAAAGAGAGGAAAAGCCATTGCAAGGACGATGGCATGAACAAAAACATCTACAAACAGATAGAGTCTCTTTAGGCAGCAGGTATGTGTTCCTGTGCGTGGAAGTGAATATGACTAACACTGATAAAGTAGGAACAGAAGAATCCAGTGAAGTGCTGATTTATACATGATGACCCAGGCAGAATGCAGTTACATTTGGTAGTAACTTTAGCTATTTAGATTGTACTGAATTTGTGATTCTTTCATTTCCTCCTCAGTGTTTATTTAGTATGGCCCAGTGCACAGCCCTTTTCTGGGTCTAGACATATTACTATAAATGAATCAATGTATATGTTAGGGAACTTGGAAGACTAGGAGTGTTAGAATATCACCTTGAATAGGATTTCCTACAGTGCCTTTCATAGATCTTAGGAATTGTTTTGGTGCTATTTGGAAATAAAAAGTACTTTCACTGACTATGTTTGGAGTAACATGAAAGTTGAGAATTTTCTTTTTGTGTTTACTTGATTTCATTTTTATTGTACTATGCCTTAGTCCATGAGACTCACTTTACTGATTATAGTACGAGATTGAGTTAAGCAGAATGGAGTTCATATTTATCTTCCTAAGGAAAAATGCATGACTTATAGGCCAAATCTGATCAATGAGGGAAGAAAGTATCATCCACCATGGGAAGAAAACAAACTTTAAATAATATTTATTTTGAAGTAGTATAATATTGCCAAGAGGGACCCAAAATTCTTATCTTTTATGGATAGGGCATCAGAAGGTCCTGTGGGACTGCTTACAACCAAGACAAGGGTCACATTCTTCTTACAAAGGGGAATTTCCATTTCCAAGTTCATAAATGTCTAAGGTTATTCACCCCTGAGCCTGCGTGAGTAGTCTCTGGAGAATAATTCTCACAATGAAATATGGATCCTCCGGCTTATCCCTGGGACACAGAGGAAGATATGCTACATAGAGTGTGTTTGTATGTTAGGGAAAGTGGACAGCGTGTCTTCACAGACGTCAGAAAGGAGCGCATATATGCTCTCTCTCTCTCTCTCTCTCTCTCTCTCATCTATTTATTTATTTATTTATTTGTGAGATTAAGGTAATTATAGCATTTCACCTCCCTCCAAACTCTCCCATATATCCTTCTCTGTTCTCCTTCAAATCCATGGCCTCTTTTAAACTGTTATTACATGCATATATGTATATAACTATATATTCCTAAATATAATCTCATCAGTCTACATAATATTACTTATATGTAGATTTGTCATGGCTGACGATTTGTCACTAGACAAAAAGTTAGTGTGCCTTTCCCTAGAGCGGTCCTGTTCCCAGCCTTCCTCAGTTGCCTAGAGTTATTCATGTGGAGTTGAGGCAACATGACCTTTTCCCTATCAACTCTGACATGCTTATTGGTGTCTTCCTTGTTTAGCTCACATTTGGATAGTCACCTTGATGAGGTTTTATGTGTATAGCCTCTGATATTACTAGGCAAAACCATCTCTTAGAAAACTCCCGTTCAGGTTTTACTATCTTCTGCCTCTGCTTCCCCAATGTTCCCTGAAATGTAGGTGTGGGATTGTTTTGTAGGCATATCCAATGAGACTGAGCTCAACTTTATTTTGATTGGTTTTGGTCATAGTGGTCTCAGTCTGTTATAAAGAGAAGATTTCTTGAGATCCGATTTCTATACTTATCTGTGGATATAAGGACAGGTGTTTATAGCTTGTTTGTAACAATGCTGGTTTAGTAAATTAGAGCTTGTACACTTTCGTCCAATAACCACAACTTCACTCATACTATTTGGTCTTTTTATACATGCTTTTCTTTGGGGGGGTGAGGTTATCTTTCTTCACTTACCTGGAAAAATCCAACTCAGCATTTCAGCTGAGTGTAAGCATCTTCTCCTTCAGGAAACACCCACTGATCCATTCCATTGGTGACATTCCTTCCTTCTATTGTGCCTGTTTTTCGCAGGAGAAGTCTATGAAAGGGCTTATCTCACCTACACAATCGATTATGTTCCTGTCCTAATTTGAATCAAGTGCAGCATTAAAGACCTGCTAGAGTCCTAATCTCTAGACATTTATTTAATGTGACAGTGTGCTTTGAAAAGAGGGTACTTGGACACAGAGATGGACATGCAACCAACGAAAATATCATGGGAATATTAAGTCAGAGACCAAGGTCATCCTCCTAAAATCCAAGGCCTGCCAAGAAATGTCATCAAACTAGGCAAAGATATAAAATGACATGAAGCAAACCCCTTCTAGGCTTCAGATAGAACCAGCCCTGCCAGACCTCAGTTCTAGCTTTCTAGAACTTCTAGACTCCATGTCTGAGTTTGGAACTTCTAGTCTCTAGTCTATAAAGTAATACACTTCTGCTTAAATCTCCCAACTTAAAGTACTTAGTTAAAGAAGGCCTAGCAAAGGACTAGGAAGACGGCTCAGTGGTTAAAAGTGCTAATTGCCACTTTAGAGTACCCACACTGGACACCTCGTGACCACTTGTAGTTCCAGAGGACTTGAGGTTCTCTTTTCATCTCTACAGACATGTACACACAATACATATTTACACAGATGACACAGACATAGACACACATACACAAATAAAAATATCAAAGGCAAATCTTTTTAAATTTTTTTGTGAGATTATAATATAATTACATTTCCTCCTCATTTTTCCCCCTCCAAACCCTCCCATATCCACCTTTCCTTGCTCTCTTCCAAATTCATGGTCTCCTTTTTTATCAATAGTTCAGAATAGTTCACACACACACACTCCTAAATACAGAAATGCAACTTCTTTAGTCTAGTCTGCATAATGTTACTCGTTTATGTATTTTTGTGGTTTTTTGTTTGTTTTCTGACAATTTGGTATTGGACAGCCAATTGGTGTGCTCTGCCCTGAGGAAGACTACTTCCACCCCTTGCAATATGCCTTACTTGCTTATAGTTCTTTGTATCTGATCGAAGCCTCCTGGAATTCACATAAATATGTCTCCTATTGTTGTTCCTGTTATATTTAAGCAGACATGTTGGTAAAACCTTACAGATGTAAATCAGACATTCTGAGGAGACAGTCTCACAGAAAACCCCCTGATCTTCCAGCTTTTGCAATCATTCTGCCCACTCTTCCCCAATGATCCCTGGGCCTTAAACGTTGAAGTTGTGCTGGAGATATAAGCATAACTCTGCATTTTGATTGATTGTAATTTTCTTTAATGGTCATTGTTTGTTGTAAAGAGAATTCCTTTGATGAGGGACAAAGATTAAGTATACTTTTCACTGTGTCTAAGGATAAGTATATAGAATGTGCTTAGAGATTATGCTGTTCTCACAAGGTGGTTAGCTACAGGTTCTCTCTTCTAAGATCCTTGACTTCATTGCTCATGGGTATTTGTTTAGGTGCCCAGTAGCAGGAATGATTTCCTTCCTGTTGAATGGGCCTTAATTCTTCAATAAAAAGACACTAGCTGACTAAATGGATGAAGAAAAAATGCATGTATCTGCTTTGTATGAGAAATACATCTTAACTTTAAAGACAAACAATGAACTTAGCAAAATAGCATGAAAAAAAAGTACTCCAAACAAATGGAACCAGGATGCAAGCAGGCATCACTATCTTAATATCTGTCAAAAAAATACTTCAAACTAAACCTAATCAGAGAAGGTGGAGGCCTACTTCATCCTATCAAAGGAATAGTTAACCAAAAAGAAGTTGCTGTGTGTAGCTTTTGCTACATTGCCGGGAACAGACCGCACTACCAGCCCCCACCCAGAGACTATTGGATCTGCAAATGAAGATCACAGACACACACAGTTGTTCAATTTCAAGTTGCCTTTTTGGCACAATTGCTGGGCACTACTTATCTCCTGCCTAGAGCAGTTTGTCCTTATCAATACTCTTAGCATCTCTCCACCTGCCCTCAACTTTAGTTGCTCAGTTACATCTAGTCCCAGCTAAACACTCCCAACTGCCCACCTGCAGAAGTGGCCTATAGTCATTCCACCTGAGATCTCACATAGATGCTTGGCTTTTCTCGCTCCAAAGCATGGTGAATTTTCGCTCCTCTCTCTCCTATGTCTGTCCCTTGCCTGTGCAGATCTGGAAATTCTGCCTATTTCTTCTACCTAGCAATTACTTTACTGATAGATCAAGAACCAATTGGGCAACAGGACCTTAGCATCAGTACACCCCTACAAGATGTTACTATCTAAAGGTATATGTACCAAATTCTAGTGGACCTAATTTCATAAAAACATACTACTGAATTTAAAATGAGGTTTTGTATGTGTGTGTGTGTGTATGTGTGTGTGTGTGTGTGTGTGTGCATGTGTGCCTGCATGTGCCCGCACATGCATGTGTGTGTATGTGAGTGTGTATACATGTATGTATGTATGTATGTATGTATGTATGTATGTATGTATGTATGTATTACATAATAATAGATGCTAAGAATTTGAAATAGAATGGTGAGGGGCATGATTAATATCAACCCATTAATTGTAGGTGATTTCAGTGCCCCATTTTCTTTAATAGATGGGTCATCTGGGCAAATAAATGAACAAAAACGTCTTTAATAAAGGACAATATCTTCTAGACATGGTGGAGAAGTTGCACCCAAAAATAATCTCAACAAATAGTATAATTGCTTAAATAAGAACTGCATAATGACCACACCAGTCAGCATGGATGAAAGTTTACAAGGCTCAACACCACAATGAATAACTACAAGCAGTCCGACTGCTGAAAGAGAATAATTTTTCTCTCCTCTCTCTCTCTCTCTCTCTCTCTCTCTCTCTCTCTCTGTCTGTCTATCTCTGTCTCTCCCTCTCTCTAACATTTATCTTTAATCTCTTTTTACAGCCCAATCATTATCCCCCTCAGTCTGCCCTCCAACAGTTCCTCATCTCATTCCTCTTTTCACCTGTCTCCAAGAGGATGATCCCACCCCAGCCCACACCTCACCCCTCCAGGCCTCCCCACTCCCTGGGGCCTCAAGTATTTTGAGGGTTAGGTGCATCTTCTCTCGCTGAGGCCAGATCAGGCAGGTTATCCAATCTCAAATTGTCATCCCTAAGCACATGTAATAGAAGCAACACTAAATTGAATCATTGTGTGTGTGTGTGTGTGTGTGTGTGTGTGTAGGGGGTACTCGTGAATGTGTATATATGTATGTATGTATGTATGTATGTATGTATGTATATAAGTTTGTATGCATGCTTATATAACAATAGAGGCCAATAATTAGAAAAGGATTGAGGGGGCATGAGAAGACTTGTAGGGGAAGGAGAGAGTGATGGAAAGAATGTAAACAGTATTCATGTATGAAAGTCTCAATATTTTTTAAAAAATATAATAGAAGCCCTAGTAACCTAATGCATTTATTTATACATGAGTTTCTCTAACTCCCTTCGCATTTTGACCCTCCTGAACTTGAGTCAATACTGGAGATTCCCATTTCCCTTCCCCCAATCCCTCCTTTCTTTTCTTCTGCCAATAAAGGCAGGGCACAGGGTAGCAGAGTCATCAATCTACGTTCTCTGTGTCCACAGGAAGGAGAGAGAAGGCTTTTGGAAGAACAAATTGGACTTGTCTGAGGGGACACATAGTGAAGAGTCACATCTCAGAAGATGTCCAAGCCCAGGGAAGCCCAAGGAATCTCTGCTTAGAGCTGGCTCCTTGAATGCAGAAAATGAGCTTCAGTTGTAACTAGCCAGAACTTTGGAATTCTGAGACAGACTCTCAATCTGAACCTCCCTTGTGCAAGAACAGAAGACTGTGTGGGATAGCAGTGTGTGTGCTTTAGGGATTGGAACCTAGCGCCAATTGCTCTTCACAAGATAAATCTCCCTTGGCCTTTGTCAGAGCTCAATCTGCCTATGAATTTTCCTGGACTCTATCCCCAGAAGCGCCATCTGCTAATGATTGTCCTACCATCTGACCATTTGCCCTCTGTTAACTGCCCTCCTCTGGGCAACCCCTCTATCAGCTGGAGTCTGCTCATTGTCCATTTTGGAAAAACCAAGTCTGAAGAGCAACAAAATAGAAGAGGGGTAGGAGGGAAGCAATGCACTGTGCAAGGATCCGAGGCCAAGATGTGATGTGGGAAGGCCTGGAGTCTTTGCTCAGAACCTGGGGCAGGAGTATGTGGCCAAGCCAGAGCCATATTGTGTCCCAGGCAGCCTGATGGCTCTACAAATAATATTGATGCCTTTTGTTTGGAAACTTTTGTGGCAGTTTCCCACTTTCCAACAAGCCGTGGTAAATGCTGGGCCCTCCCCAAGCCCACTTTGCCTTTTGCATGGTTTCTGGCCAACTGTGCAGGCAGATGAGGCCCCTCAATGCTAATGAGGGAAAGGGCTGGCATTCCTGAGGCACCCAGCTCTGGGAAGCCCGCCTTTGTTGGTAAGGAGCATTGGAACTGTAGCTGAAAGGCTCATAAAGACAGGGAGGAGAGGAAGAGAAGAAAGGCACTGCACTTGTTTCCAGAACTTCACAGTTCTCTAGATGGCACCAAAGCTCTCCAGTTTCCGATCCCAATTAGACCCTCACCCCCTCCTTATTGTTCCTTTTAATGATCTTGGGAAATTCTTCAGAAGAGTTAGAAAACACTTAGCAAACTCTGGACTATTCTATCTCTTCTGTTCTGCTTTTGCATCTGTGAACGTACCACCCCCAGGTGGCTGGAGAATGCTTTGTTACTGGCTCAGAGTGGTATGGAGCTGAGAGAAAGCAGCTGGGGTTTGCTAATGTTCATGTGTGGGCTTCATTCAATAGGTGTTCACCAGTGACCCACATGGTAAAGGATCTGGGCTTTGGTACTGGTGACAAAGTGGAAGAGGCTTTGCTTGGATTTGCTGCCAGGCTTGCTGGAGAACCAGGCCATTCATACAGGAGTATTGTATGACTCGTTTGCTGCCAGTGTGGCCTACATGACATTGTTGGACTTGGAGTTTATACAGCAGTTTTCCACTCCTGGCTCAGTCATTCTTACTCAGCCTATTAGAACCAATGGGATTTCAGCAGTACCCTGAGCTTTGGTTTTTTTCAACCATAGAATGGGCATAGTAATGTCAACCTATTTTGTAAAGTAAGAAAAACAATTACAGGCAGGAGGGTAAGTGCTGACCAGGAAAGCACTCTGAAAATGAAGCAAATGCTAGTTTCAATATCTGGAAAAGACTAATAATTAGGCCTGTTGTGAAGGGAAATACTGTATAAAAATAGAGGATGCTTGTTTCCTCTGTGGCACTTTTCTATGGTATGCAAGATACACTGCTAAGGCATTGATGCAGTATTCCATTTAATACGAATGGAGTGGTGTTACTCTGGTAAAAAGTGAATTGCTCAAGGTTATATGGTGTGAGAGAGTCTGCTCTTGGTGAGAAAATGCCTCTATTCTTTCTCCATCTTTAAAGTTTGGGGTTCTTAGACACACACACACACACATACACACACATACACACACACACACACTCACAAACACACACCACTGCATCATCTCTAAGAAGAAACCTTACTGCATACTGTCACCCACTTAGGAAGGTCCTGCTGCAGGAAGCTTATCAATCAACAGACACTGGCCTTTACTTCTCTATCTTTATTAGAATTCCACAGTGACACACAGCGAGTATTCAACAAGCCACTATCTGAGAATAATAAAAATAACAAATGTTACAATGACATTCTGAAGCTATGACATCATAGTACATTACTATTTATGTCAATTTGTTGACTCCATAGAAGACCTCATATAACCTCTACTGTCACATTGTTACCTTAATAAATCATCTTCTCTATGAATTTAAATTTCATTTCCTTAATTTTTACTCAGAAAAAAGTAGTGAATATACTTTCATAATACATGCACACACAGACAGGCATAAAGATAACCCCTAAACCACGATTCCCTTTTCGCCTAACCATCCTGTGAACATGTAGTCTGACTCTTGTAGCCTGACCCTAATTCAGAATCCCCATCCCCATCTCTAATACCTCTCTGTGACTGTCCATGTATTTATGCCACCTGCTTTGCTGATCTTTGGTTATAAGTTACCATTTCCCCTTGCCATATTGAAGTTGGGCCCAATATCTTTCCTCTAGGGCAGAAATCTCTCACATTAGTCCCTATGCTACCATCATAGTTATAAATAAATTCTGTCTTATCATTCTTTTCAAAATAATGTACACTTTATTAATTCTTTGAGAATTTCATACAACATATTTTGATCATATTTACCTGCATTTCTTTCTGTAATTCCTCACTGATCCATCTTTTCCCCTTAATTTCTCACTTCCTGTCTCCCTTTGTTTCAAAACAAGTAACACAAACACACACATACACACACACAGGTATATACACACATACATGTATTCACACAAACAAACAAACATGCAAACCACATACACACACATTCATATACACACATACACACTCATACTCACACACATACACACTAATATATACACACAAATGCACACATACATATACACACATATGCAGACACACACACATATATACATACATACACACACAATATTGGGGGTAAAGTTGTGAATGATTTAAAAAGAAAATGTTACTTGTACCTAGAAGAACAAAATATATCTCCAAACTTGTTTTGGTATGGTAATGGCCTGATTCTCCTCTGTTTATCCACACAGACCTTTTGTTGAGGTTGTTTTGTTTTGTTTGAGATTTCCTAAAAGTTTATGTCTCCTGAATACAAAAACTTGTAAAAATTGCATCACTTCCAGTGTTTATCACACTCTTAAAAAGAAGTTCAATTACTTCCTTCTTATAGATATAGAAACTGAAGTTCAGGGAGATTAAATCACTGCCAAATCTACTGCCTAGTGAATGGATTTTAGCTGTTTTAGAGCCTGTTCCTTTTCTATTCTTGGTGTAATCTGGATGATGAGAGTAGAAAACAGTTTCTGATCTGGTCATGGTTTCTTCCATAAAGAAATATCCATAACAAATGGAAGCACTGGTTATAGTCACAAAGGTCTGGGAGCACCTGTTACATTGCAGTGTCTGTAAGTAAGCCCTGTCCATTTATATCAGCTGGTTACTAAGGCTGCTGGACCAAGAATTCTATTGGATGTTGGATAGAAAAGCCTGAACAAGGCAAAATCCTTGCTGTTGAAGATTATGACTGAGTTCATTAATCTCAAATCAGGTGTAGAGTTCCCTCTCTCCCATCTGACCCTGTAGTCTACCTGGCCAGAGATAAAGGGTATATACATGATCCACAGCTCCCCAGTCCTCTCTCTGGCAAATAACTAGCACAGTCACAGTTTTCTTACTCTCTATTTTTCTGAGCCTCTTTGCTCATCTGTGAAATGGACCCGTAAGACATCTTACTGAGATCTTAAAGTTGGGGGAATAAAGTGCCAAGTTACTGGTCCTTAGTAGTGGTACTGAACCATTAATCCTAAAACCTTCACTTTCTTTACTTGGTTCATTGTCTGAAGGAGAAAGCCATGTCTATCCTTACTCTGTTGATTTATAAGGGAGGGCTAATAGTTCCCAAAGTAAAGTTGGTTGAGACTAAAGTTTATTTTTGTGAATCTAGGTGTTTTTGCTTTTGTTCTTGAAGGTTTGTTCATGAGATGGTGACATGACACATCACACTATAAAGTGGACAATATGGCATGCTCTGAAGCTATTTTGTTTAATTGTTGCCTGGCAGGACCTAACTCATTCATCTTATCTCCCATACCTTTCAAGCTCAGCATCCAGTTTCATTAATACTGGTCCTGGGGACATCTTATCTCTGAAGCTTCAGGACCATGTTCCTTCCACTGAACCTATAGCGATCTCTGTGCTGTTTGGGAAAGGAAGAGCTGGAGGGCTGGAGAACATGTTAAATGCAGAACTGCATGGTTGGTGGAAACTCTACCAGATTTTCCTGCCCCAAAAGATCAGAGCACTTCCAAAATGTAATTCCAGGTGTCCTTCCTTGAAACTTCTCTCGGGGACTCTGAGAAATATCCCAGGAGAAACTGCTCACATTGGCTAGTTTTGCCCTGGAAAAGATGCTAAACTTACATAGAAAACTCAAACTTCAAATTATTGTTCTGCTCACTGTTAAGACAGTGTCAATACTTTTAATTTATTTTCGTTTTTCTATTTTTGTTTTGTTTTGTTTTGTTTTGAGACAGGGTTTCTCTGTGTAGCCTTGGCTGTCCTAAAATTCACTGGGTAGACCAGGCTAGCCTTGAACACAGAGGTGCACCTGCCTCTCCCTCCTGAGTGTTGGGACTTAAAGGTATATGTCACCATGCCTCTTAATTTTCATATAGTAAAAATCATTTCTACAATAGAGGCTAGTACAGTGGTCTATTACCTACATAGGAAATTATGTATTAAAGCCCTTGGGATTCTGAGGGAGTAAGATTATGAGGTGAAGACCCATCTGGACTCTATATGTACACCTTGTATCAAACCTAAACCCAACAAAAAGAGCTATTAAGCTTTATTCTGTACCAGACATTCTGGTGAGTTATTAGCATTACGAATGCATTTTGACACATGAACTCATGCTTTTGTTTCAAAAACAGTTTGTTAGAAATGTAGAAAGCAAATATCAAATACATTGATAATAAACACTAAAAGGACAGAAGTACACTTCAAATGATTAGACTCTTGTTTCAGAAGAGAAAGCTGCATCTCTCTGATCATTGTGAACTGCTCCTTATTACACCCAAGATCTGATCAAAACTGGTTAGAATAGCTACATCTGTCTCAGCTCTGACAAAGCCTCTCCCAGCCCTCAGACTGAGGAGAAGCACAGGTTCCCATCAAGGGGGGCATGAGAGAGACAGCTGCTCTCACGGTGTGTGCTTGTTCTCACAGTTCCTTTAAGTACTGAAGCACGGGCTCCAAGATTATGTTTTCTCCAGAACGGTATCTTCGAAAGGCCTGGTCAATTCTCCGGTGACTCAGGGACAAGTTGTAAATGAGGTTGTAGTTGTGAATGAGGCGCCTGGCTCGCTCCTGCTCCAGCACTCCTGTGATGACATGGGTAGATAACGTTCATTTTATTATTTTTTTATGAATTATTTGTTTATTTACTGTATCTGAGTACACTGTCACTGTCTTCAGACACACGAGAAAAGGGCATCAGATCTCATTACAGATGGTTGTGAGCCACCATGTGGTTGCTGGAATTTGAACTCACAACCTTCAGAAGAGAAGCTGGAGCTCTTAACCACTGAGCAATCTCTCTAGACCTTTTTTATTTTTTTTAAAGAGGAAGGAGACTAAAGAAAAGATATATGATAGCTTGAATGAGTTATAGATACATGTTAATCACTAATGTCTTACAACTTTAAGATTCTTAAAATTTACTTCAGATATTTAGAGTAAGATGTGACTTACAGACCAAAGAACACACAACTTTGGGGTAGAACAAAGCAGATAGATCCAAAAACACCACACATCTGCTCTAAAAAATTTAAGCTTATTCTTTGCTTACATACTTAAATTTAAAGGCAATTTTTCAAAGAAGTGGTAGGCTTGCTAAACATGTTCCTAAATATTCAGGATTTTTCTTATCAAAGTATCTATGAATATTTCCAAACATGAAAGAGTAAAACTGTTCCTTCTTGACACACATTTTCTGTGACAGTCTTTTAATAACCTGTGTGATAGATGTGTGGATCCACAGCAAGAATTCTGTCATCCATATGTCATCTGCCTCAACTATGACAATGTCAGCATGCTTTCTGCAGGGAGGTTAGGTGTTAAAATATCTGAAGGGAGAACTGTAAGTGTAGACTGCAGCATCACTAATGATCACTAACTGGTTTATAAGCTGGAACTGTGACCTTAGACATGTTAGATGCTACACTTGGGAATACAGAGAAACAATCTGTGGCCTATAGAACTTCTCCAACCCATGGAGAAGGTAAGTTTTGCAAAAGATTAACTGAAATGGAACAATCTTTATAATAATGATTATTTACCTACAAAGAGAGCCTATGTCTCAAGCTCCATTCTAAGCACTGTATGATATTGTTACATTTGGTTCTTATCATTACCCACTTCACCTAGGGAGAAGCTGAGTTCTAGAGTTGTTCAATTACTTGCTTAAGTAGTTAAATTAAATAACTGGAACGTTAACTAATATACCCCATTATGAAATGAGGGTAAGAGATTAAATGTGGGTCATAGTGTCTGCTAATTTTGTTTTTTTGTTTTTTTTTGTTTGTTTGTTTGTTTGTTTTTCGTTTTTCGAGACAGGGTTTCTCTGTATAGCCCTGGCTGTCCTGGAACTCACTTTGTAGACCAGGCTGGCCTTGAACTCAGAAATACGCCTGTCTCTGCCTCCCGAGTGCTGGGATTAAAGGCATGCGCCACCACTGCCTGGCTAATTTTGTTCTTTGAATTGTGAAGATCTATGTCATAAAGTGCCAAAAAAGTGTCCCAACATTTTTAAAAGATGTAAGTTACATCTCATGTGTCCTGGTTAGTTAACTTCCAACTAGGCACAACCTAGGATCTCCTTGGAAGAGTCTTGGTTAGGAATGATCCAGATCATGTTGGCACTTTGGCCTATCTTTGGGGATTGTCTAGATTGTTAATTGATTGAGGAAGATACAAGTCATTGTGGGAGGTAGGTGGTTCTGAACAGTTTTAATAGTATGAGAAGTTAACTGATAAGAGTCTGGGGTTGGATCTATATCTTCTGACCCTAAATAAGTAAAACCTCATTCTCCTTCTGGTGTATCTTGAGTACCAGATGTAGGGAGAAGTCAAGGAGAGCTAGATTTAAATTATGGATTTAATTCCTACTGGTCACTATGTCATCATTTTGAGCTTGAGTGCTTCCTCTGCGAAGAAGGATACTAAGCCTTCAGTCTTGCTGATGTGAGAATTTAGAGATGAGAAGCATACAATGTCTAGGCCCATGTCCTTTAAGGCATTCTGCCTCTTTGGAGTTTATATTTTCTATTTAGACTTTGGTTCACTGAGTGAATTCTAAGTATACTGTTTACTCAGCCATTTGTTTCAGGCACTTTCTTTCTTTAGAATACTTGTCATTCCTCATTCCTTCTCTTTGAGGCTATTTTCTTCACAATCCCCACTAGAGAATAAGCCCAGTAGATTCCCAGAAACACTGATTTGATGATGAATGGTCTGCTGGATTCTGGATAGGGAATGCACTGGCCTACTTAGCTCCTTGCACATAATAAAGAACAGTGAGTCATCTGTGGGCAGAGCAGGTGTTGTCAGCTCTACATCTAGAAAAGGCCTTCACGGTCTGTGAAATACTGTGGCTAATGAACCAACAGCGTGACCTTAGCTAATCCTCTTTCGCATTAGACAGTTGTAGATGTTCCCAGATCTGGCTGATAGACTTTTTTGTCTGTTGAGCAACTAGCAAACTTCATAGAAACAGAGAAAACAGGCATAAACAGTAAAGGGGCATGAAAAAGACATCTCAAAGCCATCAGAATGTGTCCCCAAAGTCAACAAAAATAACATTTTTCCTCAGACTGTTTCATTCCTATTAGAAAGGTTCAAATTTTGGGGGAGTTTCTTAGCAACTAAGTTTAGGATCCGGGATATATTATCATGACTTAATATTTTATTTAGGAATGGTTTTCCTTTCCACTTAGAAAATATCTAAGCTCAGGGTTACTTCAATAACCTTTTTAATCTCTCTTCTTCACCATAGAAATCTTGCCTAAGTGATTTATCTCAGCTTTCACAATGACCTTCTCTGCTTGATTTTTTTTTTTTTTTTTTTTTTGTGGCTTCTGGTGAAGAAGGATGCCTCATCCTAACTCCCAGGATCACAGTAAAGGCTCAAGTTCACCATGCGTCCAATGACCAAATGTATACCTCTGTGCCTGTCCTGTTCATCCTTTTCCCTGTCATGAGTCAGCTCAACTCCTAACATTTGGAGAAGATGGCTTCAACTTAGAATGGCTGGATGAAGCCACCAAAGCATTCTTCATACCATGCTTCAGGTCTAGCTCTGTCTCCCCAGTACAGTCTCCACTATTTCAGCTCACATTACACTCTAAGTTAACTTTCATATTTGCTCTTTTCTTTCTTATACTAAGAATTTTAATTGATACATTTCATGTGGTATCACATTATATTCCAATAAACTCTGTATAATTTTAGCCGGAGTAGGTATACTTATCTTCTCAAATATTTATCATTTTTCTTAATAAAATTATCCAGAATTCATCCTTTCTAGATTTTTTAAAAATACATGGTCCATTAGAACTCTTTTCTCATATTTAATAGTAACTGAGCATCTGATGTCTTTTCTTTGGATGACTTAATTTTTAATTCTTCCTTCAATCATAAAACTTTATTATGTATCACCTCTTTACTCTTCCACTGTAATACTGTTAACTACTACCATTCTGTGATCACCTAGAAGTCTATACTTGAGGGTAGAAGCCACTGCTCAGTCTTTCTGGATTTCTTCCTGGTCTAGCCTCTAACCCAGCTCTGGAGTCATTAACACAGTTTTAGTAAATATTTTATTATTCAGCTAGCTTCCTTTTATATTTAATACTTTCAGGTCTTTCTAAATTTCCTTTCCTTCCTTTCCCATAATTATTAAAAATCTTGGATTATTATGCTATTATACTTCATGAGGATGAAAATTATATTAAAAATTCAAAACAGAAGAAAAAGAACACAGAGGGAATGAAGACCTTGCCATTCTCACAGGAGTGCCTTTGTAGGGCCTACTGACACTCAAACATTAGTGATCATTTTAATATTAATAAAGCCCACAAAAGGGCTCTTCTTTTTCTAAATGCTCACATGGCATAATCTAAGAGCACTTATCACCTTGTATGTTGTATTGATTTATTCACACACTTGAAATCATTTATTTGCTCTAATACTAATGAGATAAGAATGAACCTTCAAGTAAAAAATACATGATATCAAATATGATAATAGATATTAAAGAAGCTGGCAAGGCAGAGGAAGTCTGCCCTAGATCTGTCTCAAGCCCCAGAGAACAGTGATTTGATTACATTATAAATAATATTGAGGACAAGGAGACCAGGAAGACAGAAGACTTAAACACATGGGAAAATAAGTTGTGTCTGAGGAAAAGCAAGTGACCTATTATCCATTATGACTGTGAAAAATGCTAAAAATAAAATGGTAGAAGAGGCTGTTCAGGTGGGCAGGCATCAGATTTAACTTGCTAAGTAGCTTGGAGTTTATCTTGGGAGCAGAAGGGAGTTAGGGGAATTAAAGGAATGAAGTATGTGTTCAACTGGTGGAAGAATAGAGAAGGGGATAGGAAACACAATGACATTGTCACCTCATGGGGAATTCTCCTTTGATTCATCTTTGCGTTTTCTGATTTTTGTAGGCACCCATTTTATAGATAAAATGTACTGTTTGCTCATGAGATAAAAAGAAGCCAAGCTTGGTTAGAACAAAAAAGTCAGGTGTAGGTTAGAACACAAAGAAAACTGGGTTGGTGGGCTTTGGAATTCATACTTTACCTGCATTGCTCAGGTCACACAGGTAAAGGGCATTTTCCAGCTTTCTGAACCTGTCTATCCATAACTCAGGTTGTCCATCCTTCATCACAGCTGAATGCTCAACAGGCTGGGAGGCTGGCCTGTTCTTAAAGGAGGTCACAGGGTCTTCTGGGGCTGAAGTCATAGGGGTAGGGTGTTTTGGCTGCAGATTCTCTCCTGAAGTTTTCTACCAAAACAACATAAGCATCTTACAGGCACACATTCACTACCCAGAGCTTCTACAGACTCTTGGCCAAAGTCAAGGCCACAGAGCAGAAAGACTTATTGCAATGTCTGGCTTTGGAAAACAAGGAAGAATCTTACATATTTGGCAGCATATGGCTCTACCTGCCAAGTTTTAACTCGATGCAAACATGGCAAGTTTATTTTTTCTTTGAGAAGGGTGCTGACATCACTTTTATCTCATTTTCTGTTTTGTAACAGGCAATGGATTTGGGACCTGGGTAACATTTTTATGTTCTACTCTATGAGTGCTAGAGGAATCTATAGGGAGTGGTATTCTTCAAAAAGCTATGATCTCTTCAGTGGATTTTGGTGAAAGAATGACTAGCCCAATAATAATGCCACTTTTGGCCTGTGCGCACAGTTTAAAGAATACCTAAGTGTCTCTCTGTAATTTAACAAAGGAAATCGAAAGAATGAGAGACAGATTGGGCAGACCTCACATTAGACATGAAACTATAAGCAGGGCAGAGAGGTGATGCTCAGCTCACTTCAGTATCCTAATCCCATGCCCACTCTGGAACAGAAAGGAACTTTTGCAATTAAATAGACAAATGAGACCCAGCGGTGCCAAGTAAGTCATGCTGACGCCTTTCTTGTATAGAAGGAGTGAATATCTATAGCCTGATCAGTGCTGCTCTGATCCTTCAGAAAATTTGCCTTCTGCCTGACCAGTCCACATGGTTATTGGAAGAAGCACCAACTTCTATTTACACGGTTTGGGACTGGGCATCCAAGGCAAAGCAAGTAGTATACCTGTTGCCCTGCAGAGAGGGTTCAGAGAACGTGACTCACAGTAAAGATGAGAAAGCTTGCCTGTGTTTAACTCCACAACTTAGTTCATGTTTCATTTCTGCCCATAATTACGACTGTAAAATTTCCAGTTTTCCCAGATAATTAAACTAGTAGAGTTGGTTCTGTTCTTTGCAATCTAAAATGTTCATCACTTACATGAAATGATTTGTACCATTTGCATTCCCTTCAAATGTCTGAAACTTTGCAGTCTTTTTTGATATGTCAAACTTTTCATGTGTAAGTGGTGAACACCCCAGCTTCCTGAAGAAGAGCAGCTGTAACCAGAAGCTTGTCTAGGGACTGGGTAACAGACATGGATGAAGTGGCTCCTGGGGATGTGAAGAATGTTTTGCTTGAAATACTAGAACACTGTGAAATTGCTCTGACATGGTTGACAAGCAACTGGTAGATTTTCAGGATGAATATAAAATAATTCCTCTTTGATAAAATTAATTTGGGAACAAAGAGAAACTTTTCATATAGAAACCAGAGAGATGATTCTTATACATTTTTAGAGCTTTGGCCAACTTTAGAAAAGGTGAAAGCTTTAGAAAAATCTACTTACTTGATGCACTTGCATACATGGATATTTTCATTAAAAATCATATCTTTAAAATTTGTTTTGATACTTCCTGACTCTTGGATAATTAAAGACAAGGGAAATTGGAGACTTTGGACCCAAATATGGCTCAGTAAAGGAACAAGTAACTAACATACTCTATATCACTTTTCTGTACCAGGAGAAGTCCAATTCCTTGCTTGTTCAGGGGATGTTGATGCTCTTTTTGCTTATTTCTCCAACTTATCCCTTTCAGTCTTACGTCATTCTTTCCAGGCACATAAAGCTTGACAATTGAAGACAAATGCTCTTTGTCTTAACTCTTTATAATGTCACTCTCTCGGTTACATAAACCCTTTTTGATGCTTGTGCCTGGAATGACTGGCCTCCTATGCAATTTTCAAGACCCATCTCATATCCTAGTCCCTGTACTACTGCCTTTCCTTACTTACAGCCAAGGATGGGCAAGAATTTCTTCTTTCTCATCTGTTTGTCTATCAAGGCACTTACCACTGACTGCTGTATTTGTCTAAGTATCTTGTGCCCTAGAGGTAGTTATTGGCACAACATCAAGGTCATATGAGATAGTTATTGAAAAATCTCTAAGGTCTAGTTAGTAGCTGACACAGATTTTCAACACATGTTTGTTGAATGAATGAATGAATGAATGAATGAATGAATGAATGAATGAATGGGTGAACATATGGATGGATTATTTTCTCTGGGATAATAGAAAGTTGTTTTTAATCAAACCTCTGCTTCATCTCTTTTTTAAAAAGGAGGGTAATGCAGATTGTTTATATAAGAATTTGAGAAGAGTCAATTATTACAGAAATAAAAAAAGTTCTACAAAAAGCAAAATAAAAGAGCAAAATGCATTTTTAAAAAATCTTATTCGCAACAGACTTAACACTCAAGGAGAAAAGCATTTGTGGTTGTTTCTCACATGGCAAGATGCTTGCCAAAATGGATACTGTTTTCTAAACTATTTCTATGTGTGAAGTGCATCAGGAGACCTCGTATCATTTTAAGATGAATTATGTTCTAATCCAGACACTTCAAAACAACAATAGAAAAATTCATGCTACCTTTCAATTTTTCAATATCTCCTGGCTAAATGCTGAGAATATTAATATGGATTTTTAATCATTTGCTTGATATTTATTTTTTTCTCCCCCTACTCTTTCTCTTCCTTTCTTTCTTTTAAAAATCAGAGAACTTGTTATATTGTAAAAGGTGACCTCTTAAGGAAAGGTTGCCCTCAGGTTCTGGAAGCTGGAATTAAGATATGAAATGTTCTTCTGGCTACCCTTGAGTCTGATGACAGTTGGTGGTCACAAGTTTTGGAAGCTCTACTGTACATGTACACAAGAACAATTGCTTAGGGTATGTGGCAAGCCCATCACTGAGCATGGGCAGGAGGCTTCCTCATACTAACTAGGTTAGGAGTTTACCCATACTCTGGGAGGTAAACTGTCTCCCTTTTCTATGTGAGTTGGGTCCTAAAGACAGTCAGACAATAAGGTGTAGGTTGGAAATAAAGAAGCCACGGGGGAGGGCCCAGCCCAACAAGATGTGGAAGGATGGAATCGGGGATCCTCAGGGCCCTCCCGGGTGTTGCGCATGCCCAGCTGCATTACCACATGTTCAGTTTTTCTTTGGGGTCTTTCAGGGATGTCAACCAAGTCCTCTCGGGTTTTCTTTTTATTCTTTCCTAAACAAGAAAAAGATAGAGA
Source organism: Uromys caudimaculatus (assembly GCA_028551405.1). Lineage (NCBI taxonomy): Eukaryota > Metazoa > Chordata > Mammalia > Rodentia > Muridae > Uromys > Uromys caudimaculatus. Next base: position 90,345,352 of record CM052702.1, read on the forward strand.
GAAGGGTTTATCTTAGCATACACTTTAGCATACACATACACCACAGGCAAAGGCCACACACTGGCTCTGCTGGGCGAGTTGCTTATGTTAGGCAATGAGGACACTTGGTGGATAAAAGGCCAGATTCTTACCTTGTGAATCTCAGTGTTGTGTTTTATAAAAAGATAAGGAAGAGAAGGAATATGATGGTGGATATGTAGTCAGGTGTGGGGGAAGGGCGTCCCTCTGTGGGCCCATGCTGAGGCATCCCTTCCCCCTGATGGACCAGCCATATCATGGTATAGTATAGAATAGAGCTTAATCAGGGCATGGGGAGGGGGGTTGAGGGAGGAGAGAAAGAGAAAGGCAGAGAGAGAGAGAGAGAGAGAGAGAGAGAGAGAGAGAGAGAGAGAGAGAGAGAGAAGAGGAGAGGAGAGGAGAGGAGAGGAGAGGAGAGGAGAGGAGAGGAGAGGAGAGGAGAGGAGAGGAGTAGAGGTCTGCTATGAGCACATGGACAGAGAGGGAGAGGGGAATAGGGAGAGAAGGGAACAGGAGCAAGGGGACAGAGCAAGAGCAAGAGAGCAAGAAAGAGAGGAGGGGCAAGCAGCCCCTTTTATAATGCATAAGGCATACCTGGCTGTTGCCAGGCAACTGTGGGGTGGAGCCTAGACTAAATGCCAACACTCAGAATGAGGGAGGGGGTGATAAATAGTTGTTCAAATGTATTATTTAAACATCATTACCATTCATACTGCAGAATAGAAACACATGGAGATAGAAAAGCATTTAAGTTTATTTGGGAGCAGTGGACTTGGTGGGAAGTGATTATTCTTGCAGGAAATGAAACAAATTAATGAATAGAGGGATGAGCAGGAGTCATCTTGACTAAGGCATGGTGATGATACCTGTAAAGCAGAGGCTTGAATTAGCTGAATTACAATCTGTGGAAGACTTTGAACCAGAAAGGTCCATGCAGCTTAGAGAGGTGGACCCCTTCACTCTGTCTCCTAGAATGCAAGCACTGTGCCTCCTCTTTAATTAAGGGTGTGAGCACCTGCAACTCCCAGGCTGTAGGCTGCTGCCTTCATGGATAAAACTAACTTGCTTTAAATGCAGTCCTCAAAGGCCTAGGGAGTACCCCATTGACTCTAAATCCCTGTGACTATCATGTAGTGCCAAGTGAAATATAAATGTATCATTAATGGAAATACATTAGTTCTAACTTGGGTCTCACTATTTTCAATAAAGATGAACCAATACATTTCAGCAAAGTTGGAAGGAGTTGGTATAACACAGTTGGTGACAATATCAGGTCTGAGCCTAGAAATCTTGGATTTAAAGGGGTTCCCAATGGAGAAGTTAGAAAAAGGACTGAAGGAGCTGAAGGGGTTTGCAACCCCATAGGAAGAACAACAATATCAACCAACCAGACCCCCCCCCCCCAGAGCTCCCAGGGACTAAGCCACCAACCAAGGAGTACACATGGCTCCAGCTGCATATATAGCAGAGGATGGCCTTGTCAGGCATCAACGGGAGGAGAGGTCCTTGGTCCTGTGAAGGCTTGATAGATGCCTCAGTGTAGGGGAATCGAGGGTGAGGAATGCCTGGTGGAACACCCTCATAGAAGCAGGGGGATAGGGGATGGGTTAGGGGGTTTCCGAGGGGGTGGGGAACCAGGGAAGGGGATAACATTTGAAATGTAAATAAAGAAAATATCCAATAAAAAAAAGAATGTTCTTAAAATAAATAAATAAATCCTTGCTACTTTTGTTATGAGATCCATGACTGCAAGCATTCTATTCCACTTCTTCCTGCCTCAGGGGTTTTCTAGTGACAGAAGGAGGGCACCCTAGTGACCTTTAGGATTAAGTGGAATTGCCTAGAACACAGCAAGTGTTCAATAAGTGTTAAAAAGTTAAGAGTGTTTCCTAAACTCCCACTTCAGGCTTAGAGCCCCTTTGTCATACCATAGTCTATTAGCATTGCCTCCCTGGGTCATTATGAATTACCTTCTTCAATTACATTTTGTATGTTTGTGTTTGCATACACATAGGATACATGTGTGCAGGGTTTGTGTGTGTGTGTGCATATGTGTGGATGCACTATGAACAGGAGTGTGTTTGTGTGTGAAGACCAGAGACATCGTCCTCAGTTACTCTGTATCTTGTATTCTTGAGACAGTATCTGCCCCAGAATCTAGAGCTCACCAGTTGGCTAGACTGACTGCCCAGCAAGCAGCAAACTCCAGAGTCCTTGTTTCTGCATTCCTAGCCCTGTGGTTATAGCCACATGGTTCCCTGCTTTGCCCGGCTGTTGTTTGTTTAATCATAGGTGTTGGGAATCAAACTCAGGTGCTCATGTTTATGTAATGGTAGATTTATCAACTGGACCATCTTCCTAGCTTGTCTTCATCTTTTTTCTTTTTCTTTTTTTTTTTTTTTTTTTTTTTTTTTTGATGGAGAAGACAATACAATTTCATGTTTACCTGGAGCCTTGGCCTCCAGTATGAGAATGGTTCTCAGTGCTTGCTCTCAGATGAATGACTATGCACTTTTATGTGACATTTAGAAAATAAAGCTACTAAGTGTGTAGTTCCTTTCTTCAATTTCTTTCCCAATCCTCTGAGAAGAAGAATGTGTCTCTTCATTTCTTCATCTCTCATCCCTACCCAGATGCCATAGAATAAAACTCAACTGATGCTCATTGAAGCTCATGGTGAAAATTCCTTCAAGGCAAATCTAAATAGATCTGGTAAGAATCTGAGTTGTCATGGGAATCCATGATTACCTACTTGTACTAAGATCTGCTTACTGAACCAAGTTTGTGAAGAAAAAAATTGTTCTTTATAGCAAGGGAAAATGCCTCAGACTACTCTTCATCACAGAGATGGGTAGTTAACAGGACTCTAGCAGCTGTGTATGGCAGAAGGGCAGGGGTGTTGAGTCTCAGTCAGACAGACCTAAACACTAACTCTATGTCTTTCTTTTACCAACTGTGAACTGAACTTTTGGATCAGTTATTTCATTTGTGAATTTCCAGAAAGTTGCTCTAATATCATGAAGTAACAATCATGTATGTAAAATATTCAACAAAGGAAGGTATTCAACCTTAGGCAAATGTCATTTCCCCACAGGAGAGGATTTACCATACAACACGCCAGTCAGTTTTCTTGGTGTCAATTATTATGTGGGACTTTTTAAAATAAGTCCTAGAACCTAGACTTGTCTCTATCTAGCTCTTCCTTGCTGTATTAGCTTTTCAGTGTTCTCTTTGGAGACTATATTAAGAGTCTACTTGGTTTCTATGTCTCTGTCTAGTTCTTCCTTGCTGTATGTGGTTGTCAGTGTTCCCTTAGGAGAATATATGAAATGTCTGCTTGGTTTCTACTAAGTTTATCCTTTCTTTTTCATGGCTGATGGCATACACAGAGGTAATTGCTTGCATATGTAAACATTGTTTGAAAGACCTGTGCTGGAGATTTCTCTTTCTTTTCTTTCTCCCTAACACAGCAGGAAGGGTAAATGAGAACCATCTGTCTAGTCCGTCACTGGAAGACTTGCACTGGGGGAAATAGACCCCACTGACTTCTAGAAGTTTTCAAGTGTGGGAAGGACAAAGATTTATAAGGCTGCCAAGGGATGGTGATGTTCATATAACCATCCCTCCTCCTGTTTGCTCCCACTGATTATTGAAGTCAGTGCTTATTTGTGCTGGTTGGACATTACCTCAACTTGGGGAGCTTTAGAAATGATCAGTGCTCAAGTGTCTCATTAGACCAATCAAATCCTGGTTTCAGCTGAGCAGAACCCAGCATAATACCTTTTAAAAGTATTCTCTAGTTGATTTTAAAATGAACCAAGGTTGAAAGCATTTGACTGAGATAAAATCTTTTGGACTCATGGATTCTAATGAATGAAGCTTGTGTGATCAGAAAACAGACTTCAAATGTTTATCAGTGGCAGGCGTTTCCCACATAATATAAAGAATAATTCTACATGGTGGAAATTACCTCTCTTTGACTCTAGATGACCTAAGACAATAAAAATTTCAGCTGTCTTCTTAATACCAGAAGGCTATACATCTGTTTCCGATTCATTCATTCATGGAGGACATACTAGTCGAGCGCTTACTAGAAGCTGGCACTGTTGTGGGAAGGACATTATAAAAGTGACCAAGACAAGCTCTTTCTTATCATGCAATGTGCATTCTAGTCTTGAAGCCAGGAAACAGACACACACCAGTGTCAAGTATGATATGTGTTTACAACACAAGCAAACCCAGATTCAGGGATGAGAACTACTCAGGAGTCACTGAGGAGTTCATCCAAAGACATCACAATTTGGCATACTGAGTAGACAGCAAACATGGGTGTAAGCCATGCAAATACCTGGGGAAGAAGTACTGGGGAGTTACAGGAAAGGCAAAGGACTCAGTCACAATACTTAGTGCATTCAACAATGACTGTAAGGGGAGAGCTGGTATGGCACAAGGCAAAGGGAGGAGAAACAAGTGCTGTGAGTTCCAAGACCTCTTGCCTGAGCCTTAGCACTGATGCTAACTTCTGTCTGTTCAACTTCCAGTCCTAACTCTTTCCCTGGTGACTCTTCTCTTCCTTTTTCACTTTTGGGGCACAGAAACTACATTTTTCTTTCTAGGACCACTCAGCTACCATTTCAATGTACTATGGTTAGGTATAATTGCTCTACAGTTTTAGCTCTGAGATTGTTCTCGTTAACCTACACCTCTAACAGTATCATAACCACCATCTTTCTTGATTCAAAGATGGACATCAAATTGATGATGAGCCTCTGATAAGAGAGAAATTATTGCTATTTAATTCCTCTTTTGGAAGGATATAATGTGTGTGTGTGTGTGTGTGTGTGTGTGTGTGTGTGTGTGTGTAAGATCTCACAGCTGGCAATGTGGGAGGAAGGTGTGAGTTGCCCTACGTTGGTGATAGGAAACAAATGTGGTTCTCCGTAAGAGCACCAGGCTTTCCTAACTGCTGAGACATCTCTCGAGCCCTTCCTATATATTTATTGCATAATTTTGTTTAGCATAGTCAACTATTCTTAATTTTTATCCATGCCTCAATATTTATATTAGATATCTAAGATATTGTTAAAGGCATAGATTAACTAGAACAATCTCAGAGCTGGAACTGGAGCTATTAAAGTATAGTTCATCTCACAAATCCTGAGTGTGTATATGCGTACACACACACACACACACACACACACACACACACACACACACTTATGTGTGTATTATACCTATCTATTGAATTTTATATTTATTTTGTGTACTTTTCAGTTTGATCTTCCAATTGTGTCTTTACTCTAGATTGAAATTCTTTGCTCCCGTTCTTGATTTTGTTGTTGATTCGCATTCAACACTTAAGAACACTTCACCCTCATAGGCCCAGTGATCTAATGTGATGGAAAAAGCCATCACATTAATGTTCAGCAATCATGAGGACATAACACAGTGCAATGTCAGCAATACTACCTGTCTATCCTGTTGCTCTACAGTGATTGAGATTCTCTTGTTTGTTTGTCAAACTCATTGTCGCTCTATGCACCTAATTAGAACCTAGGTCTCTAGCATATGTACTGTCTTCTCTCTCTTTCCCTCTCTCTCTCCATTTTAAAGATGATAAAAATAAGTCAGAGCACAGTAAAGGAAATAATCTAATATAAGTTTATTACTCCACTACAGAACTGATCCTTCAGTTGTGATATGTGCTACAGGATGAATTGTGTTTCTGTAGCACTTGTATATGGATACTCTAATGCCAGATGGCTAGGGGTGTAAATGGATTTTGAGATAGAGCATAAAGAAATGATTATTAAATTGAGGCAGTTTGGATACATACCAACACGTTCTAACTGATGATCTTAGAAGAGAAGGAGATAGGGACACAGAGACTTATCAGGATGCATGCAAACAGGGGAAAATCAAATGAAGATGTAGTGAGCATCTACTTGGTGATGAGAAAGACATGAGCTATTGTGCTGTTCATCATTATCAACAGGAGCCAAGTGTGAACCTACAGGCACATGACACCCACTTCATGGTCTCAGCACTATAACATGCTACTCTGTTTGAAATACCTTCCCAACTATGTGGCATTTACTATGCAGTTTCATTGCATGTCCTGGGGAATGCTTTCTACAGCTCCTTGATTTTTCCTTAGAGATACTTGACCATATCTGTAAGAATACTGCTTTCTAGATTTTTGACATAGTAAGCCGATCTATAGTGTGCTTTCTGCAGCCCCCAAAATTGACGATGTTTTTTAGTCCCTAAAGTCTGGATTTTGTCAAAGTCAAGTATTGAATTGTGTCTATTTCTCCCAAGAGATACGTTCAGCTTCTGCTCACTGGCACCTGTGACTGTCCCTTTGGGAAGCAACCTTATCAGATGTAATCAAATTTAGAACAGATCTTTATAAGGGTAAGGAGAAGGTATGTGGGTACAGAGATATAGAAGAGACAGAAGGTCAAATGGAGGTGTGGGCAGGGAATGGAGCCATATGTAATGGGCTAAAGGAGGTTTATGGTTACTAAAATCTGGAAGAGGCAAACAAAGTCCCTTGCTTAGAGACTTCAGAGGGACTATGGCTCTCGATGATACTCAGATTTAATAGTTCCAGATTTCAGAACTATGACTAAGCATTCTCTGCTGTTTTAAGTCACAAGATTGTGAAAATTTGTTATAGAGGTCGAGAAAATGAATACATCTTCACATATTTTTCAACTTTTTTGGCCTCTGATTAACATATGACTAATGCTCTGTACGTATTTCTGTGCTTGAAATACCTTGCAGGATGTTTTTCCCCACATGGATATAGACATACATAGTTATCACACAGCACACTCAACCACACTTAGTACTATTCACAGTGGTTAGTGGATTTTTAAGTAGAGAAATCCTAGCAATAGATTAATATAAATGCATTTTTTCACCTGTCATATTTAAATTTGCTAATTGCTAAATATTTCGCCATATTCATTTTTTTGTTTGTTTTGGTTTTTTTGGGTTTTTGAGACAGGGTTTCTCTGTGTAGCCCTGGCTGTCCTGGAACTCACTCTGTAGACCAGGCTGGCCTCAAACTCAGAAATCCACCTGCCTCTGCCTCCCGAGTGCTGGGACTAAAGGCGTGTGCCACCACTGCCCGGCTCCATATTCATTTTTATAGTCTTACTTACTAGTATGTCATGGAAATCATTCTGTAGTAGCCCAGTCATGTTGTTTTATAATTCCACAATTTAATCAACTGGTTGTACTATAATTTAATTGAATGGTCCCAGAAGGCTTTTTCACTGCTTCCGACTTTACAACATTTATAAAAGTTGCTGTACTAAACATATATCTATACACACATATATTTGATATCTATATATTTGTGTGATATTTAATGATTTATCAGCCAAATTATATCAACCTGAAAATGCTACATCAAAGAGATTGCTTCTGAAATTTAAGTCAATGATTCCAGTTTCCTATGCAAGTGTTCTAGGTTCATGTCAAAGAGTTACTACAAAAAGTGAAAATATGGAGCTTTGAGATTCATGTCTCTTATCATCCAACTAACATAAAGAAAATAATTTTTAAGGGAAATTTTCAGTCCTATCTTTTTTCACTGAATATTTTTGGGGAGAATGAGATAAAACACAGCTAAGTTTGCTGAGGCACAAAGCACAGCACTCACCTGCTGGCATATCACATAGCAAATCAGAAGAAGCCCTGTTCAGCCACTTTACAAAATTCTTCCACCTGTGTAAGAAATGGAAACAGCATCTGAGTGATGAGAAGTAAGCTCCCACTGCATCAGAAGCATGCACAGCAAAGCTGAGTTTTGCTGTTTGGTAGCAATACTGAAAGGAGTTTTGATACCAGTGCAGGAAACAGAGATGTATTAGGTATATCTTCTAGAAAGGACATTGGTGCAGGGAGTTAGATGCCCTCAGAGTTACAGAAAAAGCTGAGTGTGGTGGCCTAGGCCACCTGTATCAGAATATCAGGGGGAGGGTTGATGGTTAAGGCAGGTGACTCAAGAGGTTGAGACCAATCTACGTTGTACAGTGACATCCTGCCTAACAAACAAACAAACACATAATTATGGACCCTAGGTAAGAAATCCAGTACCCCCAAACAAACAAATTACTGTAAGGCCAGCAGACTCAAGACTGGGGACTGCTGGCAAGGTCAGGTCATTCAGAGACCAGGTTACTCTGAGAAAAATCTGTCTAATGCCACAGGTGCCTCTAGCTATGAAATCAGTGACAGTTCTGATGTCAGTAAAAACTAGTCAGTTTTTGCATTGTTACTACTATAGGGAAATGACTAAGTCCACGCCCTGTCTGTGTCAGCACCATTCTGCACTCTTCTCCACCTCAGATCTTTATGCATTTACCTCTTAGTAATAAGTTAAATCAGTCATGAGATCTTCATACCAAGTGACTAGTACAAATGTGCCTTTTTGCTGTCCTAAGTGTGAAAAGAATTACAACACAGAACAAACATACAAAGGGGATAGTTACATGTGGTGGACTTATATATTAGTTAATGAATTGCCCAAGAAGAAATTGTATTGGGTATTAGTATATCATAACTAAAATCAGTTACCAAAAGCTTGATATAATCCATCAAAAAATCACTGATATTTGCTTGCCTAGCAGTCATTTATATGTTACATAAATACGATCTTTTCTGTCAGTAATAGATGCCTAATTTCTTTTTGGATATAGTGTGGTTAGGACTATAGTCAAGCATCCATATCCTGCTCAGCCAGGGCTGTGACCCCACCTGGGTATGATTGTCTTCATTCCTTCTTCTCACTTCTGTCCTACCCTCTGTTCTTATTTCAATCTCTGTCATTAAATTTGTTTCTGGTCCTTCTTGATTTTTGTTTTCCCCTAATATTATGAGTTGTCTCATGTTACTAATACAGAGACTCACAATTGGTCAAGGTGCATAGAATAAGAAACTGTTAAATGTACAGCCCTAAATGATACATCTGTATTACACTCCCTTCTCCCAAGGGTGAGTCATCATTGTGGACCAGTAGTTAGAAAGATGGTAAGAGCCAGAGGTAGTGGTTCACTAAAAGAAAAACATTTTGTAGATACAACAGAACAGTTGAACATACAAATTCATAGCAGTTGAGACAGAATGCACAAGACCTGCACATGTTTAAGTAGGCAATATCCTAGCCTGGACATGGGAAGTGGCATGAAATCCCACCTCCTAACTATGTGACTGTTGGTAGCCTCAAGAGACTGAGAGATCCCTGCTGGTTTGTGAAAGTTCCAGCTAAGGCGACACATTGAAGACAATACGGGAAGCACAGGACTTGATATAGGGGAAAACAGCACACAGTTGCGTGGGTGGGATGCAGGAATGGATCTAGGAGGAGCTGGGGAGTGAAGTGTATATGATCAAGATATAGTGTATGAACTTCTCAAGAAATGAGGAAAATGGGGATGAAAAGAAATTTACATTTTCTCATGCTGGTGAAAGACAGCTTCTGCTGCCAGCAAACTAACTGCAAATGGAGAGTTTTGTTGCTCTCTCACTCAGCAGAAGGCAGACTGAAACGGAGAGGAAGTTGAGAAACATGTGTCTTAGGTTTTCTCAAGGAGTTGTAATGTCATATGATTTTATTCTCTTTAAATAGAAGTGAGACTTTAAATATGAAACCAGTTTGTTTTGCTTATATCTCATAAACCTTTTCCTATACATGGGTCACATGTCAGAAGATTTCTTTGATCAATATGTGTATTCTGATAGGAGCTTTGAACATGTGGCCTCCAGAGCTTCATATGAGGAAGAGATATGCCATGATGTGTAATGCTGCAACCAGAAAATCTAGTGACTGCAGACCTACCAAAGTAAAAAAAAGATGGAGGACAGGAAGCTCTCATGGGAAGTGATAATAATCATATAAGCACCAGCTCAGAGCTGGAAGCAGACTGCAATAGATCCGTTTTTAAAATTTTCTTTACTTCTTCTTTTTAGACACTTAAGAAGTGCAAACATATGCCTAGATCATCTTCCAGTCTTTTGACAAATCACAACAATCAAAGCTTGGTCTATTGATAGTCACAGACTGTACTCCAGTTGTTTTGGAGAGCTGTCAGGCAATATCAGACCATGTTCTCTCAGACATCAAGAAAAAGAGGAGGGCCAGAGAGATGGCTCAGTCAATAAAGGACCTTGTTATATAAGCTCAATAATCTGAATTTGATCCCAAGGACTCTCAGTGGAATTTCCAAACGTTTTCCTCTGATCTATATAGGTACAAGCATACGTGCATGAACGAGTACATGCATACACACATACACACATACACACGCACATGCAAAGATGAATGAATACCTAAAGAGAAAAAACACAAGAGACAAGGCCCCAGATAAAACACTTCTAGAATGTTTTCAACATTTTCTTGATTATATACTGAGAGGAGGAGGAGGAGGAGGTGATCAATAGTCCTAAGTATTCAACTTGGGTGTTGTATGACTTAAAAGGCATATAGGACTTGTGTAACGAATACATTTCTTAAGATTATTCAACTAAATATTTTCCATTTCTATGTCTCTTATAGTACTAGACCTTCAATGAGCCACTCAACTTAAGAATTGGTTCCCATGGTAATAATATGCACTAATAATAATGAAACTATTGTACCAAGCTTTCATCTTTCAGCTAGAAAGGTTAGGACCTGGGACAAATATTATGATCTTGATTCTAGATTCAGGAAGACTTCATTTCACATTCCAATTCCAGGGTTGGGGGCTGTAGCAAGCCATGTACCGCGCCCTAAAGATGGCGCCGGTTCCCTGCTGTCGCGTCTGCACACCTAGTGATAAACAAGTCCATTTATGGCTGTGCCTGATATCGCCATCTGACATCATGGTTGGGCAACCTATCTACTAGCTCCATGTACCGCGCCCTATAGATGGCGCTGGTTCCCTGCTGTCACGTCTGCTCACC